>JAMPIV010012831.1:0-452139 GCA_024509875.1 Oreohelix idahoensis | reverse complement strand
AATACTGGTTTTGTTTTTTCAAGCTATGTTGTTATTTGTCATCATGACTTCAAGTGTTTGTTTATCTTGTAAATGGTATGGGGAAAAGTTCACAGTTCCTATCAATTTAAACACTGTATTTTCCCTCTGGTTTATTATAAAGTCAGATTTTGAGGGGGGGGCATAATGTTGAGCTCCTCTGGCCACATAGGCTTATCTTTCGTGATGGCGGCAGGAAAAGATTCCTCTGCTCGATAGCCTCCCTGTGTTCTGGAGACACCTCACTGGTCACTATCTGGACCCAGGAGTATGCTGTCAGCCTCTAGGTTCAGCAAAGCTCAGACCAGGTGCTGCTCAATAGCTTTAGGACCACGGTCCCACAATTCATGGAAATAACACAGAATTACGTTGACTGGCAATGAATATAGCACAATTTCGATCTGCCGATGTCCCAGGCTTTTATTTAGAAAAATATGCACTGGTGCTCAACGCACTGGTTCTGTAGTAAGTTTATTTGAACATGTGGTGGTGACCTGACGCCTCTGATTGACTATATTCGCGGTTCTAACCAATCGTGCCATGTTTACCCAATCGTTTGAAAAAAAGTACTCCTACTCCCGTTTCCCCTGACAACAAAAGATAGTATTTATAGCCCGACTAATCGTGTTTAGCCTTACATTTATTGCGCTCCAATCACATCGGATTTAACATGGAGACCCATTTCCCGTACAATAGTGGTGTGAAAATCTGCCACTGAGCGATTCTGATTCTAGTGTTGTCTGACACCCTCACTATTTTCTTTTGGCTATAATTTGTCAATTCCTAGACTATTTGCGTAACACTCAACATATTATTTGTCAGCAAGTCCTAAGGAACCCATATATATATATTTAATGGAGCAAAGGGGCTGCGTTCAAAATATGTATTTTCCAGGATAGTCGTGTAGTTTTTTTTAATTTTTTTATGTTTAGAACCGCCACCTGTCCTGCTGTACTGTCAGACTAATGTCAGGATTTTAGACATAAAACAGTAGAATGTCATGTTTCCTAATAAGCGTTTTGTAAGTTTTTAAAAACTAACTATCGCATGGGTAGTGTTTTTTATCACTGTCGATTTGAAAAAAAGCTAGTGTTTGTGGCCTTACACGCGTGATGGTAGTAATTGTATAGCGAGACGCGTGTTTAGTGTTGCATGCGTCCCTGCTTTCAGCCCTCCCTTCTCTCTATCCTTTAGTCCATCTGTCTTTCGTTTTTGGGTAACGTAGTGTATAAAACGACATGAATGGAATTTTAAATCTAGGTCAACTTGCGTATCTCAAGGTTTTTCGTAGAAAGGCAGTACACGTTTTATCGTAGAAAGCGGGTATTGAAGCAGTAGGCTTTTACTATCAACGTGAAACGTTACAATTTGCAGACGAAGTAGAAAACAAGGGGGATTTCGAGTACAGTCATTGTGACAGCACTGTTCTTTACCATTCTTCTTTCCGTTTATTGAATTTATGTGTTAGGCTTTACATTTTCCTGATAATTTATATATGTGGATTAGAATTTCTCACGACAAATCCTCCCCACTTAAAACAGACGTTATATGTCAGTCTATAATTCTATATACACATAGAGAAATTTATTATTTTTCCTGGAGTTTAGGGTGATTCTCATCACACGGATGGCGGCTTAAAAAATCCGCTCCCAGATTTGTTTTTCCACTTATATACTTTATGCTAAACTCAAATGGCTGCATCAATAAAGACCAACGGAGTAATCTAGAATTCTCATGTCTGGCCTGTGCTAGAAACGACAAAGGTTTGTGATCAGTTTGCAACTTAAATGCCTTCCCATACAGATAAATATTGAATTTCTTTATCACCCATATTACTGCAAGACATTCTTTTTCGCTAGTTGAGTAGTTGGTTTCAGCTTTATTCAACTTTCTGCTAGCATATGCCACTGGGCTTAATTCCCCATCCAATGCATCTGATCTCTGTAGCAGAGTTGCACCTAACCCAATATTACTGGCATCAGTCCTTACTATGAATTCTTGACTTAAGTCAGGTAATTTCAAAATAGGTTTACTTGTGAGCTTTTCCTTCAATTCTTGGTAAGCCATTTCACATTGTGGTGTCCATGTAATTCGATCTGGATGTCCTTTACGTGTCAAATCAGTTAACGGTGCACATATGGAATTAAAGTTTTTGATATACTTTTGGTAAAAACCACATAATGAGACAAAGGATCTCATGTCTTTCTTGGTTTGTGGTCTCGGGGTTTTCTTTAGTTTCTCTAAATTCTTTGGGTCAGGGGTCATGTTTCCCTGATAAACTGTGTGTCCCAAGAATTCTAATTCTTTACATCCAACGCAACATTTGGTTGGTCGGGCTGTTAAATTCGCTTCCCTAAGTCGATTAAACAGCATGTTCAGAGAGTCAATGTGCTCCTCAAATGTTTCTGTTGCTATAAGGATATCATCCATGAAATTTGTGATACATGAATTATTCAGAGGGTCCAATAATTTTCTCATCATTCTAGAGAAGACATTAGGCGCATTCTTCAATCCAAATGGCAATCTATTAAACTCATAGTGTCCTTCTGAGGTACTAAAAGCTAGGTATGGTCTAACCTCAGGCTTTACTGGAATCTGATAGTATCCTTTACTCAGGTCCACTTTTGAGAAATATTTAGCTTTATTTAGTCTGGCAAACAACTGATTTGTATCCGGCAATGGATCCACCTGTCCTTCTGTAATAGCATTCAGTCTCCTGTAATCTATACAGAGTCTATGTTCTCCAGAGGGCTTCCTTAAGAGTACAACACCGGAACTATACGAAGATTCACTGTGTGAAATAATTCCTTCCTTCAACAAAAAGTCAATCTCTTCATTCAAGGCTTTCTCCTTAGCAAAAGGAATCGAATAGGGTTTCATACAGACAGGTGTGGGGTCTATCAGTTTCATATCATATTCTAATAAGTTTGTATGCCTTGGTCGGTCCGTTAACACCTCTGCATGATTATCTAGAACCTGTTGTACTCTCTCTTTCTGAGTTTTCGTTAAATGTGTACTGATTTTCTCCTGTGCCGCTGTCTCACAGGGGTGTAATGGATATTCAAATGATGAAAGTGGTTCCTTCTTCATCTCCATGGCAATGGACAAGGTCAACAAGTGTGTCTCTTCCTGATGTTCTCTTTCCAAATATTTCTTCAGGAGATTCACATGATAGATTTTTTCTTTCCCCTTCTTATCTATCTTATAATTGGTTCTAGACACCTTCTCTAGAACTGTATATGGACCTTGCCATCCAATTTGTAACTTATTCTGACTCCCGGGGAGAAGAAGCAGTACCATCTCTCCCACAGCCAAATCTCTGTCTTTTGCTTTCCTGTTATAATAGGCAGCATGTTTCTTCCTGGTTTGTTTCAAATTTTCATTGGCAAGTTTCCAGCCAGTTTTTAAACGAGTGGTCAGCTCATTCACATATTGGTATGAGGATGTAATATTTTCCTCTGCATTTTTCATCAGTCCACGTTCTTAACAGCGTTACATATGGACCTTTAATTTTGTGGACCTATTTGTCCATGCACCGGTATGGTCTCTTCCACTAGAAGCGCTGTAGTGATGATTTTTCCTCCCAGAATTATCATGCACAAAACGACCGCTACCAATTTTTCTCTTGGGGTTGTCTCCCCACCTAAAATTCTTGATGAGAGATATCCTCTCTACATCCTCTTCCTCCAGTTTGTTTAAGTCCGATTGAGGGATTTTCGGCTTATCCTGGGGTAAGACATCTTTTTGCACTCTCCTCATAGTGGCCATTGTGAAACAGTTAAGTGAAGCTTGTCCGTGAAACGGGGCTTCCCATTCCCTTTGGCCCACTTTATCAAATTTATTTTTCCTTGTATTGTCAGGCCTAAGGTTGCCCCGTGGCGTGTCCAGGTCCTGATCAATGTTCCCACTTGTGGGTGTTCCCTCATGTGCTATGCTACACTTTTCTACAAAATTCTCAATGTCCCATCTTGCCTTGGGCCAATAATAATTGTGAGCCACCTTTTGGATGATGGTACCTATCTTCTCATGGTTCCCATCTGGTTTCACATGTAGGCTCCTTATTAATTCTGCCCTATATCTTTTAGGAAGTACCAGCTGTCCCTGACCTTTTGATCTAGCTCCAGTCTTCCTATACATCAACTTGTTTTTCATGTAAAAATCTCCCTTGCCTGGAGTTGTATGACAAGTTGACAATTTCCTGAAACAAGGCTTGAGGGTCTTATCCCCAGCCTGTGCCTTCCTCATCTCTTCTGGAGTGGTATCTAACAGAATATCCTCCTCCTTTCTTGAGGTCGACCTGACCTGAAGGGTGGCCATAACTATAGGGTTCCTTCTGCAACGGTCAGTGTCATGATTGTTCATCTTACAATTTTTACACCACCTTTTCCCTTGGTTGAAAGATTTTCTTTCATCATACTTCCTTTCATCGAATTGTGGGGTTTTATTTTTATTGTCATACCGTGGCCTATCAAATTGGTGCTTACCTTTGTTTTGATCTCTAGGATCAAATTTATTAAAGTTCTGTGGTGCACTAAAATTTTCCAGCTTTTTCTTTTTATTACCTGATACTTCTGCCTGAGCTGCTTGATACCTTTCAGCAACATTTAGCAACTCACCCAGCCTCTCTGCACCTTGTTCCATGAGAAACTTTCTCAGGTCTGGAGCCATGGACTCTCTTAATTGTTCTATAAGGACCATTTCCTTAAGATCTTGGGTTTTCCCCAGAGAAGTCCATTTCTCCAAGTATGTCTCTAACCGTGCAGAGAACTGGTGATAGGTTTCACCTGACAGTAGTTTAGCATTCCTAAATTTTTTCCTATAAAATTCTGCGTTCTTTTCATATCTTAACAAAAGAGCCTGCTTTAGCATGTCATAATTTTCCTGATCACCTCTGCTCATTTTGGCAAAAACTTCATAAGCTGCCCCACGAAGACCTTGAGATAACTTTAAGCTCCACCTTTCTCTCTCTAACCCATATGTGGTAGCCAATAGTTCATATCTATTTAGATAGCTCTCAATATCATCGTCTTTCTCAACAAAATGATCTAAATGAAAGTTCATAGCTGAGGTTGAGGCTCCCTGACTAGCAGTGGCATCAGAGGCAAAGGGACTGGCACCATTTTCAGGAGCATGGCCTTGAAACTCAAACTCCCTTAGTCGTAACTCATGTTCCCTTTGTAATCTTTTATCTTCCTTTTCTGCTTCCCTCTCTGCAGCTAATCTCTTGTCTTCCCTTTCTGCAGCTAATTTCTTCTCTTCTCTTTCTGCAGCCTGTCTTCTTTCCTCGGCATCCAATGCTTTAGCCTCTTTTTCAGCCTCAATCTGCAACCTCTTAGCCTCAGCCTCAATCTGTAACCTCTTAGCCTCAGCCTCAATCTGCAACCTCTTAGCCTCAGCCTCAATCTGCAACCTCTTAATCTCTTTTTCAGCCTCTATTCTTTTATCTTCGGCCAATCTTTCAGATTCTAATTTTCTTTCGGCCTCTTTTTCTAATCTTCTTTCTTCCCGTTCAATATATTTGTCACATTCAGCAGTGACATAAGCAATCATAATTTGCCCGTTCATTCCTAACTCTTTCGCAGTCTGTACAGCAGCAGATCGAAATTTTGCCAGGTCGGCCATTGTCTAACATACAATTGTAAACAATTCAATCTTTCAATAATTATCTAAGGACACTACAGGCACTGAGAGCTCAACCTTATTTATTTCCACCCAAGGATACATTTTAATTCTTATTATTCCCAATATCTATAACAGGAGAAAGTTCAGTGATCCCGGACGAGCCCCCAATATATGTGGTAAAGTGGGATGTTATAAATTTTTATAGGGGACTTAGTGTACTGACTGAGATCAGCTGTGAAGGTATCTGTATCTAATAGGTGTAGTGTTTTACAGATAACCTTACTTGCTACCACATTATGCCTCAGTCAGAATTATTCTGGAATATTGTGATGACTACGTTAAATGTCTAGGGTATGTATATGATGAAGTGTAAGTCACAACAACAACAGACAGATAAACAATTTAATTTATTCCACCACACTTGACAACACTGTGACACTCACACACATGTAACATTCTATAAGACTATCTTAAATGAGTCACTGGTAAATTTTCAAATATCAATATGTATTAAGTACTTTCATTAATATTTATGTCCTGATTCAAATACAAGTGAACCAGGGATCACAATCAATTTTAATTACAATTTATATGTACAGAATTTATCAATATGAAACTTGTAGTGACATATTTTATTAATATTATCCTATGTGTGTCAGTTGTGTAGTAGTAATATGAGGTAATACTGGTTTTGTTGTTTCAAGCTATGTTGTTATTTGTCATCATGACTTCAAGTGTTTGTTTATCTTGTAAATGGTATGGGGAAAAGTTCACAGTTCCTATCAATTTAAACACTGTATTTTCCCTCTGGTTTATTATAAAGTCAGATTTTGAGGGGGGGGGGGCATAATGTTGAGCTCCTCTGGCCACATAGGCTTATCTTTCGTGATGGCGGCAGGAAAAGACTCCTCTGCTCGATAGCCTCCCTGTGTTCTGGAGACACCTCACTGGTCACTATCTGGACCCAGGAGTATGCTGTCAGGCTCTAGGTTCAGCAAAGCTCAGACCAGGTGCTGCTCAATAGCTTTAGGACCACGGTCCCACAATTCATGGAAATAACACAGAATTACGTTGACTGGCAATGAATATAGCACAATTTCGATCTGCCGATGTCCCAGGCTTTTATTTAGAAAAAATATGCACTGGTGCTCAACGCACTGGTTCTGTAGTAAGTTTATTTGAACATGTGGTGGTGACCTGACGCCTCTGATTGACTATATTCGCGGTTCTAACCAATCGTGCCATGTTTACCCAATCGTTTGAAAAAAAGTACTCCTACTCCCGTTTCCCCTGACAACAAAAAATAGTATTTATAGCCCGACTAATCGTGTTTAGCCTTACATTTATTGCGCTCCAATCACATCGGATTTAACATGGAGACCCATTTCCCGTACAATGGTGGTGTGAAAATCTGCCACTGAGCGATTCTGATTCTAGTGTTGTCTGACACCCTCACTATTTTCTTTTGGCTATAATTTGTCAATTCCTAGACTATTTGCGTAACACTCAACATATTATTTGTCAGCAAGTCCTAAGGAACCCAAATATATATATTTAATGGAGCAAAGGGGCTGCGTTCAAAATATGTATTTTCCAGGATAGTCGTGTAGTTTTTTTTTATTTTTTTATGTTTAGAACCGCCACCTGTCCTGCTGTACTGTCAGACTAATGTCAGGATTTTAGACATAAAACAGTAGAATGTCATGTTTCGTAATAAGCGTTTTGTAAGTTTTTAAAAACTAACTCTCGCATGGGTAGTGTTTTTTATCACTGTCGATTTGAAAAAAAACTAGTGCTTGTGGCCTTACACGCGTGATGGTAGTAATTGTATAGCGAGACGCGTGTTTAGTGTTGCATGCGTCCCTGCTTTCAGCCCTCCCTTCTCTCTATCCTTTAGTCCATCTGTCTTTCGTTTTTGGGTAACGTAGTGTATAAAACGACATGAATGGAATTTTAAATCTAGGTCAACTTGCGTATCTCAAGGTTTTTCTTAGAAAGGCAGTACACGTTTTATCGTAGAAAGCGGGTATTGAAGCAGTAGGCTTTTACTATCAACGTGAAACGTTACAATTTGCAGACGAAGTAGAAAACAAGGGGGATTTCGAGTACAGTCATTGTGACAGCACTGTTCTTTACCATTCTTCTTTCCGTTTATTGAATTTATGTGTTAGGCTTTACATTTTCCTGATAATTTATATATGTGGATTAGAATTTCTCACGACAGTGTTGCATGCGTTCCTGCTTTCAGCCCTCCCTCTCTCTATCCTAAGTTCATCTGTCTTTCCGTTTATGTTAACGTAGTGTATAAAATGAAATTAATGGACGTATTAATTTAGGTCATTACGCAGTGTGCCTAGCTCAAGGTGTTCTTAGAAATACAGTACACGTTTTATTGTAGAAAGCGTGTAGTGATGCAGTAGGCTTTACTATCAACGTGAAACGTTACAATTTGCAGACGAAGTAGAAAACAAAAGGGATTTTTGTACGCCATTGTGACAGCACTGTACTTTTACCATTTCTCTTTCCTTTTATTGAATTTATGTGTTAGGCTTTACATTTACCTTTTAATTTATATATGTGGATTTAGAATGTTTCACGACACCCACTCTTCCAACTGATGTAGGTACGGGGTGCTTGTTGCAAATCATACACCGCTAGGTACACACCGATGTTCTTCTCTGCTAACAAGATGAGTGACAGGATACCTCTGACCTGAAATGTAATAGGTCTTACATAGCATCTGGCTCTAAAATCCTCCTACCCAGATTGTAGATTAGTGAGGCAGTTCAGAATAAGTGATGATAACACAGGAAAGGTAGACTCAGTCAGTGACAAATAGGTTTATGCAATAATATAAAACAACATTACAACACATACTTTCCTAATATGTCCATAATTGACCTCACTAAAACTGCATAGGCCTTATGGGGAGTGTTGAGTGTCTAAATAAGTTTTATGCAATAATATAACACAGCATTACAACACACACACTTTCCCAATATGTCCAGGATTGACATCATTAACTGCATAGGCCTTATGGCGAGTGTTGAGTGTACAGGCCTACTCAAACAATACATTAAATTTACAATCTTTCCTCTTTTACTATTTCCTGATAGTATTGTCTAGTCCAGCAATGAGAAAAGGCTTTAAATGCTTCTAAAACTAACAACCTTCATTTCGTCCGGCCTTAGTTTAAATGTCGAACATAATTTATACAGCACAAAGCAGCTTTCCTTCTATGAATCACACAATGAGATTTTACACACACAGTCTCTTCCCTTAAACACTAGTAATTAATATTATACACATTGTGACTTAATTCTCTTACCCACAATCTCAGATTCAACAGGCTTTTAATAAACCCATGCAGTCTGCTTCACTGGCAAATGGCGAAGGAGCTGGGGTAGAATCTGATTCTGTCCTGATGAATTTGGTTCTGGCGGTTCAAGAGAAATATTCCAGATTTGTTTCCCTTTTTATTACAGGTAGCGGACAAACGGAAGACAAGCGATTCGATTGGCTGGCTGGGTCAGTTTATGTTTACCAAAATTTCAGTAAAACAACCACTTTCTGCCCGATCTGTCGATCTGACAAAACTCCGATAATTTATTCTTCCGGTGTTTCCCAACCGATTCCTTCCATCCAGGTCTTGTTTAAACCGGCCAATTGGGCGCTACCATTTAAACAAGCTAACCTTTTTCTGCCTCCCTTGTAGTGTTTGCAAACACAGTTGAAACCAGGGAAAACAGCCTTCGCTCTAAGTTATTACTGCCTGTAATCACTCATAACTCCTGTGTCCATGCTTCTACAACTTAAATCCATGTATCTAATGAAAGTTTATGATTCCTGGTATTACTGTGTTCATTGTTCCGAGGGACATACCTTATCTTTTGGCCTGAAGTCACAAGTACACATTCACGTTTACACAGATTCCCTCTAGCAATCCTGCAGCTTAATGTTCCTGAGACCGGGTTCAGCTCGTGCAGCGATTGGTCGAAAACATTTGTTGACATATTTCGATATAGGTAGGCAAGGTAGGCTCTCGTTAATTGCCCTTAGATATTGGTTCAGGACTACGCTACAGTGAGCAACCCTGAGCCCATATCAGTAAGGAATCAGCAATTGGTACAGACAGATACCTTCACATACCTAGGAAGCATAGTAACACCAGACGGCGGGGCAGGCAAAGACATCAACATCAGAATGAATAAGGCAAGAACAGCCTTCTTTAGCCTAAACAACATCTGGAAGTCCTCCCAATACAGCACAAACACAAAATTGAGATTATATCAGAGCTGTGTGCTTTCTGTGCTTCTCTATGGTGCGGAATGCTGGAGAGTTACAGAGAAGGAAATGGCGAAATTGTCCTCCTTTCACACAACATGCCTAAGAAAGATTCACCGAATCTTTTGGCCGAATACCATCGCTAACCAAGATCTGCTTACTCGTAGCAAGCAAGAGGACATGCACACCATCATAGCTGGCAGACACTGGAGCTGGGTTGGTCATGTCCTCAGAAGAGACCCCGATGCCATCACAAGAACAGCTATGCTTTGGACCCCTGAAGGAAAACGAAAGAGAGGCCGACCAAAAACAACCTGGCGGAGGACTGTGGAGGCTGAGATGCAGGGAATGAACCAGAGTTGGGGCACTGTACGAAGGATGGCCACCGACCGAGCAAAGTGGAATCAATTTGTTGTTGCCCTACAAGACGCCACTAGGCGTGATGGCCACTGACTGCTTTGACGGTCGGCGGCTAAGGATCAAAGAAGAAAGAACTGATAGCGTAAGACATATATTGTGATTGACTGATAACGTAAGGCATTGCTTTATCAACGATTACGCAAAAATTAGTGTTAGTTAAGCAATGTGACTGTGTGATAGCGTAAGACATGGAATGTTAGACATGACAGAGAATTACAAACAAAATGTTGAAAGGTAACACATTGCCTTACCATGTGAATTCACTATGGTGATAAGAGACTGATGTAAAAAAAAACATAACATAATTGTATGAGCTGTCTGAGGCCAAGCACCAGACATGACCAATATTTAATGCGCAAAAGACGAAGATCACAACATAGAAGATTTGTTACTTGAGAAATGTCACTAACATTACCATAAATTCTAGAAGGAGAAAGGAAAAAAAGACATCCCGAAGTTGGTGGGAACAGTGTTCTTGATCAGCTGGATGCTCTGAAAGAAAGGGTGAATAGAAGGGTGTGGACTTTTCGCAAGCAATGCAAGCCATCTGTGACGGTATTGCCTCCCCTGCTTTGCAGTAGTGGTCCAACAGTGGCCAAAACTCAAGAGTATCTATTATAGGCTTTAATGGAGTCTATCTTTACACAAGATTACTCTTGGCAGAAATGTATACAGAAGAGTAGTAAAGCTTCTATCACATGGGAGTCTTCACAAGATATTCAGATAAGCGAAAACAATGCTGGCTGTTGCTGAGCACGTTAATTCTCTAATCTGCCGACACCTTCATGAAGAATTTAGCAATGGTTTACTCTAGCTCGTTAAGCCCCCACCGCTGAGTTACTCAGTGGAATTATTATTATAATATATAGCTATGTTTAGAGTGTGTGTAGTAATTTGACCGAGACAAACATGCAGTAACTTTAAAATAGTTTAATTTGTAACGTTACAAATAAAAAAATTTAATAATCACTTTAGGTTGTAACAGTTGGAAATTAACTTGAATATTTATGAAAAGGTTTTCATCACTTGAATGGTTTTTTATAAGACGTTCAAGTGGCAGCATATAGGTTAACTTAGCTGCTAATGATGATTCTAATCCTCTTCCTGATAAGTAGGTTTTCTGTACACTGCTGTCACTCGTCACTGGTCAAAGTTCAGGCGCCGCACGTTGCCAGAACGTCAAGGAGTAACGGCCAAGCTGGTTTTGCGTCGGACTATAAGACCATTTTATAATGGCGTCTCGCACAACGTCAGTCCACTTCTGCCTTCACTAGGTTCCAGAGATAGTACTTTCTGCTGGCACCACCAATAAGCCAATCCTGACTAAAGACTTGTTGCTCAGATGAATAAAAGAGATGAATCGTTCTCTTACACGCGTCTGGGATGTCTTTAATTTTACAATAGATTCCTCTCTGGCTTCGTGTGTTTCTTCAGTTTCCTCGTCCCGGTGTTCCTTAATAAAATTTAGAGATTTCCTGTGCTTTGTAAGTCTTATTTGGTTCTTCATAAAAGGTCCTGTTAAAAAAAGGAATTCTGAATCTAGTCTTCACTCTGGCACGGTCTGGTGTTGTCTTGGCGAGCATGAAATTCTCAGTGAAATAAAACTGCGAAATTATCAGACTATTTCCCTGCCTTCGTTTGTTATGGAGTTAAATAAACGCTCAGATCATATTCAAAATTGTCGGGCGTGGTACTTTCAAAATAGGTCCGAGATGGAAACATTTTGCAAAGGTCACGTCTCCCATATATGGTAATATGCTGTCCGATGCCCTCGTGTACAAACTTACAGACAGATCGGTAGACACACATGACAACATGCCCACTTGTGTGACACAGACAGTAATGTTGTTGTATCAAGGATGACCCGGAAAGCGCTTATGCCATAAGTTCCGCCTCGTGCACGGGTTATCCTGTGTTTCGCCAGACAAACAAATCTGGTTCTATTCAGCACTCTTGCCCAACACAAGCTTGGATAAACAAGCACCGTCGCTTGAAAAGATGGTCAGACAGCTTATGCGATAAAATATTGTCGCTGACCGTCTAATAACCTGGCGTAACTTAACACGTCTGCGTGAAGCGTGAATGCGACACAATAAGATAAGAATTACTCCCGTAGCAAATACTGCCATAGGGGAGTGGCGTGTTAGAGACTTTCCCCATGCTATGTCCAACATAAAGAGTAAAATGTATGAAAGGGAAAAATGAAATGCCAAATAAAAGCGATCGGAGAGAAAAATGAAGAAGAAAAAGAAATGATAGTGCCGTAGGGCTGGAGGTGTGAGAGATCACACAAAAGGACAGGGACAGACATTTCGTCACACCATCGACAGTACAATGTCAAGATGGCGACCGAGAAGAGAGTGGATAGACGGCGCGTTACAGGCATCTTGAGAAAAAAAAAATAGCTATAGAAAAAGCAACACACCTCACAAAACATTGAAAACTGCATCTTCCCGTCGACTCTTAAAGCATATCATCATCATCATAATTATCATCCCTGTTTCCTCCCTATGTAGCGTGGGGCCACCACTACTTTTGACTCGCTTGTAGGAAACTTGGATCAAAGTATTCATGTGATCTTACCATGTCGGTTTCTGTTACAAATTGTTTTACATAATGGAATGGCAACTCCATGCAAGATTGGACACTATTAGCCTCTTACGACATGTTGGGGAGAAGTAAGACCATTCTTTCTGCCTCCTTAGAGACCCTGGAAACTACACGTGGCCTTCAATGCACATGCACAAGAAAAAGGGGAGGGGGGGGGGGATGTAAAGTAATCAAGATTAATAGATGGCTTAAGTGCGAACGTGTATTATAAAAACAGAGAGTGTGGAGAGAAATGAATAGAATCTTAAAAACATGAGTTGTATGTTTGTTAAGCCGACGAGGTGGGTCGGTGTGGCTAAGAGGTATGGCGTCCAACTCTAACTCTAAGGGTACCGGGTTCGCTTCCAGGACAGGGAATATAATTGATGGACATGTTTTCAGAACCGGTGGGTCCTAATTATGTCATCCCCCCTCCCCCCACCCTGATCTCCCGGTAGTTAGATCGGATGGCTAGCCTTCTCGGATAAAGGCGAAAAAAATAATCCAGTATGTAAACTGCGCACCTTAAAAATGCCTCGATAGTTGGAAATCGTAAAGAATACTCCATACAACCGATGTCTTGGCAAAATTTAAAAATGAGAAAACTTACCCACCACAAAAATATTTATAAAATGTGGGATTACTGTATACACACATTGAAATCCTCGCCAATACTACGGTGTTAGTGCTTTGTGCTGATATCCTCCTTGTGTGATCCACGCGACGAGATCGGAGCACTGATGGAGTTGTCCATGTGTAATGAATATGGTCCCTTAAAACCAAACCAAAAACCAAACCTAAGACGATGAAGCTGTTTTACCGAAACGTCTGTTGGCTGTTCTAGCGTAAATGGAAAACGGACACGTGAACTATTTTATCTGTTACCGCTACGTGGTGTAACACCTGAATGTGTTATTTTAGTGAATCAATTATACTTCTGATAAAGAACATAAGTAATCATCAGCTAAACAAAAAATGAAAGATGGTACTTTTGTTTACTGTGTAAACAGTGGTTATCAACTTTTTTACGACCATGTCCCTAATTTCACAGTTGCTAAAGCTGGCAACATCATGTACCAAAATTGACAAGTAAAAATTAATTATAGAAACTCTGCCAAAGGCAAGACACTTAAAACTTCAAGTAATGGAAGCATAAGTTACGTGACCCAACTAAGTTTTTCCAGCAACCCATAAGTTGAGAATCACTGGTATTGATTAAAAGATTCAAGCTCTCTGGTACAGTTGACATTCAAAAATCCGGCCATCGATAATCCGGTTCCTTCAGATTTTCGGCATGGATTTCGGAGCGCATTTTAAAATTTTCGCGTTGGCGCGCCACTGTTTTCTGTTAAAACTCTGTAGAACTATTTTATTCAGTGGAACTTAAATTCTGTAGAACTGTTTTATTTAGTTGATGAACATTAAAATTTCATTTGCTTTTCATTTAGTTTTAAATTTTCTTTCTTTAAAGGACTGTACAGGTAGTCATTTTCTGTTAAATATATACAGCATCAAAATTCCGGCATTTTCAAAAATCCGGCACTCCTCAGGTCCGGAGGTTTCCGGGTTTTTGAATGTCAACTGTATATGTTTTCCTTTACTTTGATTTAAGGGTTAATAAGCCATTACAGATAATTAAGAAACCTTAATAATCGCGACAGTGTGATCTCCCACTGCGGGCAACATAAAAGAAAAGGGATCAGACTGTCGGAGGTCAGCTTTGATGACCTAGTGTAGTGAATGCTGTAGGTAGTTCCCTGGAGTCTCGATAAGAAAGAGGAAAAATATGGCTGATGCTCAGGTGATTTAAGAGGCGATTAACAAAAGGTTGTGTGTGGACTGGCTTAAGTTATTATGTTTCTCCACAACATCCTTATAAATTCTACCAAATCCACATCACGATGCCAAAGTGCCCAGCATCTTCTATCTTGGTTGTTCTGTCTCGTGTCCATTCAGTATATCTTGTTGTCACAATAAATTCCACTTTCTTCTTCTCATATCATGCCCAAAGAAGGTGGTCTGTTTCCTTCTAATGTGAGTAATAAGTGTTTTTGCTGAGTGAATTCTTTAAGAACATCCTTATTTGGCTGTCCTTGGTATGTTTAATAATCTTCTGTAAAACTAACACTCTATGGCGTTTTGAGCTTTTTCTGCTGGCTACTAATGATATTTATAGAGATAGGCGGAACAGCGAGCAGAAAAACAGAGAGAGTAGCAGATAGATACAGAAGGTACGACTGACAGACAAGACGACAGAGTAGAAGATGGGTTCCGAGATAGACGGAACGATAGACAGACAAACCGAGAGAGCAACTGGTATGTTCCGAGACAGGATGTACGACGAACATACAAGCCGAGAGTAGCAGATATATACAGAGACAAGCTGTACAACTGACAGACTGAGAGAGGAACAAATAAATGCAGCGACAGATTGAACGACGAATTGAAACATCGAGGGCGTAGCAGATATATACTGAACCTAATGGAACGACGGATAGAAACATCGAGAGAGTTGCAGATAAATACAGAGACAAATAAAACGACGGATATAAACAACCAGAGAGATTCAGATAAAATACAGAGACAGATAAAAAGACGCAAAGAGGAACTGAGAAATGAAGAAAAATATTTCAGTATTTATACATCGGCGCTGTTATATTTTACTTTATTTATTTATAATTTACTCCGCCTGATCTGATAACTGCAGAAAATAATTATTCCTCTAAGGAAAGTCCAAAGAATTACTGATTATTATGATCACGGAGGAAAACCAACGGCTAGTATCACAAGGTACGTAAAAGAATAATCTAAGGCAGTGGTCTTGAAACTAGGGTCCGCGACAAGCTCCGAGCATGTCCGCATGGTACTGAAGAAATATTTTACAAAATATTAAAATTTTAATCATGTAAAATCGATCGAATAGCAACACAAATCAGTACATTTTCAGCTCTTGTCTACATGAAAAACACAGGAATAAATACTTAATAAGGAACCACACCTGCAACTTACAATATCGCTGTAGAGCCAGGCATTCAGAAGTTTACACCTGCGAAAGAACATCTGCCTCGCCATTGAGCTGTAACACGTTTCAATTTGATTACTGAGGAACATTAAGTAAGTAAGTTACTAAAATTATTACTAAGTCATAACTTAGATGACGTGACGTTTAATAAATGTACATCTCTTTTTGATGTGTAATAAACACTCAGATATTTAATACAGGCACATTATACTTACTACTTACTTAATCGTTCCCATTCTACCATGGGGTATAGAAGTTTTCCAGAGAGAACGCCATATTATCATATAGGCTGTCTTCCTCCTGTCCTGGATCCAATCAAGTGCTGGTCCTTCAGAGATCATGCGCAATATAAACGGTAAAGGTAGTCCTATAGCATATACTGCCGTAGAGGAGTGAAGTGTTAGAGACTTCACCATACTAGGTTAAGCATCGAGAGGTGGGGTGACCAAGTTCCCTTCCTTGATGCCTTTTTCTTTCCTAACTCAAAGTCAAGTACCCATTTACAGCTGGGTAGACTGAAGCGTGTCGGTACCGTGATTCGAACCTAGAACCTTCGCAGCGAGAGACAACCGCTCTAACCACTCTGTCAATCGGACGCTCTTGCACAATATACCTGATGTAAAAGTAATCCTGTACATTTAATTTCTCCTTATAAGGGCCGCAAATTCTAGCGTGGGTGTTAAGGGGACCCCCAGCCTACAAAATATTGGGAACCGCTGATGTAACCCACACAATCTATCCAATTAGTTTATCCAGTGTCTGATTGCGTGTCTTTTTCTCCAAGTGTACCCATGTCACAGTGTCTGATGATCTTAAGGTGTCTATTTTAATCAGTGTCTAAAATATCTGGTGTCTGAATATCTCTACATGACAGGTGATCAATTGACACGTTCTCGTTATAGCGGGGTTCATTTTCTCTTAGTACAACTTTTATCTATCTATCTATCTATCTATCTATCTATCTATCTATCTATCTATCTATCTATCTATCTATCTATCTATCTATCTATCTATCTATCTATCTATCTATCTATCTATCTATCTATCTATCTATCTATCTATCTGTCTGTCTGCCTGCCTGGCTGCCTGCATATCTATCTATCTATCTATCTATCTATCTATCTATCTATCTATCTATCTATCTATCTATCTATCTATCTATCTATCTATCTATCTATCTATCTATCTATCTATCTATCTATCTATCTATCTGTCTGTCTGTCTGCCTGCATATATATCTATCTATCTATCTATCTATCTATCTATCTATCTATCTATCTATCTATCTATCTATCTATCTATCTATCTATCTATCTATCTATCTATCTATCTACCTACCTACCTATCTATCTATCTATCTATCTATCTATCTATCTATCTATCTATCTATCTATCTATCTATCTATCTATCTATCTATCTATCTATCTATCTATCTATCTATCTATCTATCTGTCTTTTTGTCTGTCTGTTCTTCTTTCTTTTTTATCTCATCCTCTTCTTGTAGTTTTGTGTCTTCTTTTCTTTTTTCTTCCATCTATATTCCTCCTCCTTCTTTGCTTCCTCTTACAAGTAAACCTTTACCTACTTCGATCTCCAGCGTATTTAAAAAATGTTTGTTGTCGTTAAATTTGTTTTTACCGTTTTCCTATTTGAATCCCTGTCTGTCCCTCCTTATTCCCCTCATCTTGGGAACGTCGATGAATAAATTTAAACAGAAAATATCTCAATTCGCCACAATGGCTCCAATCTCCACCTTAGTATCACCCTCTCGTCTGGTCGCTCCTGATTACCCTTATCACGGTATGTAAATTGTCTACTGTTCTGATATTTATTTTAGCCTAACTCGGTTTTATATAATGTATTTCTTTCTGCACTCTTTTCTTTCACTGCATAGGAAAATGAAAATACAGTGGGTAACCGCTGAGGCACAACTAATGTCATCAATGAAGACTGAACACCTTTTAAATTGCGCATATAAATGTGTTTACTCGCACATTCACATCAACACATCCAAGAAAAAACATATAGACTGAATAAGTATAGCCAGCAGGTGGGTCTGAACATCAATCTAAAGATGACAGAGGTCATGACATTCAAAATGGGAAATCCTCAGTGCCTAACAATAAGGAACCAGAAGCTGGAACCGACAGACACATTCACATACCTAGGATGCATATTAACACCAGACGGCAGAGCAAGCAAATACATCATCAACAGAATGAATAAAGCGAGAACAGCCTTTGCTAGCCAAAATAACATCTGCAAGTCTTCAAGAACTGCTCGGAGCAACCAAGAAGATATACACACCCTCATAGCTGGCAGACGCTGGAGTTGGGTTGGCCACGTCCTCAGAAGGGACCAAGAAAGGACAAAAACTAAAATAACAAGAAAGACACGAAATGATATTGAGATGATGGTACTGTGATAGGGATAGTTACGGCACCAATTAGAGGTATGTCACTGGCCTGGTTACGTGATTTAAGTTTAAAACTTCTTCGTTTATCTTCCAAGTTCAAGTTAAGATTATCACTGGTCAACTCCGCCAGAGGTGGTAATTCTTGGATGATACTACTATCCTTTTAATATCCCAGGTTCGTTCAGTTCCTTCTTTGATGTTATTGTAGTGACTTCTCATATAGTGGTAGTGTGTTCAATAATGGCATAAGTTCAGCAACATGTAAGGACCAAATCAAATTCATGCTGATCCATTAAAACTTTTAATAACACAATACTGTTAACAAGCATGACAAGGACGTGAGCTCTATATTTTGTAGACTTTTATATTCCTCTTTAACATATTATCTCCTTTAGACATTCTTAGTCTTCCAAATCTACCACTATATACTTGTGGTACTTATGCTCCTCAGTAGCATTCAGTTTCTTTCTTTAATATATTTATAGAATGTTCTTGCCGAACTGGTTAATCATGCCTCTATAAATGTTCCTAAAGACAAGAATCAGTCTTATGCATAATACAGGGTGTTCCACGAAAAAGCGGCCCCATTCACAAAGTGAAAGTAGCCTGATTTTTCAGCATTTTTCAATGTTTAAAATATGTCGGTTATAAAAGGTTCTAAGTAGTACTAGATTGACCAAAATTATTTTCCGTGATTGGATCGTGAGTATTTGAAAACCATCGTGTGTATTTAAATAAACTGTCTATCACAATGCCGTTTTCACTGCAAGAAAGGATAGCTATTGTTGAGAATTATATCCGTACGGGATCGCTAGGACTACTTGGCCATTCACACTAATTCCGACACAATACGTCAGCATTCTATGACGTCACGGGCCGCTTTTTCGTGGAACACTCTGTATATACTCACAGTCAAATACTTACTAGAGAGAGGGCATAATTGCGGTTCTCATGTGGAAATAAACACTCACTGTTTCTTAGAAGTAATTTCTATCTCTTGATAGATCAACCTTTACTTAGAGTTGCTCCTCAATAACATTCCGTTTCCTTTAAATATTTATAGCCTTCCGTTTCCTTTAAATATTCATAGTGTTCTCTTGGCCAACTGGCTAATCATGTCTCTGCAAACGTTCTCTAGCACATAAATCAATCTTAAGGCATAAAATGTACCTACAATCATATACTCACAAGAGAGAACTTAATCTCTGTTCTCCTATCGAAATATGCACCTCCTGTACACTACAGAAATAATATCTATCTTTTGATAGATTAACACTTGCTTGAAGTAGCTGGATATATGTATATACTCGTGAGAGCCAGTCTGTACAACCACATACATACAACCTGTCCGCACAGCTGCTCGAATCTCCTGAGCACTAATGACCTCTGGTCATCTCAGCGTGGTGTGTTTCCTTGCCACTTTCTGATTCGTTAACCCAATACTTTTGGATTAATTTCATTGGTCAAGCTTCGCTTTTCTCGAACATTTTATTTACGTCTCTAGATGATCACCCACTTTTAGTAAACGTGAGCTGTTACCTTGAACTGTTGTCAGTAGCATTTATTATTATTTTTATTCATTATTTTCTCCTTTGTGAGCTGTCCTAACTGTTTATCTCATTCTAACAATAGCACAAATAATGCTAGCGTAGGTCTCTCGGCGACAGTACGGGACAGGAACTGAAATAACAAGGAAGACAAGAAAATATATTGAGATGATGCTACTAGACAGGATAACGTGGCCTGAGTTTTTAGAAGGCCCATGCTCCTTGGGGAACTGAAGGAGAATGAAAGTGGTTTGCTAATTTTCTGTGTAGCACGCCTCTTTTAACCATTTGCCATATACATGGAACTGTTGGTTATATCAGGATGTGTTTCATTTAGTGTGATATTTTTCTTGATTATGTATATTCTATTCTCTGTACTGTATTCTTCCTTACGATGGCGTTTTTAACTTGTTAGTTGTGTTGTTCGAAAGCTTGGGTGTGTTTATGAATGAATCAATCAATCAATACCCTTTAACTCGCCGAGGAGCATAGGCCTTCAACAAACACAACCAAGTCCTCCTGTTACGTGCCATCCGCTCAATTTATTTCCATGTTTTCCTCATCATTTTTTTACATTCTTTCCAACGGTATCTAGTTCTCTTCTCCACGTGCTTTTTGGTCTACCTCTGCGTCTCTTTCCCTGGGGATTCTAGAAAAAGGATTACCATGCAATGCTATCAACAGGTTTCCTCAATGTGTGTCGTATCCATCGCCAACGTCTTCTCATCTATTGTTCCACATGCACTTGTCTGGTTCTTGTCATCAGTTCCCCATGTGTGACTTTGTCATACCATTTCAATCCTTCTATTCTACGCAAGCACCCATTTATGAAAGTCTGTAGGAATCTGGTTGCTGTTTTTGTTGTTCTCCATGTTTCAGAGCCATACAATAGGAATTTGACATTTTCTTTGTACTGTGTTGTATTAATTCGTTATGATGACGATGTTTTGTTACTACAGCTGCTCTTGTGAGAAAATTAGGAGTTTACTTTCCGAAAATGGTTATTATTCAAATGCTTATTGTCGGCGTCTGTGGCCTAATGGATATGAACGCAGTTTCATAATCCAGATATACCAGGTTCGAAACCTGCTGCAGGCGGTTTGGTAGCAGATCGCTTTGTGTGGATTTTTAACAGTGGTATAAGCGCCGTACCGTTCAGAAAGCAATGGCAAACTACTGAACGTAAATATTGCCTAGAAAAATCACAAACAGCCAATAAAAGCTGGGGTTGATTGCCACGTCCTGTAAAGGATAAGCAACTAACTTTTTTTTTTATTGATAAAGAACATATATATTTTTTTTTTGGTTTTACCGTGCATGGCGAACATTATTACATCTCTTAGAGTGCTCACTTAGAGAGCACGTGAAATAAACTAGTCTGCGTGCAAATTATGAACTTTTAACGTTTTGATAGTTGTAGTTGGTAAGGCCTAATGTTGACATGAGGGTTAAGGTAGTAGGCTACCCACAAAAGATTTAAAAAAAAAAATAAAAATCCAACAATTTTCATTTTCATGCTTTAAATCATCGTCAACATGTTCTTGTACTAAAAATAATTCATAGAAGCTTAGAGATACTCTGGTATGATAGGAATCAGTGTTTTTCTACACACACCCCCTTGAGTGATTTGCATAGCAACCAATGTTTATAGTTGGTTACCATGTGAATAATGACCCAACATGAAGGTGCGTAATTGTAAAACTGCGAAATTATAATTATACTGAGGCAACAGGAAAAAGATATTTATAACTTTTCCAAGGAGAATCACTCAATGATTTCTTATGAATTTTTCAAAAGTGTGTATCTAGAAAGCTTTGATCGTAAATTTCAGCATTTGTTACATGCATTGTGCATTTTCCCCCACATGGCCACAGTGCATTGCAGAATTTTTCGATATACATGAACACAAGTCAACCCATGGCAAAGAAAGCATACAGGAGAACGCTGCACAGGATCTATTCAGCAAGTAAGGACATTGCAATGGAAAGACACTAAGAGCACCGAAAAGGGGATTCATAGACACTGCAGCTGCAGTTGAAGGAGACCTTTATTCAACAGGAGCTCATTAAACTTCATTTTGTGAGTTCTTTTTCTGTTTTTCTTCGATTTCTCGGAATTGTCTTTTTAACATAATTGGTGATCTTTGAAACAAGATATCTCTGGATCTGTACATTCAATTGACATGAAAATTAACACAGTTGGTTGTCATATAATCTTACAGATTCTGACCTAAAATGGATACAATTGAATTCAAAGTTTTAGTTTTATGACCATCATGCATATATAATGAGGCACAAATATCAAACATTCCAGAAATATAAATTTTGAAAATTCATTAAAAAATTAACCTTTCTGTCAATCTCTGTCATTTTAGGTCATGACCTCACGCTATATATAATGATTCAATTTGCCAAGTTTCAGTCAGATCCTTGTACAAATAACATAGTTATGATGTTTTGAAAAAGGTGTATAATTTGTTCACTACGGCGGCCATATTGGATAGCTAATTTGCATAATTAATGAGGTCATTATGTGGACAAAAATTTTAAGTCCATACTAACACTATACTCATGGTTGTTTGATTCTGAAAGGACAATTTGAGTTTTTTACCCTATCAAGGTAGCCTACTACCTTAATACCATACCATGTTTCTGTGATTAACAGTGGAGCTACCGTAATAAAACGAAACGTCCTTGAGGGCTGATAAAAATTCGCACTGCAATCAATAAACGATCGGATGATATACGTACTTTAACAGTCCGCCAGAAATAGCAACAGTTTGATTCTCAAATGGGGTACAATGGTTGCTAGTCGATCTCTTACTTCTGTAACTTTGAACTCAAACTTCATCGAACCGATTCTAACACTTCGAGGTTTAAAGGCTTTTATTCGCTAGCACTGACAACTTACAACCACTTGTGTGTGTGTGTATCATATTTTCCTTCTTACAGGCAAACTGCGGCTTTCGCATGCTTCACGATTTCATACCAAACTCATACGTCTTCACTGCTATGTTAAGTTTGCTAACCGACTGAGCATTACTCTACTCAGTCATGATGGCACAGAAACTTAAAGAGTTTAGCACAAAAACATTTAACACGATTTCAAGTATATCGTACATATTAGTTCCCTTTCTAAATTATCTCCCTTTAACTCATCCTTACCCTATAACATTTACATTGCACATTCTACACTATCATAATTTGTCACTATAGTGCGTTTCAAAAAGGTCGGTCGACGATTGACTTCAAATATCTCCATAGTCCTTTCACTGATAAACATGATTTTTTGCATGTAGTCTTATATTTTCAATGTCCCAAAGGTTTTATAAAATTAAATGTTGTAGGTAGTGTGCTTTTCTTGCAACGGCTAATTCCTTTGATCTTTTTTAACGAAGTAATTATTTTGTCCTGGAAGAAAATAATTTACCGTAAATGAAGGAAGTTGCATATTTTCTGCATAGGCGTCTATACAATTCGAATGTTAGAGGGGTTTGTTAACTGATTACTACGTGAGGTCCTTTTTTTATTTCTTCGAAATATTTGAGAGAAAAATAACGCCTATTCGTTGTAAATGTTCCTTTTTATACTAAAAAGTGAATGGAAGCATGAAGAGGTGAAAGTACTGTGTATGTTAAGTATAGTAGTGAAATCGCGGAGATAAAAAGGAAATGAATTGGTTTACATATACACATAGATGGAGGAGAAAACATATAAAACATATAAGGTATTTACACACTTATTCCGAGTCAGACGAGTCTAACATATTGATGACTATTCTCGGCTGAACGAACGACAGTCCATCTTTTTTCCTATAGTCATTTTCCTCTTTTAAGATATGATCTTCACATTTACACCAATAATCTTTGTCTATCTGCGAGAGGGCGGCATATGTTAGTTCTTTCATATTGCATAGTTTGAAAGTTTTATTTTCAGCTGCCACCTGTCCTTTAACTTTTGCCCAAACGAGTTCAATTGGGTTTAAATGTGAATGATAAGGTGGCAGTCTCAAACACGTATGACCATGAAGTTGAATCAACTTGTCTATATGGAAGATCTTGGTCTTTTGTGATTTCTTAACAAGGGACAGTAATTCAGGTTTCAGAAACCCCTCGTTAAATGGAATGTCTTCTTTTTTTAGCCAAATCTTTATAGCATCTTTTGTACTCGAAGATGTCGGGATTTTGTCTTCTTCTGCCACAGCGTTGTAGTATGATGCGTTGTCCATTATCAGACAGGATGGTCTGTCTAGGGACGGAAGAAGAGTATTTTCAATCCACTCTTTAAATATGTTAACGTTCATCTCGGTATGATAGTCCCGGTTGTCCGTATATGTCGCAGAGTGAAGATAATTTGCCTATTTGAAATTTTCTGTCCATCCTGTATATTGCTTTATTTTCTGTCTATCCTAAGTTTCTGAAAAAAAAATGTTTCTCACGCACTTAACTCAGGTGAAGATACGGTCAACCAGCGTTCAGGTCTGTTAGGATTTTCCAGACTCGTCTGTCTAGAAATTTATGGCCTGTCTTCTTCCTCATTGTTAACACGTTTGAGCTCGTACAGTCGTGACACTCAATTTGCAAACTAATTTGCAGCGAGACTTTTGCTATCGTGGGAACTTTAAAAAATGTAGCGGGTAAATCGAAAATAATTCTTTCTTTCTTTCTGTCTTTAAGAAACTAGTTTAGACTTCACTTGGTGATAGCATACTGTAAGAGAAAGACGCACGTCTTAGCCTTGTAAAGTAAAAACTGTGCATAGGGAGACTTGAGTTAAACACACAAAGTGCCCTCTAGTTTAACTTAACAGACTATTTATTCCGGTGCGGGTATGTATTTGCTATTCCAGTATATAGACAATTATTCTCTAGCGGACCCTCATGTAACTTTGTCTGACAGGGGAGGAAGCAACTGTCTTGTTATGGTGTATGTACCTGGACTGGCCAGCTAATTCATTCACAGCAGACAGGAATGTTTAAGAATGGACTGACCTATTTTAGGAACGAGACGCATGCATGGATATCAACATGCCGACGCTGGACACTGCTTAAATTGTTTCTGTTGTAATCTGCATGTTACAGCAGAAGAGTAGTTACACATGTATTTTTGTTTTGTCTAACAGATTTATGCAGTGCAAAGTCTTGTCTCGTATTGCTGAAAAGAGGTTACCTTTGGCCAGTGGCCATATTGTCCTCGTCCACCAGTCACAATAATTCCCTTTAATTATTTCAATTATTTCAATTATTTCAATCATTTCAATTACTTCAATTACTGCAATTATTGCAACGATTCTCAACACCAGATATTACCCTTAACAACCATCACCCGTACCATACTCCACCCATTTTAACCCTCCATCCCACCTTTGGAAGCAAATTCGTTATCTGTGGATATCGCATCAACTGTGGATACGTTACACCTTTCTTGGATTTATAAAAATCGTGTTCAGATTCTGTGCCCTTTGTGGATACCTTATTCGAACAGTGAAGTCGTTACCCCAATCTTGGATTTATAAAATCGTGTTCAGATTCTGTGCCCTTTGTGGATACCTTATTCGAACAGTGAAGTAATTTCAAGCATTGGATTACGATATATTTTTCCAAGAGAATCCCAGGATATAAGTTGTTTCCAACATTCACACCAAAGGAACAAAGGAACAAACATTCATTTACACACAAACAGTATTTCACATATTTTCCAGCAAAAGCCTATCAGGCCTGCCGGGAACCTTACTAACACAATTCATTCATAATCCTTGTTTTCACTATTGGTGTAATAATTTTTTTTTTCTCTTTAAAATCATCAAATTGTTGTGAGTTTGTTTTCTCGTGATAATCTTTATTATTATTTTTTTTCTGTAAAATCCTTATTGATTTATTTACATTTCTAAATTGAAATAAATTGAGTTAACCTCGATAGGATTGTTCGTTCAGTTCAGACTACCAAATCCTCAATCTAACTTTACTTCTTTACCCTACTATTTGTGAGTGACACAGTGTGTGCAAAAGAGTAATATTGTCGCCAGAGAAAACAAGAAGAGCTGTGTGTGTGGTTTTCTTAGTGAAGAACCCACTGACTCAGCCTGTGCCTTCTGCCTATCTCTCTTGCGCACCACTATCACACGTCCGTGTGCACTATTGTCCATCACGCCTATACAGCTGTCAAGCTTACCTACTATTAATTATATTTTCATGCGACAGTATAATTGGAAGTGAAAATAAGTTCAGCATTTTTTTCCTAGCCCATTATGTCTGCTGCCTGCATGTGCCATTATCAGACGTTGTCCTTTTCCACTGGGTACACATCTTTTAATTGTTCCATCTGATAACTGCCATTCCTTTTCCCTTGTGTGGTGTATTTAATTCTCATAGATACTAAGTGCGGCTTCTCGCAGATGAAGTTTCTTCCACTAGCGTACTTCCTAAACGTAAAGCCAATGCTTCTAACAGTTCTCCATAATGTTGATTTCGACACATCAATGTTATTTTGTGTTGTCGGCCAAATTTTCAGTTTTCTTAGTGTCACAGTTTCTTTGGAATTAAACATTCTACAAATCTCTCTTCTAATCACACCACTGTCAAAACTATCTACTACTTCCTTTCTTCCTTGCGTCCTGGTATTGATTGAACTGAGAATTCCATTAGATTTGAGTAACTGACAAAATGAGCGTTTACTTAAACCCAAAGCGTGAATATTTCTCTTTTCAGGATTTGAGAGACTCCGATACAGTTTACCACGCTTAGCTTCTCTGCAGAAATATTTATACATCTTCACTGCCATTGTATGCAGTGTAAGGAACGTGACTTTCATACCCATTGTATTACAGACCTAGAATACCGCAAGATACGCCTATGCACGGTAATACACAATCAGTAGAACGGTAACTGAACACACCGGAAGGATCAATGTAAGGTGCAAATTGGACTAGGAGGTGGTCGATTTTGTATACTTTAAATAAAGAAAATTTAAAACCATAAGTTTGTTAACGAGGAAAAAAATGTCCCCCTCGGGACATAGCGATCATTAGGTCATATGCAAAGTTGCAACAATTACGATCAAGTGGTTGCAGAGATATTGAATATTAAACAGCGACAAACATTGTGAAACGCACTGTAGACAGAGTTGTTTGAGCACTGATCTCTCGCGATAAAGGTACTGGGTTCTATTCACGCTATCTTCACGCTCCAGTCTACCCAGCTGTAAACGAGTATCTGATTTTGCACGTGAGTTAGGGAAGGAACAGGCAGCGAAAAAAGTGAACTGGTCACCTACACCTCTCGATGCTGGACCTAGTATAGTGAAGTCTCTAACACTTCACTCCCCTACGACAGTGACTACTTTGGGACTACCTTAGTCAATACCTAAACTTGTCACAGCAACAAATTGTCGTTAGTTTCTTAACATTCGAGACGAAAAATTGATTCCTTATTTGTGATCTTTCGCAATGATTATTTGTATATTTTGCGTTACTCTCATCCACACTGTTTCCATTAACCTTTTTAGTTGCCCACAAGCGACTTAATATTCTTCTGCAAAACCTTATGATCTCTGACCTTTTAAAAATTTATCTGAGATATTATCATGTATCGAAAAACATTTTTATTTGTGTAATAAAGCATCCTGTAAATTTTAATTACTTAAATAGGATTATTTATCAAGTCCTTTCCCTTAAATTTTGCTCTAAATTTATTCCTATTTTCCCATAAACAGATCTTCCAATTAGCAAAAACCGACAGGAAAGTCTGAAGTGGTTTCCGTGGGGTGTGTTAATTTTTTAATGGATGCTAAAGGAGAGACAAATTTGTGATGGCCCATACCTTTTGACCTTAAACTGATCTTGTTGTTGGATTGTGACGTGTTAGAGAACTAAGTAATATAGCCAGTTAACATGACAAGAGAAATAGTTTTCTAATACTGTGATCCTAGAGCAGAAGTAAGATTAATGTCATGTAGAAGACCCATAACCGTGCATTGGACACCCGATGAATCCTGTTGATAGCATTACAGGCAATATTTGTTTCTGGACACGCCATGGTATGAGAGGTTGACGGAGACCAATGTGCAGATGGTGAAGGGAACTGTAAACAGATATGACAGGAACTATAAACAGATATGAAAGGAACTGTAAACAGATATGAAAGTAACTGTAAACAGATATGAAAGGAACTGTAAACAGATATGAAAGAAACTGTAACAGATATGAAAGGAACTGTAAACAGATATGAAAAGAACTGTAAACATATATGAAAGGAACTATAAACAGATATGAAAGGAACTATAAAAAGATATGAAAGGAACTATAAAAAGATATGAAAGGAACTGTAAACAGATATGAAAGGAACTATAAAAAGATATGAAAAGAACTGTAAACAGATATGAAAGGAACTATAAACAGATATGAAAGGAACTGTAAACAGATATGAAAGGAACTGTAAACAGATATGACAGGAACTGTAAACAGATATGAAAGGAACTATAAAAAGATATGAAAGGAACTGTAAACAGATATAAAGGGAGAAAGAAGACGGACATCATTGAACGGATGGCACAGGACAAGAAAGCTTGAAATTAATCTGTGGAAGGCCTATGCTCAGAGACGTGAAGGGTGATGATGATGAAAAAAGTGAGAAATGCAACCTGCAACATTATTTGATTGAGAAATAAACAGCTGCGTGATTCAAAACACGAACACGCGAAACGAAAATAGCGCAAGAACTCAAAGAAACGCAGGGCTTTTGGTCAAGGCAACCAGGTTACACTGATGCACGAGTTTTCCATCACAACATTTCTCATTTTAATGTATATTTTTGTTATCGTTTATGATCAAATTCTAATTTTCATGCACGGATGTCAGGTCTCTGTGACCAGGGATAAACGAAAAACAAAATCAAGGATGCAGAAGTTATGACACAAGACAATATTTCGATAACCTAAAAGAGGGATAGTTTGATATCTAAACTAATTTACAGTTTCTGACATTAATCTCTTATAACGTCGCTTTAGGAGCTTTCAGTGTACTAATGAAAAACATAGCTTTATAGCCTTTTCCGAATGCTTACTTACTTAGGCGTTCCCCTTCTACCATGAGGTGTAGAGGTTTGGAAGAGAGAGCGCCAGAATATCCTATCGGCTGTCTTCCTCCTTGACTGGTTCCATTCTAGTCCTCGGTCCTTCAAAGATTGTCTAATGTAGTCCTCCCAGCGGACTCTGGGTCGTCCTGGGGGTCTGGATCCCTGGCTCTTTGTTTCCCATGCTTGTCGTGGTAGCCGATCTTCTCCCATTCTGCAGACATGGCCAAACCACCTTAGTTGAGACTGTTCTACTTGGGTCTGCAGGGGGTGGGATTTTAGACCTTGACGTATCATCTTGTTTCAACTACTGTCACACTGCCTCTCTCTCTCTTCTTGGAGATAAGGTTTAGTACACATTAAGGACTCCCACAAACAATTTAGTATAAGTACTGATATAAAGTAGTGTCTGACCCGCCGATAGAGTTTCTGATTTATTAACAAAAAACAAAAAAAGTATGGTAAAGTAAGAAATATCAATCATCAAAGGCAAAACATAAAAATACATGTATCAATTTGAGAGACAAATAAAGCTAGAAATAATAGGTATCAAGGGTAACTCAACTTAGAGTCACTACCCTCTGTTATCGGGATGATGTTATAATAATCCGGCTGTAGGGAACCCTGAAATAAAGATAAATCCCTACACCCCCACTTATGGCCCGCTGACTTCTTCTTGGCAGCAACACAGCGATTAGATCTACTAAATGTCCCTGCCCACAGTTTATTCAAACTCTTTCCCTCTCAACTATTTTTTCTGAGTGCACTCTCCCATTAGTCCTACTCCGTTGGCACGCGTGCGCTTATACTCCACTGGGATCACATCTGACTGGCCGATAGCCGTCGGAGTAATGATAACCCTCTCTTCTCCGTATTTTACTCTAACAAATCCTTGAATAAATTATAACCCCGCTGTGTACCCACCACTGGAAGAAAGAAATTTCAAGGACCTATTCAAAGTCCTCCAAATGCACAGGTAGGCTGTGAATCCACGATTTAAATGGGTGTTGATGAAGGCGCTCAGATTGCATTCTGCGTAAGAGGTGTTAAGTCTGCGAAGTGCTCTGGCCCGCAGCTCCTGCGGCGTCGCGGAATAATATGGATGAGGTAGCTATGCAGATGACGCAAGTGAAGCATGGGCACTCCAATTATTCTGCGAGGTGGCGTTTACATATATTCCCAGCAGGGGACATTACCCAACAGAATCAGTCGTAGAAGGCAGATAAAACGAACGACTGTGGTAGGTGTTAACGCCCCACTGTAAGTGGGTTGCTGCTGTATCCGGCCTTATCAGGAAGGCAATTCAGACTGAATGCTCCGAGTTCCTTTCACTCCGTCGGAGTAAACCGGACTGGCGAGACCTGTGGAGAATATCCCTCACTGATTTAGGTGGCAAACTGCACAGGGCTTCAAAACACAAGGGAAGTTTTTGACCTCCATCCAGCAGCGCAGGTGTCTCAGACAAGTCACTCTGTCGCCCGGGCGGCCACGTAACATGACGAAACTCCAGGAACAGTTTCCCGTCTTTCGTGCAAAAAAAAGAGAAACCGCTAATATATGGCGTAATAGGTTCTACTCGCGGACGCAAGAAGGCAAGATCTTTCCCTACTGTCAAAGGCCAGGACATATTTGCCACTCACCGACTGCCGGGTTTCTTACTCGTGGTCAAAGAATAAGACATATGCCGACTTCCACGACAGAGCGTCTTGGGCGAGTCAAACATTTCTCCTGCCACATTACAGACTAAGGGGAGGGAACCTGTCCACTATGAAAGACTGAAAAGAAATGAAATGGGCGGGCCCAAAAATCAAAAACAGAAATAGGGTTTGGCTTACGCTCTACCCAGTGCCCAAATTTTATAACCCATTTTGTCACAATAAGGCAGAAACAGTTGCTCTATATCGATTTCTATTCTGGGTTGTCTTTTTCAGCTGTGTCCACGTCAGTCCAATTTCCCTAGCCTCCTCTTCAACAGTTCCTCTCCAAGGTCTCAACTCTTCTTTTCCCTTGTGGGTTCCATTCAAAGGCAATTCTGGCAATGCTGGATTTTTCTCTTTTGACTGTATGCCCTATCCACCCCCACTTTCTTATATTAATTTCTGTTTGTATTGGCTGTTGCCCGCATCTATTCCTTAGCTTTATATTTGTTATTACATCTGGCCATTTTATACGGAGAATCCGTCTGAGACATCTATTTACAAATGTCTGTAGCTTGGAGGTGATACTCTTTGAGAGATGCATTGTCTCTGAGCCATACAGCAAATCAGACCACATTTAAGTTAAATATTTTAATTTTGTTCTGTCTGGATATAGCTGCGGAGTTCCGTATTCGTCGAAGGGTATTAAAAGCGCATCTGGCTTTATTTATCTTTGAGCAGACGTCTCCAGCTGTTCCCCCTTCTTTGACAATGTTACTCTCCAGATATGTAAAGCTGTCTACTTCTTCAATGTCTTGATCATTGATCTTCATCGTGTCCATCTGCCTATTATGTATTCTTATTTCCTTTGTTTTATTTACATTTATGTGTAGTCCCATCTTTGCTGGGCTTCTGTTACTAATCTATTTGTTTTCTCCTGTATATCATGCTGTCTATGTGATAGAAGGCACAAATCATCCACAAAGTCTAGTCCTCCAGTTGTTTGTTAAATGTCCATAGTATTCCAGTTTTCTCTCCCTCTGTTGTCTATCTTACAACCCAGTCTATGACTATGAGAAAAATTGTTGGTGATAGCAGACATCCCTGTCTGACCCCACTGTGTACTGTGAAGGGCTCTGAAACAATGATTCTGCCTAATCCCGTTCCACACAATGGTTCCAAAGGTTGTTATAGCCGGGGATTGTAGTGAGGATAACCTCTCACTGCAAATAAATGCTTCTACGGCACGCGCCTCAAATAGCCTCTGATAACCAAGCCTAGCTCCCGGCCTTCATGTGTGGCTCAATTTGAGCCCGGCGGAACTGTTTCCACTGACTGGAGAAGGGGCGAAGGCGTGTCACTGGCGCATTAAAACCAGTAGCTTGGGGCAGATAGGGCTCGTGATCCTTGGTTGGTAGCCTATCTAAGAGAAGGTAAAACTCTGAATTCAAACCACCGCTGCCTAGCGGGAATATCCATTTAAGGGATGGGCTTCGGGAGTAAACCCTGAGGATAAATGCGGAGTCGGAGTCCATAAGACAGTCTAATGTTGATTCGACACTATTTTGGCAACTCCTGCGACGTGGCTGGTACCAAACTGTATCGGCTACTGCCGTTCCTTTGGAGCTACTGGTTGCGTGGAGAGGGGGAACATCCTGCATGGGCAACGGCTTGATCTCCATATAACTGTGCCCAAGCTCGCGCCCTGGAGAGGACACTCCAGCTTCACCCTATAGGTGTCGGCAAAACACGGGAAGTACCAGTTATCGGTTATAAGCATGTTGCCCAATTGGCGTAGGGCATAGCGCCAGAGGCTACTTCCGACAGTGGAGGAGGTTCTAGGATCTCACTGGATAGCTACCACCCGCTTCAAGCGGGGCAGCTCCCAGTCAATTAGGTGTTGTCCCGCCACTGTCTGCTTTCCCCATTGGGTGCATGAGGATTAGGGTCAAACTCGAACTGTGGACAGAAAATTTTGCACCAAGCAATTATCACAAAACAACTAGTAATAGAAATATACAAACTATCAGATTGGGATGGTGGAACGTCTGACTATGTTGACTGGACTATCCGAAAACCTACAGGACATAAACGACGTCAGGAAGACAGCCGTGATCAACGACGAACTTAAACGACTTCAGAATGATAAAGCTGCACTTCAGGAAACGCACCTGGCAGGCTCAGGAATGGTGAGCAAGAAGTACTACACATTTTATTGGCCAGGGAAAGACCTTAATAAAACTAAATAACACGGAGTAGGTTTTTGCGGTCATAAGATCGCTAACTGAAATGGTTGAAACAGGTGAGAATGGATCAGAACGCTCCGCTTGCAAACTAGCGCAGGTACCATCACCCTTATCAATGTGTATGCTCCTAGTTTGTACTCTGCCTCAGAAGCTAAAGACGAATTCTACGAGAATCTAGCAGCAGTCATCAAAAGCTCACTTAGGCAAGAACAGCTTGTTCTCCTTGGTGGCTTTAACATTGGAGTGGGCGCCGAAAATGTTTCATGGCCTTCATGTCTGGGCAGGTTTGGTATTGGCAAGATGAATGAAAATGGGCAACTGCTCTTGGAGTTGTGTGTCCATCATGACCTCTGCGTGACCAACACCTACTTTCAGACAAAACCCCAGCATAAGGTGTCATGGAGACACCCACGATCCAAGCACCAAGTGGATCTGATTCTCGACAGAAGGCCACTACTCAGGTCTGTGCTCTCCACGCGCTCGAACCATTTTGCAGATTGTGATACAGATCACTCGTTGTTTTGCTGCAAAATCAGAGCATAACCATGAAAAGTCCATCGTGTCAGACATGAAGGGAAACCACGCATCAATACCAGCAAGATGTCAGACCCTGTCATGATCGCTCAGTTTACTGTGACCTTCAAGAAAGTGCTCAGTAGCGCACAGAATGGTGATACTGTTACAGAGAACTGGGAGCACCTGCGGAACACCATTCAAAGTACTGCACTTGCCACCTTTGGTAAGAAAACAGCGAAGTCAAATGACTGGTTCGATGCTTCATCAGATGTGATGGCACCTGTCATTGAAGCTAAGCGCAGTGCGGCGAATGAATACAAACGTTCACCGAGTACTAGAAACCTACAGATCCTGAAGGCTACGAGAAGCAAAGTTTAACAAACTGCTCGACGCTGTGCAAATGACTATTGGCTCCAGCTCAGTGAGAGCATCCAGACCACAGCGCAAACAGGCAACACTCGACAAATGTATGACGGTATTTTTTGTGTGTGTGCGCCCGCTAATACTCGAGGCGAAATCTCAGGTTATTGTTAATGTTTAACCTGACATTGATTTTACGTGAGTATCCCTTTTCTTGTACAGAGTCAGGTGTCCCTCGCCATTCAGGCAGATACTCGCCGATTTCGGAGGTACCCATTAGAGCTGGGTCGGCTCAGGAGCCGCCAATCTCTGGTCGACGACACTCCTTCAAATGTTCTCGCCAGGTCTCGAGTTAATCCAGTCCAATTCCCGGTCGACGAAAAATCCTCAAATGCCGTCGCCTGGGTTTGATCCTGAATCACCCGGTCGCCAGAGCGGTGTTGTAACCACTACGCTAGCGCGGCTCCCTATGACGGTATAAATAAAGCCCTTGGTCCCCAAAAAAGTAAGACGGCACCGCTAAAAACCATCAGCGGAGAGAAGCTAACCGATAGGGGTAAGCAGATGGAGAGGTAAGTTGAGCACTACTCTGAGCTCTACGCTAGAGAAAATACCGTCACGCCTGCAGCCATTGATGCTGTCAAATGTCTGCCAACTATGGAGAAGCTGGATGCTGAAACAACATTGGAAGAACTCGACTATGCCATTGATAGCTTGGTCTCTGGCAAAGCAACAGGCAGTGATGGGATTCCTCCCGATTTAATCAAATGCTGTGAGAGCACGCTATTACATCCACTGCATAGGGTGCTGTGCCAATGATGGGAAGAGACAATTATTCCTCAAGACATGCAAGATTAATTACATCCTTCTTCGTAGTATTGTTGGTAAGGTTTTTGACTGAAACATCTTAATGCGACTACACAAATTTGCTGCTCGCACATATCCAGAGCCGCAGTATGAATTCCGAGCTGGTAGATAAGCAATAGGCATGATGTTTTATATCCGCCAGCTTCAGGAAAAATCAAGAGAGCAGAAAAGGCCTTTATAGACCTCACAAAGGCATTTGACCTGGTTAGTAGGGATGGAGTGTTTAAAATCCTCCTGAAAATAGGCTGCCCTGCTAAATTGCTGGAAATGATAAAGTTATTCCATGAAGACATGAAGGGAACAGTCCAATATGCTAGAGTCACATCACAGCCCTTTGATATACTTAGTGGCGTTAAAACAAGGCTGCGTTCTGGCTCCAACCCTCTTCGGGATCTTCTTTGCCTTACTCTTGAAACATGCATTCAGAGATGCAACTGAAGGAATTTGCCTTCACACTAGGTCAGATGGCCGTCTGTTCAATCTCGCAAGTCTGGAGGCAAAAACAAAAATCAGGAGGGTTACTATAAGAGATTGTTATATGTTGATGACGCTGCAGTCGTCACTCAAAGTCAACAGGAGCTTCAGAGCTTGATGAATCGCTTCATCCAAGCATGCAAGGAATAGCCTCACAATAAGTCTAAAGAACACAAATGTGCTGAGTCAGGATGTGGGTGCTACACCAGTTATCACCTTCGATAACTATGAGTTGGCAGTGATGCACCACTTCACATACCTGGGGTCTATCATCAATGACAAACTGTCTCTGGACGCAGAAATTAACAACCGCATTGGCAAAGCTGCAGCTACCTTTGCCCGCCTCACATCGCGTGTTTAGAGAAACTCCAAACTCACAATGAAGACCAAAGCTGCAGTGTATAACGCCTGTGTCACCAGCACACTTCTGTGTGGCAGCGAGACGTGGACAACCTATGCTAAGCAAGAAAGAAGGCTGAATACCTTTGTAGAAGTTAGATTATAGTGGCCAGTACTGTGGCGTGTCGTTAGTCAGACTCAGTTTGTAGAGATCTAATGTTGATGTACAAATTTCTTATTACATACGCCACACAGGCTAATCACTGTAGAGGTAGGAGTTTGGCTACTACTGTAGAAGTGTGGGTGGTTATTTGATAATACCATGCCGTTCATACCACACTCAGAAGTCATGAAGCGTTGATAACGACTGGTGACGTTTCAAACTGTTTATTACATAATAACAGCAACATCGTAGACAACGGACAATTACACTGTCATTTGGGACGAGGAAGCACACCAACATCATGTAAACGACATAGTTCACCATATGCAATACAATGAGGACTATACCAGAATAAAGCCGCCTAAACAGCGGGCTCCAAGTATATATATTAATCTCTGTGCTTTTCTCTACCAACAAGGCATATCAGTCTTTGCCAAAATAATGCCGCATAAACAGCGGGCTCCAAGTATATATATATATATAAATCTCTGTGCTTCATTGACCATCAGGTCAGATCAATCTTCTGGCAAACACGCCGTAAAGCGCCGGGTTTCAAATGTCTAATCTTATCAAACTCCTATGTATACCGCTTCTCCACACAAGGAGCAAGCCACCTCAAAATACTATGTTCTTGGCTAAAGATAATAGCTTCAAAAGTTATGTTACCTGACTGCTGTCCGGGAATACAACACAAACCCATTTTTTCACATCCTAGTTTTAGAAATATGCCAGAATTATAAACCGGGAAGAACTCAAACATCTTCTATACACAAGAAGGCTCCATTCTCCGTTCACGCAGACAAAGAGATCGCTGGACATCTGCACAGCTGAAGAAACCCCGGGCAGACTCACCAAGAAAGCCCGTCTTCTGGTCCCGCGCAAAATCATTGCGCATGTCTGGATCGTCGCGAGCCCAGGTCAGCTCACAACGCGAGACGATCCAGAACATTCCCCGAAAACAGCTTAAGAACGGTCCTTATATGGACAGCTGTATAGTGGTAGACCTTGGACGTCCTGACCTGCGTTGTTCTGCGACACTGCCGGTTGCATTATAACGATCACGCAGAGTTTGTATGACAGAGTGGGCAACTCCTAATCTCCTAGCAACTTCTCGCAGCCCTACATCATCCTGCAGCCATGCCATCGCTCTCCATCTGTCAACATTCGTCAAGCATCTTAGTTGAGCCATGGCTAAAATGGTAAGTGTTACAAACATACCCATTGCCCGTTCCTTCCGAAAAGTGGGTGAAATGTGTTCACCATAGTCACGACTTGCACGTGAAAAGCAAATTTCAGCAATGTTATCAACAGGCTTTGCCATAGGAAGCATTTTCAAACATGCATTATTTCCCTTTCCACCATGTACATTTGATTGACCTTGAAGGTACACACACGTAACACAGATTTGATTTATTGTCAGATTAACAAACATTGTTTAAGCATGCAACAAAATGCTGCAAAACGTTTTTGACTGAGTGTTCAGGTTTTTAAAAAAACAGCTTAGTTGAAATGACCTAAAAATTGAAAGTGGCCTTTAACTTGTTTTGAGCAGTATATATACTTGTATACTGTTCAAAAAAAGAAACGCAACTTTTTTGGTGTTACTTTTATAAAAGATATTCGCTGATCGTACATCCGTCAACCTATCGACTGTGTCCACCTGGTCATTAACTTCCCGTGGTTACCTGAATTGTACTCACCTCATGATTCGTGAGGTCATGAAATAGGTCAAGGTCAAAACAACATTTTTGACAATAACTCGTGACAGGTTCATGAGAATCCCGTGAAACTTACTGAACACAAAACTCTCTGACCATGTTATTGAAGGCCTATAAAAGATTGACGCTCCTCGAATAAATTCAGTTGAAAATTCAATGTGCAAGTATGGCTCATCTCACTACAGAACAACGACTCATCATCGTTGGATGTTTACAGACTGGACAGTCACAAAGTGTAGTGGCCAGACAATTTAATGTAGTTAGAAGCACCATTAGTCGCCTTTGGAGGCGATTTCAAGAAACTGGCTCAGTGGCATACCGGCCGCGCAGTGGAATACCCAGAGTCACAAGTCCTGCCAAAGACCGCTTCATACGGCTGCGTCACCTCAGGAATCGACTTGCATCTGCGTCTTCCACAGTTCAGTCAATGTCAGCAGCTCGTCGAATTTCAGATCAAACGGTCAGGAACCGGTTGCACGACTCTGGTCTTTGGGCTAGAAGACCCTACAGAGGTCCTGTTCTTACGGACCGGCATCGCCAGAACCGACTGCAGTGGGCGAACCAGCATCGTCAATGGACCGTTGGGAATGACTGGAGACGGGTTTGGTTTAGTGATGAATCATTTTTTCTGCTCCAGCGACACGATAGGCGGAGAATAGTTTACCGCAGAGGCCATGAGCGCTACGCCCAGAACAGCGTTGATGAGGCTCCTCCACATGGTGGTGGAGGTGTACTGATGTGGGGGGCGATCAACTTCATGGGAAGAAGTGACCTGGTGCAAATTGAAGGACGCCTGAATGCCCAACGATACGTCGCTGAAATTCTTCGTCCTCACGTCCTTCCACTTCTGGCTGCACGAGGGGCGATTTTTCAGCAGGATAACGCTCGACCTCATGTGGCACAACTCACCACCCAGTTCCTTGCTGACAACACCGTCCAGACCATTCCGTGACCAGCCATGTTATCAGACATGAACCCCATAGAACACCTATGGGATGAACTCGACAGACGACTCCGCCAGCGAGACGTTGCTCCAGCCAATCTCCGACAGTTGTCTCGCACTGCGGGAAGAGTGGGCAGCCATCCCACAACAACAGATCCAACGGCTAATCGGATCCATGTCAAGGAGATGTCGTTTTCTGATAGAGGCCAGAGGAGGCCATACACTTTACTGAAACGTAGGCCTCAGTCGCAAAGAATAAAAGTCCAAACCAAATTTAATGAACATCAATTCATTGCTAAAGTCTGAAAGTTTCTTCATGCCGAGATTGAAACATTAATTCCGTAAAATACAATTTTGGTACAAGTTTGAAATTCGGTGTCCATTACCACTGCAATAATGTTGCGTTTCTTTTTTTGAACAGTATATATATATATATATATATATATATATATATATATATATATATATATATATATATATATATATATATATATATATATATATATATATATATATATATATATATATATATATATATAATATATATATATATATATATATATATATATATATATATATATATATATATATATATATATATATATATATATATATATATATATATATATATATATATATATATATATATATATATATATATATATATATATATTTGAATCGTCCAGCAGAGATAAAAGTTAAAAATAGGGTGCACTTATTCTAAATTCCAAATGTTCTGAAACATGAAAATTGTCGCGAAAAGTTCAGATGTTACTAAAAATAAGATGTCTTGGACATAAATTTGTATCAGATGATATCAGGATAGTGCCAGATAAGAGTCTGGTCTTATCAGTAATACCCCCTTCTCTGAAGAGAGTAAGGGTATATAGATACAAAGGTAGGGTCAAGCTATGTAAGTTCCCAGAGAAGATTATGATGTAGTACTCTGAGTCCGTAACTGCTACCTCTCCTGATCCGCCTCTGTGATTATTCTAGTTAATATTGTTTCCGACTCTGCTAGGGGAAGTTATTTAATTAACATTTACCAACAGTGAATAAAACCTTAACTTAAAGAAATTAAATAAGTGTGCTGGTAAATATTTACAATTTATTAAAACTATTTCTCTTTTCTGTTTGGAAAAGCATTACAAATCAAATATTTTACAATATTAAATACATAAGAACAGTTCAACAAAAATGTCTTTCTCTTGTGTAAGATGTCTTTCTCTTGGCAGACAGTCTAACTTGGTTGATCTTTAAATTAAGAATTACTAGCGTTATCTTTACAATCTAATTGAGCTATATACTGTTCTTTGCATCATGAACTGGATGCGGTTATTTGTTTGGTGAACCGGCATACGCTACACTGTTGCTTTTTTAGCAACTTAACTGAGTCACTGCAGATGGCTCCCTCTGATGCTGGATAAAATCGTGAGATGAAAATCTTCCACTGATACATACGCTATGGCTGGCACTTGTCCATAGACTGGCACTGCATTCGTTGCAACTTCACCAAGAGAAGCCTCTTCTTACTTGTAGGCTTTAGGTTTAAGGATTAAACCTGAAACAAAGTTAAACACAATCCCTGTATTTGTCTTTGCATATCCCTCTATGACATAGATGGGGACGATAGACAGTTTCAGATTAGCATGCTAGCAGATGCACAAGGTATAGTATAGTAGCAACAATCATTTAATTCAATGTGATCATAGTTTTCTTCTACCTTCTTAATCATCATTCATTTCCCATGATTCGCCTCCATACAATAATTTGGTTGCGAATAAAACTATTAAGTAATAGTTTAAATTATACAGTACTACAATCCCTTTCATCCCTCCTTATGGTCCTGGTACGTGTCTCATTCCATTCAAGAAATACATCTTTAAATACTTTATCAAACTTACAGTCGTACTTTGGCCATCATTCTCAATATTTTAAATATTTTCCGAAGGCGGGCTTTGCCTCTAGATTTACATATGAGCCTTTAAGTTTCATCAGCACACACTGTCTATTCCTACACATCTATCCACGTCTTATCGCACAGATGGATTAATCAATATAATTACAAATAAATAAATAAATAAATAAATAAATATATATATATATATATATATATATATATATATATATATATATATATATATATATATATATATATATATATATATATATATATATATATATTTATTTATATATAGATTTGTTCTTACCCTCAAGCACACACAGACAAGCCCTTAATGGTTTTATTAAAGTCTGCTTATCAGGTACAGAATGCAAACACTAGCTTTAACATATGCTCTTCTTTCCCCCGCTTGCTGTGTTTTTAAATCGTGACTGACCGGAGTTTGTTAGGCAAGTCTATTTGTAGTTTGACCTCGGACGTACGAGATGGAACTCCCTAGGAATTTAATCAAAATCAGAAAATGTGGGTACCTTTTAGCCTATCGTACAATGTAGGAAAACTGCTTTTTTAATTATCTCCGTTATTCCTGATGCGATTTTAGTCATTTAAAGCTTACATTATACTTGGAATTAGGTTTTACATATCTAGGTAATAATATTTTTGGTTACTGCTTGCATTTTCTGTTATGCATAGTTTAAACTGCTAAATTTAGGCCAACTCGAAGCTTCGAGTGCTTTCAACCTAAGATTTCTCCCGTCCTATAATATTATTAGTAAGAGTATTACTACTTACTGGTAGAGTAACATCCCTAATATTGTGTTGATAACTTCTGCCAAGTGGTACTTCTTCTATAATGCTGTAGTAAAATTCCGAAGTTAGTCATGTTACACAGATCTGGCCTTGCCATCTTTAATTTCCTAGCTGTAGTAAACACAGGACCAAGAAAGCGTTTTCATTGGTCAGTGTATTTTATCTTTCTACAATGTATGGTGCGCGGTATGGTCAGAATATTTTAGAATTCGTGATGTGAGACAGACGTCATTTCACGACAAAAATAGATAATGTTTTATCAACGTAGATCTTTAAGGAGCTCAGTATTTTCAAAGTAGATCCCCACAGCTCCTAGATCGCTAAACGCTGTTCTTAGATGATTGGCTTAGCTTGGTCTCCATATTCTTCACATTCTTTTACTCACCCCCTTTAAATAATAATATTCATCCTGCTATGACAGGGACAGATAGATATAAATGGCACTCCCTATTAAAGCTAACATCACCACTCCTACCTTCTTTACGTCGTGAGATACTATAGAAGTTTAGCGCAAATGACACTTAATAATCAGAGTTCGAATCTCAGGTAGGAATTTCGGAACTCTTGAAGCTTTGACCCAGTCTTTCAAGGGAAAAGAGTAGTTTAAAAAAAAGGGGGGGGGGGGGGAGGGGGGGGGAGGAAATGAGAAAATGGTCAGGCCCATGTCGTGTGGTGAGTATTGGGGCAACTACGACAGTAGTTTTTGCCAAGAATAACCTATGAGATATTAGGTAGAAGGTCTCTAGAAATTGGCCCGTTAAGAAAGAATAAAGACTTATTCGAGATAGGGACAAGAAGAAGGGAATGCGAATGCTTTCCACTGGACAGTGTTTTCTAGATAATTCTAGAAGAAGTTCTGTTTCCCCAAGACCTTAGCTTCTGCCCTTAGATCCCGTAACAGAAAAAGCCCACAAACTCATCTGAGTGTAAAAATGTCCCTATATGTAAATATTTAACACCGGCAGCACGAGTGATACATTAACAAACTAGATAATGATCACACGATTATTGGGTTTCTTAACTAAATATCTACACATATAGGGTTAGTAATGGTTAGAACGTGATGATGGTAAAAGACGATTCACACAAAACACACAGATGAGATATTAATATTAAAGTTAATTAAGTAGTAGTTAATTAAAAATGAGCTTAAGTAAAGCGAAATGATGATGATGTGATATGATACGTGTTACCAAAATGGTTAGTAATCTACACAGTCCATGTGTCTCTAAATGCTTTTACCGGATAGGATGATTCACATGTATGCATTGAATGTCCCAAGTTGTTATAAGTTATGTCAAATGGGGTATCTCTAAGTCGAGGACGTTCTGGTGAAAACTGTTGTCTAATCTCTGGAGGGTACTGGCGAGACTGGATATCTTCACGAAATGTGCTTGATATATAGACTCATTATCTTGAGTATGTAATCGTGATTCATAAAATATACTTTGGAGTCTGCTTCATAGAATGCGCTTAAGAGTGTGTGTTGCACTTGGTATAAATATGAGATTCTACTTTTGAGCTCTTTAGCTTGACTTCAGATATTACGCTTCCGATGGAGCTGAACTTGAAATGAGTAATCAACAGTGAGCTTTAGCTTGACTCCTGTAGTAAGCTTTCGCGTGATATGAACTTGTTATAACTATGTATTGAACTTGTGCGCATGTGATATATGTTGACGAAAAATGCTGCGTCTACTGCTTGTATCGTGGGTGAGAAATATTCCTTTTTTACTGAGGAACGAAGAATGTCCTATGGCGAATTCTGCAAACCAAATGTTCGTTTTGAAACTTATTTCTGGTTAGACGTCAGACACGTAGCCTATAGACTCAGACTTCTGGTAGACTGAAGACACACAACAGTCTTTGTAAGTTTTCACACTTAATATATACTTGGTGACTTTCATTTATTCTACATCTCAATCTTGATCTCTATGAGTTCGATTCTAATGATGTTAAATATATTGTGCATGAGAGTGTGTGCTTATGGAAGACTATGATGATGATTCAACAAGCTAGATGAAGGAGACGAATCAACTATTAATTACTTCCTATCAGCCTATCATCTTAGAGGAAAATCTTCTGATTTTATTTAGTCATGTATAAGAATAATTAATTGAAAAACTAGCTTTCGCACATTTATCTGTGTGGTTAAGATGAATAAAGAATAATAAAAAAAGGATTAATAATCTGTATAAGATCTACTAACCTTCTTTTCCCTTCGCCAAATCCTTTAAGAACACAATATACACAGATATTAAATATTTATCCACACTGAATTAATTGCAGGCTATGCGTTAGGAATTTATCTTTACACCACATTGTTGAAAACTGGACTCATCTCTCTAGCGAGCTGCGCAGTATATTATATCTCTAAAAGTCAAATGTGGGTCCCTTGGACCGGTGACGTACAACTCCGCCCATACAACCAATAGCTAAGAGACCCTCTGGTCACTCATTCCCAGAATCTCTCTTGTCCCCTGTCAGTCCAAAAGTGGGTTGGGCAATTCGCGACCAACTGTCGTTGCCTGGCTTGCCTGACCAACAGGTGTTGAGATAATTGGCTGGCCAATGCAAAAGTGTCCCCCTCCTTCCATCTGTCATATCACTCTCTGTTTGTCTATCGTTACGAGTGTTGGCGGCGGCTTTTGTTACCTCGGTCCATTGTCGCCAGCACGCTAATAAGTCCCTTTGTGGCGCCGCCTATTGTATTACGTGACGGTTTGTTTAAACAGCATGAGAAGACTTCTTCATCTGACCAAGCTGGGCGTCTCCCCGCGCCATTGTCCCACTGTGGTGACCCGTCGCTTGTATGAACAGCGGCCGAGCAATAAAGAGACTAAGCTTTTGTGTCAGCCGCGCTCGCTTTAAAGTTAACAAAAGTCCACAGAAATTGTACCATACCCAGATGTCTGATTTTGATGAAACCAGATGTGTTTCACCAGATTTATTTCACCAGATTTATTACGAGGCAATGTGGACTTCAAAAGATGATGTCAGGTATGGGGACTCAATCAAAAGAATTTATTTTACCTCCGATGAAAGAACAAATGTGGTTTTAGATACCGGTCGCGAGTAATCAAAACGATGAAATAGCAAATGTGGGATGAAAGAGCACAAATGTGGGAGAAAATAAAATAAGAGAGATGTAGGAAAAGATAGAGCGATAAGGCATTGGCGCTCGTTTATCACAGGCCACTACTGTGATGCGCGACTTCCAAATTTCAATGGGTTATTATGCATCGTGATCAGCATCACTTTCTTTTGCGCTTCATGCGGAGCCGCTGATCACTCTTGCAGGAAACCTGCACCAAGCATGCACATGTTCTTGAAGCGGTAGTTTCTGTGGCAGTGGGTTTTACATGAGGAGGTGGCCAGGCCCGTACACAATCCTCATAGTGGTAACATTGTTCGACATGCATGCATGAGGGTGTAATGGTCCTATTTTTCTTTGTCTCCTCCGAGACCCCAGAAAATACAAGGCGCTTGATTTCTAAATGACATGAGTGATAAGGGTGGATTTGAGCTGAAGTGGTAACTTGCCACCCTTATCGACACCTGGTATTAAAGTGCAAGATGTAGGTGTCTTCTCTGATTTAGGATGTTGCTGTGTATGTGGTAGTGGAACAGTTCACAGGGTTATCACACAGGCAACGTGACGTGTAGAGTCATAGAAAGGGTAACTTCGTTGTATAAGTTTCTTTCATTTATTGCACGCCACAAAACAGTCATGATACTTATGACATCAACATAGTTAACGAGTTCAGCAAGATGATATGGCACGTTGAAAACAATTTCTGTAGTCAGCAATGACAGCTGTTGTATATATGCGTCATAAGACATCACAGTTCAATAGATTCAGAAATTCATAAATCATAGAGTTCTAGTTCGTGAAGCTGTATAAATAATAATAATTTCTATAACTTCTGCAACAGTGTCAGCTACAGATCTTCAATGTTCATAAACAATAATAAATGCTCCCATTCTGATGCTAGCAGATCAGTTGTATACAATAAGTCCGTTCACTGTCTGCACGTGAATAGCATACATGGGCTACAGGTCAGCTCGACCTTTATAATGTTCCTAAGTCTAACCATCTGACTTGGACGTGATCTCTGATATAACGAATCCTGGAACACAGACAATAGTCTTGTTGGCCTAGAGCGACCCATATATATTTAACTAGTTCAGGTATACAGATACCGGTGACTTAATCCTAGTCAAAGTACCTCTCCATTTTGCATCACACAGGCGAGCAAATAGGCGACAAAATGACGAACCTCTAGATGATAGCATAAAGTTCGATACAAGAGGAATTACCTTATTTCGGAAAATCAACCATGAACATATGCCTCCAGGCAGGCTTGAATAATACGGGAAATAGTCTAGTTAGCTAACTAACTCACAAAGACACTGTATTTCCCTCAGAAAATCACAAGACGCAGGTCGCGTCTGCTCGCTTCTTAAACCATTTCTCAACTCCCGAACTGGGCGGAACACACAGAACGAACTCCCAGCTTTTGACATGCGCAGAACGACAATCTCTGAGTTGCCGTTCACAATAAGACGATTCTAAGAACATTCGAGATAAAAGTCTTACACAGTCGCGCCTTTTATGGTCATGAAAAGAAGCGTTAAGAAAGGTTTCAGACATCTACCATAGTTGACTGGTACTACCAAATAAGGAGATGTGGTCACGCTTCGTTCAGGAAATTATAGACCGAACGTGTCTCTATACAAGAGAAGGCAAACTCCTAAAAAATTGTAGTTTCGATAACTCGGATTATGTCCCTTTGACCATAGAAAACATAATACACACTTCAGTCAAAAAAATGATCATACATATGAAAAATGTTTATACAAACGAAAAAATAATAATGATCCGTGCGTAACATTACCGCACCCTCCCGGGAAAAAAAAAATGAAACATTTTTTTTTTTAAATCCTGGAGCCGGAAAAAATCTAGGCTCCTAACGCACGTATGATGCGTGGATATATACCTAACAAATTAGCTCAACGCATGGAGCGACACTGAGATCATATCTCAGATCCTTAGAGAAAAAATTTATCTAAGTATACGCTGATATATTCCAGGAAGGTGCCACCAACACACGCCACAATGATGGCAACAACATAATGACAATCAAATTATTCTCATACCAATATATGAAATTAAATATATTATGTGTTATCATACAATGTGTTGCAAATAGCGGTGTAATTTACTAATATACCGCACTATATTATTACATTATATAAAGTAACAGTAATTAATAAGTAATACATGTGTTGATCTTCGTTGACATAAAACATTCAATAGAAGAAGATGTGGACATCATCCGCTCCCAATGTAGGACAGGACTTGATATCCTCAAAGTTCCACAATGGACATAAACTCGCAGACTTCAATGATGTGCTGCGAAAATATCAATAACACAAATCTTAAAGACAACTGGTAAATTTCTTAATACAATCCTGAAAATAATTTATTTAAATGTGGCCGAGTGATCTTTTGGCCCGTATATCACTAACTAAGCCTTCTTAAATAATTACATGGTACAATGTTATAAATTTCCCTCAAAAAAAAAGTGAGAAAAAATCTACTAACATGTCATTATAATATTGGATTGTATATCAGGAAATATATATATATGACAGAAGAATCATGTGGAATCGTGTGGACATCTGGACAGAATGTCTGCCATTACATTATCCGAACCACGGATAGCTCGAACCGAGAAATGAAATGGTTGAAGAGCTATGGCATAACGAGTGGACCTCGAGCTCTTCAAGTTTTTGCTCTGTATAGCAGTAAGCGCTTTCTGGTCGGTTTCCACAATGAAATGTGCGCCTAGAAGAAATCTTTGTAACTTCAGAATAGACCATACCATAGCCAATAACTCACGGTCTAAAACCGAGTAATTCTTTTCTGCAGCGTTTAATTTCCTAGAGATATACATCACCGGATGCAAAGTATCAGAATACTCCTGCATTAGTGCTGCCCCAATCCCTGTTGACGAGGCGTCACTTCGAAGAACAAAAGTCTTCTCAATAGTAGGTAACTTAAGAATAGGTGGAGATGAAAATAGGGCTTTAACCTGGTCCAATGAGGATTGACATTCTTTAGACCAGCGGATCAGATTAGGCGACCCTTTCTTCAATAAAGTAGAAAGCGGTGCCATAATGGAGGACAGATTCGGAATGAATCGTCCGTAGAATTGAATCAAACCTAATAGACTCCTTACTTGTTTCTTCGTCTTAGGGACCGAAATGTTAAGTATTTTTGAAACATTGTGGTCCTCTGTCTTTAAAAGACCATGACCAACCCGATGACCTAGGAAAGAAATCTCGCTAAATCCTATAAAGGCTTTAGAGGGTTTTGCAGTCAAGTTATACTCGCGAAGAGTAGACAGTAATTCGTATAAACCCAAATAGTGATCTTCCCAAGAATCACTGAATAGACAGATATCATCTAGGTATGCTATGACATCTGTACGATATGCGAGAATTCGCCGCATCATGCGTACGAATGTAGCAGGGGCGTTCATAAGACCAAAAGGCATGAAATTCCATTGGAATAAACCCCTAGGTGTAGAAAAAGCTGTAAAAGGTTTGGCACGTTCAGTTAGCGGGACTTGCCAATAACCTTTAGACAAATCTAGTTTGGTAAAGAATCTAGAATTAGAAAGTTTATTGAGTAGCTCTTCTAATGAAGGCATAGGTTCAGCATCGAACTTCGTAACTTGGTTCAATTTGCGATAATCTACGCAAATGCGAATGTTATTATCCTTCTTTCGAACAATAACCATAGACGAAGAGTATGCTGAAGTGGATGGTTCAATGATTTGCAAACGTATCATTTCATCCAACTCTTTTTCGACTTGAGACTGGAAATGGATAGGTATTGGATATGGTCTGACTCTGATAGGATTGTGATCAGTTAGCACAATGTCATGTTCTATGACATGTGTGTGTCCCGGGATGTCTGTAAGAACATCCTGAAATGTTTGCAACATCGAAGAAACTTGTCGATGTTCCTCAGCGGAAAGATTTGGAGAAACGGTCACGTTTTTCCAAGATTCCGTAGAATAAAGTGGGACCATAGAAAGAGGAAGATTGACATCAGAAAAAGTAGTTTCCTCATCCTGTATAACTGACAGAGATGAGTACTGACCATGAGTTGCTTGTGAATTGTCCGTAGCCTGGAAAATAGGCTGCAAATAGTCAGGTCTTTCATAAAATTCTGTGAGCATATTTATGTGGAAAGTTTTATGCTTTCCATCAATATCGACAACATAGTCGACATCAGAAATTTTGGAGACTATTGCATATGGACCTTTCCATGCAATTAGAAGTCTGTTCTCCCTTGAAGGAAGTAGAACGAGAGCTTTGTCACCTGGACAAAGTTGTCGTAGACATCTATTCTTATTTGCAAACTGCCTTGCCTTTTCTTTAGCAAATTCTGAAGACGAAGTTGCTAGTTTGCATGCCTCGATGATCTTTTGCCTAAGAGCAATGACGTACTCATAAGAAGATTGAGTCTCATCGCTAATATTATCGGCAGTGATTAGATCGTGAAGTAAAGACATAGGGCCGCGCGGTTGCGCGCCAAAGACAAGTTCAAAAGGGGAAAACCCCGTATGTTCATTGGGGACCTCTCTATACGCAAAGAGAGCCGCGGGTAAGACCCTGTCCCAATCCTGAGGATGATCCTCAGTTATTTTACCAAGTAAAGTTTTCAGAGTCCTATTTAATCGTTCGACCAACCCATTAGACATTGGGTGATAGATACTGCTGAGAGACCTTTTAATGTGTAGCATAGACATTACCTGTGACATAGTGTCTGATATAAGTTGAGTGCCATGGTCTGACAATATTTCTCCGGGAAAACCCAAGCGAGAAAATATCAGCCAAAGAGCGTCTGCGATATCAGCAGTTGAGATGCTCTTGAGAGGTATTGCCTCTGGCCAACGTGTGCACATATCGACACATGTAAGGATAAATTGATGTCCTCTAGCCGACTTAATTCTAAAAGGACCGATAATATCTATTGCCATTTTTTGAAAAGGGCGAATAGGAATGTCAGCAGCCTGGATAGGCGCAGCATGTCGTGGTCCTTTAGATTTGACCTCCTGACATACTTTGCAAGAGCGACAGTACATTCGTATGTCCTTGCTCACAAATGGCCAAAAGAAAGCCGCAAGAACCCTCGACTTTGTACGGGAAAAACCCATATGTCCCCACATTGGCCACCAAAAATGATAAGGGTGGATTTGAGCTGAAGTGGTAACTTGCCACCCTTATCGACACCTGGTATTAAAGTGCAAGATGTAGGTGTCTTCTCTGATTTAGGATGTTGCTGTGTATGTGGTAGTGGAACAGTTCACAGGGTTATCACACAGGCAACGTGACGTGTAGAGTCATAGAAAGGGTAACTTCGTTGTATAAGTTTCTTTCATTTATTGCACGCCACAAAACAGTCATGATACTTATGACATCAACATAGTTAACGAGTTCAGCAAGATGATATGGCACATTGAAAACAATTTCTGTAGTCAGCAATGACAGCTGTTGTATATATGCGTCATAAGACATCACAGTTCAATAGATTCAGAAATTCATAAATCATAGAGTTCTAGTTCGTGAAGCTGTATAAATAATAATAATTTCTATAACTTCTGCAACAGTGTCAGCTACAGATCTTCAATGTTCATAAACAATAATAATAAATGCTCCCATTCTGATGCTAGCAGATCAGTTGTATACAATAAGTCCGTTCACTGTCTGCACGTGAATAGCATACATGGGCTACAGGTCAGCTCGACCTTTATAATGTTCCTAAGTCTAACCATCTGACTTGGACGTGATCTCTGATATAACGAATCCTGGAACACAGACAATAGTCTTGTTGGCCTAGAGCGACCCATATATATTTAACTAGTTCAGGTATACAGATACCGGTGACTTAATCCTAGTCAAAGTACCTCTCCATTTTGCATCACACAGGCGAGCAAATAGGCGACAAAATGACGAACCTCTAGATGATAGCATAAAGTTCGATACAAGAGGAATTACCTTATTTCGGAAAATCAACCATGAACATATGCCTCCAGGCAGGCTTGAATAATACTGGGAAATAGTCTAGTTAGCTAACTAACTCACAAAGACACTGTATTTCCCTCAGAAAATCACAAGACGCAGGTCGCGTCTGCTCGCTTTTTAAACCATTTCTCAACTCCCCACTGGGCGGAACACACAGAACGAACTCCCAGCTTTTGACATGCGCAGAACGACAATCTCTGAGTTGCCGTTCACAATAAGACGATTCTAAGAACATTCGAGATAAAAGTCTTACACAGTCGCGCCTTTTATGGTCATGAAAAGAAGCGTTAAGAAAGGTTTCAGACATCTACCATAGTTGACTGGTACTACCAAATAAGGAGATGTGGTCACGCTTCGTTCAAGAAATTATACATATGAAAAATGTTTATACAAACGAAAAATAATAATGATCCGTGCGTAACAATGAGATTATTATCACTTTTACAAAACACGTTCCCGCCTTAAATTTCTCTAGTTCACGTGACTTGCTTGGTTATTCTGTCGTGTCAATAGCACTTGAATATAGCACGCGCAGGATGCAATAGGAATACATTACTGTAATAATGAACAAGACAATATTTCTTTTGCTTGTTTTAGTAATGTTCAGATATTTAAAAAAAAATTATATATATTTTCGTATTCTTCCACATTATCTTCACTTTATTGTCTTTACAATATCACCTTTTTGGCCATTCTTACCACAAAATGTATTTTTTGTTCCCTGCATGTCTTTCTTTCACTAGCTTAATTATACTTGTTACATTTTCTTTCTGCTCAGGTCTATCAGGAAACGTTTTCTATGTTTTCCATCTAATTATCTAATATACTACGCAATTTTTGACTATACCATATTGCTTATTGCATACACATAACTTTCCGAGTCGATTTATATCATCTTTTTTTCCGATGAACAAAAGAACAACATATCTCTTAAGAACATTTCTTAAATACAACGCCCTATGTACTTCCAGGAGGTATTTCAGGATATAAAGCGAGAATACGACCATAAAGAGAGAATACGGCTGTAAAGCGAGAATACAACCATAAAGAAAGAATACTATACAGAGAGAAAACGACCATAAACATAAAATACGACTATAAAGCGAGAATACGACCATAAAGAGAGAATACGACACTAAACAGAGAATACGACCATTGCGTCATGTCATCTAAGGATTGTTTCAATTTTGTCCATTTGTTACGTCTTTGTATTTATTTTTTCCTCTCTTTCTCTTCCATTATCGCAGATAAAACTCAGTCGTCCATAATACGATGTAATCCTCTTTGCTTCTCAAACATTTTCTTTTTCTCCAAGCCTGCGACCTGACATTTGTATTCGTCTTTCTTTTCTGTCTGCCACACACGTCTTTCTCACATTAGCTCTTAATTTCCCAGAATCGACCGCCAAATGTACCTAGGTTTTTGATGCAATTTGTGAGTACGGAAATAGAATATTCGTCAAGTCTGGTTTGGGTTTCTTCTTTCTTTCTTATGAGCCGTCAAGCGAATTAGGGCTATGAACTGTCTTTTCCTGATATACGACCGAGCATAACGGCAGTCCATGTTTCTCAGAATTTCATTAACATCATCCATTCATCATACCTTCTTGCGCCCTTCACTCCGATGCCAGATCTTCTGTTGAATGTGTCGTGTGCCTCTTGAATTTGTGTACTTTAAGAAATGACCTGACTGATAACTTTTGGATGTTTGTAGGGTATGTCGTACAAGGCTGTTAATATGAGGTTGTGAATATGGCAGACAACTTGATACTGTAAAACAAGTTGCTACAGAAAACACCGCTGAAAGGGCATATGTATGCTTGGTTCAGGCTTCTTGCAAGATGGCCAGCTGAAGTGGTGGCATTATGCGCCATACTAAGCGAAAAGACAAAAATGATGATGATAATCATAACTGATATGGCAAGATGCATATGAGAGTACTCGATGATAAGTCACGTGAGATTTGATAGTACACGGAGAGGACAAAGATTACAGAAAATAGACGCGGATAGTGATAGCCGGGTTCCATTGGGAGACATATTATTACAAAATGTTGAATCATACGTGTGTCTTTGCGGAAATATGTCGATTGATTTATAATTCACTGTCTATTTATAAATATTTATATCATTACTTGTATCCATTGGATGAAACTGTGTTCATCTGTCACGGTGTGACGTAATAAGTCGACGACTGCTTACTCACGTTTCATTAATGAAAATGTACGTATATATGGGGATTTGGAAAAAAAAATGAAGCAATGCGACCATTTTGTCTACAAATACCGCCAGACTTGTTTAATTAATGTAATATTTGCGTGCATGTTTAGTGAGTTGGAGCTTCTACTGACTTTCTGTGTTCATATTTCAGATGAAATAATCTTTATATTACGTTTCTCTAAAGCTATTTTTAATGCAGTTGTTGTTGAAATGCAGTTTATTTGTGTACGTGCGCAACAGGGAACACCAGTCATGTGGAAAGAACAGCTTAACTTTACTTTATTGCCTTTGATATTATCCTGCCCATTTATGTTTTTAACAGATAAGCTGGAGGTGACAGCTCACTGATGTATCACAGAGTTGTGGTGAGTGGTGACCTAAGGCGTGTTTGTGAGACCATCCTAAATGACTTTAATCAAGCGTCCTTAAAGAGCTAATGAGGCAATTCGTAATCTTTGGCCTTGCAAGCTTTTAAGGATCATTGTCATTCCTCCCTGTCATAGATAGAGGTTTGCGCTTCCAGCAAGATTTTTTCATGCCAATTTAATAAATTGGTTCTGCTATAGAAATTATGTTTCAACACATAAGCATTCAATGAATGCAACCACTCATCTAAAAGGAAGAGCGCGGGGGGAGGAGGGAGGGAGGATTTGATAACAATTAATTCTTGAATCCACTGCTCATTAATTTTTTTCCCCATTCACTTGCCCGCTCACATTTTCTTTATTTTTTTCAAGTACCATTTCTGGTGGACTATGCTATCATTCCTTTCCTTAATTTTCTCTCTCCAGTGATGCACATGTGTTCTCTTTTTTTGTGTGACGTCTTTCCATATCTTGATGTCAGACTGACAATGTCTTCTATCTTTCTAGACCTCCATCATTCGCCTATTCTCCTTCTTCTTCATCTTCTTCGCATAAAATACCTGAAGAAAGTGAAGTGTATCATTCTAAAATGAATTAAACCTTCCTTTGCAAAGCCGCATTGTCATTGGATCATCATTACTCTTTTTAGTTGTCAATGATATTTTTAACGTTCTTCTGTAAAACTACATCTCCGTGACCTCTCTTGCTTTTCTTTCTTGTTTGATATGTGTCCATGACTCACTTCCGTATGTCAAGGTTTGTTCTATATGGCAGTGAAGCAGGACACCTTTTAAGCTTTAAGATGTAACAATCAGCCAGATGTAGGTTGTGATGAGTTTCTCAGAATTCCTCTTTATTTTCTCACCGTTTCGACCGCTACTCTTTGATTTTTGTCTCCTCTTCTCTTCTTTTTCCTAGTGTCTGCAAATAAAATTCCGGACTCCGGGAACGTCACTCTTAAATTAGACAGTCCGCAGCCCCCTCCCTCACGTATTTTTGCTTCGACAACACAGATGTGACCGTAATTCCCTTCATTATGGAAGCGTTTGTCTTCAGATGGCTTTTCTTCTTCTTCTTCTTCCTCGTTCGCCTTCAGACTTCCACATTTATGACTCTAATAAAGGCAGTAATCAACCCAAGACTCCCAACATCTCCAAACAGTTTTTCGTTGACAGAAGTGGGTTGTTGCCATATGCTACTCCGTTCATTACTGTAGGTTGGGCAGTATTGCAGCAGGTGTTCGACTGTCATTGGGCTGGTACCGCAGGTGCAGAGATCTGTTGCACCAATTTTGTATTTGTGGTATAGATGGTATCTCAATCTGTTGTGACCAGTGCGTAGCCGAAAAATGATGGCCTGTTCTTTTCTGGATAGTTGATGATATGCATCATTTTTCAAATGTCCCGGGTGCTCTCTTTCCCATTTGGACTTGAATGTAGCCTTTATAGTAGTCTTTGTCGTTGCGTAAGTTGTCTCTATATCATTTTGTTGTAAGGCACCTCCTTCCTTAGCAAGTCTATCTGCCTCCTCATTTCCTGGTATGTTCCAATGGGCTGGTATCCACTGGATAGTGCACTTCTTTTGTTAATTGTTTCTTTTGCTTGGGCGACAAAGTTAGTTCGCTTGAGCCTGCCTCTTCCTAGCCTATTCATTCTTTGGTACATGGGGTGTCCTTCGAGCCTCTTAAATTTTTCAGCTTGTTTTAACACTCTGCTGTCACGTCTATCCTCCATTGACTGTAGCCCTGGGATGTTTTCCATATGGTTGATTTGTGTAGACTTTAGGGCCCCTGTTATAATACGTGCTGCTTGGTTTTAGAGTCTGTTTACTCTGTCAAAATTTGACTTTGCTGCCGTCGACCAAGCTGTGATGCCATATTCCATAGCAGGTCTGACTCTGCCTGTGTACAGCTTTTTGAGGATATTCTCATCAGCACCCCATATGGTACCTGCTAACTTTTTCATGATGGCCATGCGAAGTTTTGCCCTTAACTGTATTTTGTTAATCTGTGATTTCCATGTCATTCGGCGGTCTAGTGTGATTCCTAAGTATGTTGGTGTTTCATCTTCTCGTACTGCCTGCCCATTTAGTTGCAGCTTTGCTTGCTGTGGTTTATTTGACAAGGTAAAAATAGTGTGTGTAGTTTTTTGTTCATTTATTTTGAGCAACCACTTTTTGGACCAACTTTCAAGAGCTAGCAGTGAATCCTGCATGCGCACTCTTGCTGTGGTGATGTATTGTTCTGAAGTCCACATGGCCAGGTCATCAGCGTAGAGGGAGTTGTGGACATTCTTGTGGATGTTTTCTGTCATATCATTTATATATATGAGGAAGAGTGTTGGGGAAAGGACCCCACCCTGTGGAACTCCATGTTCCATTGTAGTCTTTTTGCTTAACTGTCCGTGCACCTGCACTCTAGCTGTTCTGTTTGTTAGATAGTTGCTGATCCAGTTATACATTCTTCCACGGACTCCATATTTAAGCATTTTAACTCTTAGCCCATCTTTCCAAACATTATCAAATGCTTTCTCCATATCTACCCAGACTGCTAAAGTGTGCTTTCTTTCTTGGAAAGCATCTTCGATTTCCTGTGCAATGTAGGTGACTTGGTCCTCTGTAGACCTATGTTTTTTTTTTTGAGTCAGAGAAAAGCTAACTCGGGCGAGTTGAAATTTTTGTCATATCACCGGTCTGCTCGTCCCCCGAAACCTTTGTGGTCGCGACACAAAGGCGCGATGCTTTCGTTACTTCCCTGGTTACCCGTACTAAAACTCTTTCATGTCGGGTTGCATGGGGAAATCTCCTCGTTCCCGGATCTCTCTGTCCCCAGTCTTTCTCACCGCTTGTTCGTCAAGTTGTGGGGCGATCTAAGGTAGAACGGATATATAGTCTTGGCTCAAGCATTATTTATTGCTTGTGTTTCCAGAGTGCCAAGCGTCTTCTATCTGCAGGGTGGAATTAGTGTTACTAAGCCTGATACCAGTGGCATATTGTCACGGGTTGCTTTCCCTTTGCTCTGCAGAGATGGTCCAACTATGGCCAAAACGTAGATAATCTAATGTGGCTCTTCAAAGATGTCTACCTTCGCACAAGATTACTCTTGGCAGAGATGCAAATAGAAGGATGATGATGCTTCTACCTCGAGGGAGTGTCCAGAAGATATTTAAGAAATCTAGAACAATGCTGAATGGGTCTAAGCACGTTAACTCTTTCCCGCCGCCTTTTGTGGAGAGATATAATATTAGCTCGTCAAGCAGTCAAATGAAATAGCAGTAAAATTCCTCTGCTTATTATTAATATTGCTCGTGTTGGCTTTTTAGATGTAGATATAACTATACATATTAGAATACTTATTCACACGTGTACACTTGTCTTTGTAATAATTAGTTCAACTATGAATTTGTAAAAAAACAACATATACAAATTTAATGATCAATTACTTTATCACTTGTAAATAAATAAGAACTGGTTATTAATAAAAAGTAAGTTTCATCATGGAATATATCGGCTTTCGTAAGCTTAATTTTAGGAAAGATAGTTCTTGTTTGGCCAGCTAAAAATGCACTGCCTAAATGCTTAAGTGCCGATGCTGCTGGTTCCGTAGATTTGTCTCTGTGGTGAGGCCACGTTTCCAGATCAGTCAGGAAGTACCCGATCCTGGTCAAGGCAAGAATCTTCACAACCCATGGAATTTAGGTTTCAAGTGTCGATTACAAGCTTTGAGCCACAGAATGGTAGTACAAAAAATGGTCTCTTTGGATCGTACCACAAATAGTCGGGTCGCCTCGTGCTGGTATCACAAATTTAATAATTGAGAAATCTTAGACTTCTTGCTCAGGTAAATAGTCCTGGCAACTTGATATAGATGCCTAGAACACACGTCGGGTTATTTAGTTTTATTAACAATCCCTCTGCATCTTTGTGAGTAAGTTCTGTATAAGTCCGGTTTTTGTATGAATAACTTAGGGTTTCCTTGCTGTAGTGTTCAGAAGTGTTCCATTAAGTCCCATCCTATTTAAAGTCAGAATCATTACTTCTATTGTTTCCTGGCTTCAGTCCGAGCTGTCTACTTGACGATCTTGGGAATGAAGTGCAGTATGTCTAAAAAGTCCTACATTAAATCTCATACTTCACCCACGCAATTTTGTTGTCTACTACTAGTCAACTCCCACGCAGAGCGATTGTATATGACAACTCGAACTGCCATTCCAATGGCATTCAAAGTACATGTTATGATAGAGTAGTGCTTATGGAATTTCCTGCGTGACTCATAGGTTTGAGAATTTAAACAGCCACTTTCCATATATGGATTTGTGATTCACGTAAAGTGTTGTCAAAGTTTACTTATATCACACTTCTCGCTCACTCATCAAAATGTCGTCCAAGACTGCTTTTATCTATAATCACCTATCCAAAGTAATTCGGAAGTCTGATTACTTAGTTTATCAGACTCTGCCGATCTCTTGTATCACAGGACTTGTCGCAAATCCGACTGCCTGTCTAGAAACATCGTCGTTTATGCAATTAAACCCGTATTTCAAGTCCATTCTACTGTCGAGTCGGAAGTCTTAAGCAAACACTTCATGCTCGCATCTACCTGGAGTCAATGTGGTATTATCACGATTAGTGATTCAATTAATCTTCCAGGGATGGGCGATTGTTTGACCCCGTCATGCATCGAAGCGTGAAACGTGAAAAATGATAGTAGGACAAAGGGTAAAAAGTCTGAGTAGAGAATAGGCACGAAATTTAGGGCGTTAAATATGCTGAAATAATAGATACTAAAGGCGATGAGAGGGAATTACGAAAAAGCAAACGAGCCATAATGCCACACATATTAGAAAGGAACATTTCTTGTAATTTGGGTAAGCACACTTAGTTATGAAATAACTACGCTAACTTTAAACTTGTCAATAACCACGAGTTGATTTTTGTTTATTACAGTTAATTTTCCTAGTGACAGTGTATTTTAAAGTTAATCAATTCTCACAAGTCAAATCACCAGGTGTTAAGTTTTACAAAGGACGGTGTTTAGTTTTGTTAATTAATTTAATTTTTCTACCAGTTAGTTAACCACTAGTACATTTCCAAAAGAATGTAAATACTAGTGTTTACCTACGCCTGCTTAGCGAGCGATTTCGATCGACAAAGGACGGATTAAACCGAGCGCGCGAGTCATGCACGATGTAGGCTTGCACCTGTGCTTTAGGTTAGGTGTGGCCAGAAGGTTTTTTTGTTTAGTGTGTTTTATTGTATTGCACTTTGTAAAACTTTGATATAACTAGGCTTATAGGGGGTCTGCTTTGCATTTTGCAGAGATATCCCAGGGTCCCCTGGAGACAGACAGACGTCATTTCACTTTTCCTTGTCTACATTTAACCCACGTTTTATTGGGTCATTGTATCGCCAAGCATTATTAATTTGCATAGCCTGTAGGTAGTGGATATCATTGTTGTGTCTTCATTAAGACAGCTAACTATTGCCAATCCACCATCCCTAGCAGTGCGCATACGCTAACGCTAGCCACCCACGGGTGGCCATTGTCGTTGTTTTTCTCAAAGTCAACACATCCCCATAAACACGGCACATCACGTCTTCTACGCTACCAGAGGCTAATTTCACCAGCAAAGAGTTAGGGAAGGTGAACTACCGATTCTCAACATCAATTTTACTACATTATTAGCATACCTATCATTCAGTCAACCAGATGAATCATTATATTGCACAAAAGAAAAATATTTTCTATGCGCCAGATTTCCTATCTTGCCCTAACACCTGGATAAGTGACAGAGAGACAGAAATTATTAACTATGACTCAAATATCGAGTGATACCAACTATGTAGTATTGGCGCGTTAACGGATTGGCCATCCTTACGACGTGGACTGTTATACTTTATGTCTCTTCTTCTTTTCTTATTTTTCTTTGTACACCACTAATTTCGTTACATTGTGTGATATTCATTTATGTATATGTGTGTGTGTGTATATATACAGTACTTTGCCAAAAAAATGGCAGTCATATTGCTCAGCTAAATATGCTGAAATCTAATTAAATATGCATGTTCTGCCCCAAATTTGCACTCAATTTAAGTGAGCAAACACTACCAAAAGTAAAAAAAAAAATTAGCGGGGAGTAATGTCCCTTGATAATAGAGCAGACGACAATTTCTAATGCTAGTGGCAGAAAATGGATACAAAGTCAAAGTGTATGTTAATTTCACAGCTTTGGAATGAAGGAAATCAAACATGTTCCAACATTTCTAAAACCTTGATCATTCCTGAGCGGACTGTCTACAGAGTTGTGAGTAAATTAAAAGCAGGTAATGGAATCGAGCGAAAAGAAGGTAGTGGGAGGCCAAGAATTTTGGACACAAAGGACCATCGGCGTCTCGCCCAAATCGTTCGGGCTGGGCCAATGAAGAGTGTAGAAAACATACGGCAGCGCATTATCGGGTTGGGAAGCCCAGAGGTATCTAATCCTACTGTCAACCGGGAGCTACACAGGATGAATTACAAAAAAAGCGGTTAATTTCGTCACCATTGCTCACAGAGACTCACAAACAGATGTGCTTGAACTGGTGCCACGAACACCAAAATATGTCATGGGACAATGTGATTTTTTCAGATGAATGTTCTGTTTGGTCTTATCCTGCCCAAATAAATATTTGGACGAAAGACTCTGTAACGCTTGTATACCAGCAACCGAAACATACCTAGAAATTCCATCTTTGGGGAGGGGTGTCAGCAAGAGGTGCCACCCCACTGTGTGTTTTCACAGGAATTCTCACGAAAGAAAGGTACATCGACATACTAGAGGGACACCTTCTGCCATTTATGCAGGTCATGTACCCCGATGGGTGCACATTTCAACATGACAATGACCCAAAACATACAGCTCATACCACCAAAGCATGGCTGCAAGAGAAGAATGTGATAGTGCTGAAGTGGCCCAGCAACAGTCCCGACCTAAACCCAATTGAAAACGTTTGGGCACTACCCAAGAATCATTTAAAAAAGAGTGGACTCAGAGACGTTAAACAATTGAAGAAGGTAGCTGAAAAATACTGGGACAGTCTGACTCACAATTACCTACAAACACTTGTGGGAAGTATGCCTCGCTGCATCCAGGCTTGCCTTGCTGGAGAAGGCAACATTATATTGTACTGAAACCACTGTTAATAAATAGGGGAGATACCAATCTTCCTCTGGACATACAGTTTTTATTATTATTTGCTTCTATGAGTGTGCTGCGTTGCGAAAATATGACTGCCATTTTTTTTGCAAAGTACTGTATATATATATATATATATATATATATATATATATATATATATATATATATATATATATATATATATATATATATATAGATGGGGACTAATTGGTGTCTTTATCTATACAGTTTTCTTTGTGGTTCATAAATATATATTTAATAGCGGTCAAAATTACTTCTCTTTTATATCCGTCACCTTAACTTTTCTTCTAACTGTGGTATTTTATATATATTCTCTCCTGACTAACATACAACTTTCTCCATTTACATTTGTGAAAAAAATATATGTTTACTGTTAAGCATCTCAGTCGCAGTTTATTTGCCTCAGTCAACTTCTTCAAACACCTCACGACAGTATGCTCTTTAACCTCTCCCCTCCCCAATGCCTTGAGGGTTGGACTTTTTAGATAAAGCTATCGGAGGCTCCCATATACAAAGCGACAGGAGACAACGGCAGACTACCTCCGTATTATTCATTGAATATTCATGATTCAAAACTTATTCTCTCATAAACCTTCTATTGCAGACTCATTTCCTTAGTCTATCACATTCTCAGTAATTTACCCCATCTATCAAAAATGTACTATTTCAGTCTAATTTTTTTACTCTCTCAATGCGGCACACTAGTTTTTTTTTTCTGTCACAAAGAAATACTTACTACCTTGTTCTCTCACAAAGAACGACAGACTATTTTTTTCTCTCATAAAAGAAATGCAAAATAGTTTTTTTTTCTTTCACAAAGAAATACTAACTAGCTTTTTGTCTTACACAGAACTAATAACTAGCTTCTTTTCTTACGGAGAATAACTAACTAGTTTTTATTTCTCTCAAACAGGAGCAATACAATAAATAATCAATGTTCTCTCACAAAGAAATGGGAACTTGCTATTTCTATCACATAGAAATAATAATTAGCTATTTCTATCACATAGAAATAATAATTAGCTATTTCTCATACAAACGCTCCAATTCTCTCCACGACTCTCTTCTTTTTGACATACACTAATTCATTCCCACATTCATTCAATTATATGTGGGTGCTCACTTTCTGTCTCTAACACGCCCATTCTCTCTTTTCCTCCCTCAAATTCAATTATTCCATTTCCGTGAAACTTTAACACTCCAAATCGTATTTCCTAACAATCAGTCAATCATCAGTCCCTAGCCTCACCTCACTTATACTATATCTGTCACACGTCTTCTTTTTTCCTCTACTACAATCTCAGACCAATCACCTTTAACTCCTGCTCACCAACTCCTCACCGACGTCTCACGCCATTATCATTAACACTTTTTTTCTATGATTCTCTCCCCTCGCTCCTGACCAGGTCCTCGGCGGCCACAGATATCGAGCCGCTGAACCTGACTGCGGTGTTGGTGATGTTGAGCCAACTGACGGAGAAACAACTGGAGGTTCTGTATAATGCCACGAATACCAGCTCACAGGATGAACTTATCCAGGTCTTAAATAGCACAGTCATGAAACCCAGGACGCTTGAGGTATCTTTATTGGAAGTAAGTTTTTGTTTAGTAGTTAAAAACAATAATTCTCTATTTAATATTATTTGTTTTATTATTATTTTATTTTGCTTTGGTTTTAAGGACTATCTTCATTGCACACGGACAACTCCATCAATGCTCCGATCTCCACCCTTAGATCCCACTAAGAGGATTTCAGCACAGTGCACGAACTCCGTAGCACCGGCGAGATTCCCAATGTATGTATATATGAATCACACATTCTATAAATTTTTTAGTGGTGGGTAGATTTCTGATTTTCTAAATTTTCCCAGGGCATCGACTTTATGGCCTACTCTTTGCGATGCCCAACTGCCATGGGATTTTTAACGTTCGCAACTTGCACACTCCTTTTTTCGCCCTTATCCGAGAAGGCTAGGCATCCAATCGCGCTACACAGGAGACCAGGGGTGGAAAGGGGGGGGGGGGGGGGGTAGTAATACATCATCAGGACCACTGGATGCAAAAAAAAAAAAAAAATCCATACATTAAATTCCCTCAACTGGGAATCGAACCCGGTAACTCTAGAATTCGAGGTGGACGCGATACCTCGTCGCCACTCCGACCCCTATTTTAAATTGGATAGAGGAGGATGAAGTAGTGGTTGGGTTTTTTGGTATTATTTTTCATGTCCATATTTGTTGTAGCTGCTTTTTCTAGTGTATTTTAGATTTAGTGTTATCTGTGATTGTGTGCACAACGGGCTGATCACCCGTTTGCCAGTCACTTCGATTGCGGAAACAACAGCAAATGGGTTGATTTGCCGTTGCCCTAAAGACGCCACTAGGCGTGATGGGAAACAATAGCAAAGAAAACCTATCTGATGTTGCCCTAAGACGCCACTAGGCGTAATGGCCACTGACTGCTTTGACGGTCGGTGGGTAAGGACGGAAGAAGAAGAAGAAGTGATTGTGTGATTAATGATGTTGTTTAACTAGGCCTGCTGAGCTTCTAGCTCTTTTGTAGCCAATACCAAAGTTGAAACCACCTTGGCATTAGATTATGACATATCTCACACCTAAAGGTTTTTTGTATTTGGACATGCGCCATAATATAACCGACTGTGTTGAATGGGACGCACCTCGCCAAAAGGAGGCAACATTTTATTTAAAAATAAGAATCCATGGCATTTATCTACAGTGTTAGATCTAGGCTTTTCCTGTGGCTTTTCTGACATTCCGTAACGTGTTGAGTTGAAGTCCTGAGCTCCAACTTCTCCAGCTTGGCTTGCGTTTAAAAGGATCGTCGGTATTACAAATTTAGCTGAATAATGTTTTTGAGTGTTATACTAGCTTTTATATTTGTGTGGTATATTTGCTGTTATATGTATTTATTGAGACATTTTTGATACTCTGTTATCTGCAATAACTGGCTGTCATTGTCTGTGTTATATTTGCAGCAGTATAATTGTGTATTGATGTCAGGTGCTGCTGCATTGTTTTTGCTATTATATACTGTATACTTGCACAGCGGATTGATCTACCGCTTGCTTGTCACATTGATCACAGAAACAACAATTAAAAGTCTGTTGTACCAATATACGCCGCTAGGTGTGACGGAACAACGGACGATTTCTTGTTGCCCTATTGACGCCGCAAGGTGTTATGGCCGAAGACTGATTATTAGTCGGTCGGCGGTCAAAGGAATAATAATAATAATAATAATAATACTGTATACTTGGTGTCATTTCTTGGTGTTGTATTTTCTGCCATATATTTGGTTTCATTTTAATATCTACCAACATTTTATTCATTATTTCATTACCTATCTGCTGTTCAAGGAGAATAGGCCTTCAACAAACGCATGTCATCATCGCAAGGTCTATCCATCTCTTCCTGGTCATTTTCCTTTCTGTTTCCAATTCTCTTCTCCGTGTGTTTTTCTGTCTACTTCTACTTCCAGAATCAGGATTATCTGGTAATGTAACGAACAAGTTTCGTCAATGCGTGTCATATCCATCTTCAATATCTTCTTCTTATCTCTTGTTACGCTAGAATGTATCTGATTCTTGTTATCAGTTCCATATTAGTGACCTTGTCATACCATCTCAACCATTCAAGTATGTGCAACCCTTTCAGTCTGCGCAAATACCAATCATTGAAAGTCGGGTTGTCATTTTCGATGTTTTTCATATATACGAGCCATACAATAGGAGTGCCTTGATGGTTATATGTATTGTGTTATTATGATATGGCGGGGATTCTGAGATTGATTACAGATACTGATTATAAGGTGTGTAGCGCGCGACGTGTAGCAGTAGAAACATGATCACATGTCAAAGCAGTAGTTATTGGTGTTGCTACAGCAAAAGTTCTGGTACCACTTATTCTGGTGATAATAGTTGTTGTGCTAGTTTTAGAAATAAAAATGGCGACACTAACAATAGTAGTAACAGTAGTTGCGGTAGCAGTAAAGGTAAAGGTGGTAGTAATAGTAATACTAGGAATAGTATTACTAGTAAAAGTATTACTAGTAAAAGTATACTAGTAATAGTAATACCACTTGGAATAATAGTAGTAGTAATAATATTAGTAGTAATAGTAGTAGCAGAAGCAATAGTAAGGTAGTAGTAGTTGTTGTTATTGTTGTTGTTAAAAAAAAATTATCACCACATGGTTATTTGTGGACAAATTAAGAGTAAGACCCCTGGACCTCCAGGAATGTTAACACAAGCGTCTAATATTGACTCGTCATCATAAAAACAAATTGGTATAAAAAGCGGTACTACAAGAGCGCGTGCCACTGCTTTGAGACAGACTTCCACAAGCGAGCAACTGCAGTGGTAGTGTCATATTCGTCAGGAGTATTGAAAATAGTACACGCGTTGGCGACAACAGCAACATTAATAGCAGTCTTAATAATCTACTCGTACAATACCAGTTGGCGTAGATTATGATGTCCATTCATAACTTCCTGTGCCCAGTTTTGTTTAACAATTATATTGCTGACTTTAATTCCATGCCTCAATTTTAAACTGTCCATTTATCTTTTCCCCTGTCATTCACGATATCTTTCTCAGTCAGTTTTTTGCTGTCGTCACAGTTTAATCCAGCTATTCTCTTCTTATCAGATGACCAAAGAAAGTTGATTTCTTCCTCCTGACATGAGCAGTAAACCAGCCTGTGCACACTGGCTTCTTTCAGGACATCTTTATTATTCCTTGTAGCTGCCGACGATATTGTTAAAAATTTCTTTTTAACCACATCTTCGTATACTGAAGGCATTTCTTGCTTATTTACGTGATTGCTTAACATATGTCAGGATTGGGCCTGTATAACACTGAAGAACTCTCTTTCTTAGTGCCGTTGACAGTGTTGTTGCATAAAATAATTTGTATTTTATGGAACACTGCGTGTGCCTGTGTTATGCTACTTGTCACCATTGTGGCGCATCTTTCATTGTTTTTATTTTTACCATAGGGTTTGAGCGAGGCGCGAATTTGTTCAACCAAGACATACGGTCTATCGGTTATATTAGGTAGCATGTCCAAATATAAACGAACTTCTGGTCCAGTAATAATGAGCCCGCATCTTTCATCTTTTATTATTAACGTGCATGGGTCATAACCCTCCACTCCCAAAGGAGCATAGGCCTTCAACAAACACATGCCAAGTCCTCCTGTTACGTGCCATCATCTCAAGTTCTTTCCACGTTCTCTTCGTCATTTTCACCTCTGTTTCCAGCTCTCTTCTCCATGTGCTTCTTGGTCTACCTCTGCCTCTTTTGCCCTGGGGGTTCCAGAACAAGGACTGCCTTGTAATGCTATCAACAGGTCTCCTCAGTGTGTGTCCAATCCATCGCCATCGTCTTCTTCTCATCTCTTGTTCCACTGGCACTTGTCTAGTTCTTATCCTCAGTTCCACGTTGGTAACCTTGTCATACCATTTCAATCCCACTATTCTACGCAAGCACCCATTTATGAAAGTCTGTAGCTTTTTGGTTGTTGTCTTTGTTGTTCTCCATGTCTCAGAGCCATACAATAGGACTGACTTCACATTTGAGTTGAAGATTCTTATTTTCGTGTTGGATCCGATTTCTCTTGATTTCCATATATTTTCCAATGCAATGAAAGCTCCTCTTGCCTTTTGTATTCTTACTTTGATATCAATGTCTGTCCCTCCAACTTTGTCTATATTACTGCCAAGATTTGTGTTTCTACATCTTGTATTGGTGTTACTGCATTTATTCTCATTATTTTTGTCTTTTCCCTGTGTATTTTCAGACCCAATTGCTGTGATCTCTCATTGAGTGTTTTCAATTTGTCCTGCATCTGATTACGGTTATGGGACAGAAGAGCCAAGTCATCAGCAAAATCCAGATCATCCAAACTGCTTAGTCAGAGTCCACTGGATTCCATTTCTGTTGTGTGTTGTTGATGATCTCATAACCCAGTCTATTGCTAGTAAGAAAAGAAATGGAGACAAGAGGCATCCCTGTCCCACTCCTGTTCTTATCCCAAAAGGTTCTGTAAGCTGTCCTTCGTGAAGAACTTTGCATGTCATGTCTTCATATGTTTTCTTTATTAAATTAATGATCTTCAGGGGAACTCCATAATGCTTCATCAATTTCCAAAGTGATTCTCTGTCTACACTGTCAAATGCCTTTTCGTAGTCCACAAATCCGATGTACAGTGGTGAATTCCATTCCAGACTTTGTTCAACTATTATTCTCAAAGTGGCTATCTGGTCTGTACATGATCTGTTTTGTCGAAAACCTACTTGTTCATCTCTCAGTTTCTTGTCTATGGACTCTTTTAATCTCTCAAGGATAATCCTGTTTAATACTTTTCCTGGCACTGATAGTAACATTATTCCTCTTTAATTTGTGCACTCTTGTAAATTTCCCTTCTTAGGCAACTTAACCAGATATCCTTCCTTCCATTCTGCTGGTATCTCTTCGTTTTCCCAGACTTTACCAAGTAATTTATATAACATCTCTGTAGCCGTGTCGATATCTGCTTTGATGGCCTCTGCTGGAATGCCATCAGGTCCAGACGCTTTTCCATCTCTTAGAAGCTTTATGGCTTTCTTTATTTCTTCCTTCGTTGGTCTTTCACCGTTAATTTGTAGCTCTTCTTCTGCTGGTTGGATGTCCGGGGGGTTTTGTGGAGCTGGTCTATTGAGAAGGTCCTCAAAATATTCTGCCCACCTCTTCATTTGCTCTTGTATATTGCTGAGCAGTTTTCCATTCTTGTCTTTTATGAGGCAACTTGTTTGCTTGTACTGTATGTCCCTGTTAGTTTCTTTGTGCTGCTATACAGTTCTCTCATATTTCCTTTGGCAGCAGCATCTTCTGCCTCTCTTGCCAACTCCTCAATATACTTCCTCTTGTCTCTTTTGATACTTCTTTTTACTTCTTTGTTTGCTTCTGTGTACACTTCTTGAGCCTTGGCTTTTGAACTTCTGGTTTTGCTTGTGTTTAAATCTGCTTTCTTGTTTTTTCTGTCTTTTATCTTATTGATGGTTTCTGTTGTTATCCATGCTTTTTGTTGTCGTTCCCTTTTCCCCAGTATTTCTTCACATGTCTCATTCCATACAGTTTTGACCTGCCGCCAATAGTCTTCTGTATTCTCTACATCTTCCAGCTGTTGGGGCACTTGGAATTTGTTGGATACTGTGACCGCAAATTTGTCTCTTGTTTCTTGATTTCTTAGATGTCCTACATTAAATTGTTGTCTATAATTTTGCATTGTTGCATATCTCTTGAGTTTCATTTTTACTTTGGCTATCAGAAGGTGGTGATCTGATGCCACATCTGTTCCTCTATATACCTTTACATCCTGCAATGATGATCTAAACTTCTTGTTTATGCATATATGATCAATCTGATTTTCTGTTCTATGGTCTGGTGATATCCATGTTGCCTTGTGTATTCTCTTATGTGGAAACATGCTTCTTCCTATAGCCAGTTGATTTGAAGCATAGAAGTTTGAGAATAGTTCCCCATTTTCATTCATTATTGCTAGCCCATGTTTTCCCATGACTTCTTCAAATCCGGTGTTGACTGTACCTATCTTTGCATTCATGTCACCCATCAAAATTGTGATGTCTCTTCTTTTACTTTATCCATAATTTCCTGTAGTCTAGTATAAATTGCTTCTTTCACAGACTCTTCTTTGTCATTAGATGGTGCATAACATTGGATGACGTTTACATGTATTTTCTTTTTAGCTGTTTTAAAAGTAGCTGTTATTATTCTGGGTTCAACAGCTTCCCATTCAATGAGTGCTTTCTGTGCTTCTTTAGATAACATAAGAGCTACCCCTTCACTGTGGTGTGCACTTTCGTCTTCATGTCCTGAGGACAGCACCAATTCACCTGTGATGAGTTTCTTCCTGTCTACTCCCTTCCACGTTGTTTCACTGTCGTGAAATATTCTAATCCACATATATAAATTATCAGGTAAATATAAAGCCTAACAAATAAATTCTAATAAAGAAAAGAGCAATGGTAAAATAACAGTGCTGTCACAATAACTGTACTCGAAATCCCCCTTGTTTTATGCTTCGTCTGCAAATTGTAACGCTTTCACGTTGATAGTAAAAGCCTACTATATTATTACCCGCTTTCTTCAATGAAACGTGTGCTGTATTTCTTGGAAAAACATTTGAGATACGCAAGCTGAACAATGACCTAATTTTAATATTTCATTCATTCCATTTTATACACAGCGTAACTAAAAGACAGATAAAGCAGGATAGAGAGAAGGGAGAGGCAGAAAGCCGAACGCATGCAAAATTAAACACGCGTCTCGCTATTAATGCCACCCCAACAAGCGTAACGCGATACACAATTACTACTATCACGCGTGTAAGGCCACATGCACTAACTTTTTCGGACGGACAGTGATAAAAACACTAACCTTCCCAGAGTTAGGTTTTAAAATCACGAAAAACGCTTATTAGAAAAGATAACAATAGATGGGTTTACGTTTGAAAACATTACAGTACCCAGACAGCACATCTTCGAAACAGGAGGTAGAAGAAATTGCATATTTTGAACGCAGCCACTTAGCTCTTTTAAATTTGTATATTTGGGTTCCTTAGGGCTTGCTGACAAAGAATATGTAAAACGTTACGCAAATAGTCTAGGAATTAACAAGTTATAGCCAAAATAAAATGATGGTGCTGTCAGACAACACCCCAAAATCAGAATCGCTCAGTGGTAGATTTTTTAAACCTTACGTACGGAAATAGCCTACCATGTAAACTCCAAATTGATTGGAGCGCAACAAATATAAGACTAAACACGATTGGTCGGACTATAAATACTATCTTTGGTTGTTAGGGGAGACGTAGGAAGGTAAAATTTTTTCAAACACTTGTCGAAACGTGGCTCCATTGGCCAGACTCGCTGATATAATCACTTAGGAGCGTTAGTTCGAGACCACTAGTTCAAATAAGCTTGATAAAGCAACAGTGCGTTGAAGCCAGCTCATATTTTTGCTAAATAAAAGCCTGGAACATAAGCAGATGGGAATTTGTGCCAGTATTTGTGCCAGAATTCATTGCTAGTCAACGTATCTGTGTTTATTCTATGAATTGTGGTATGCTTGAAACATTCAGTATCTTTTAATGAAAATTGAATGTGAATTGTTAATTTATGCCTGTATATATGTGTAGTTCAGTAGCAAACATGATGTAAAGCCTATAATGCTCCAGCCTGAACAGAAGGTGTTGGAGGAAAGTAAAACGGCATGGAATGGCCAAACAGTACACTGACACCTAGATGATTGACTAGAAAGAAATAATGCTGGAAGTGCAGAGGCGTAGTAACCATTAAGGAGGTTAATACTGGTATAAAGTATTTCAGATGAAGCTGACAGTTGGCCTAACGCTCTGAACTCAATGTTTGTGGTGTATTGTGCTCAGTGTAGAACTAGAGTATCAATTAGTTATGAAGTAGAAGGTACATCCTTCTTGTTTTCAGGGACCGTGGTCTTGATGGTATTGAGCAATACCAACAGAGCTTGAACAAAACAAAACCAGTATTACCTCTTATCACTACTACACAACTGACACACATAGGATACTTTTAATAATATATGTGATAAGGGTGGATTTAGGCTAAATGATAATGGTGCGCCACAATGCCAGGTACGTTAGCTCCGTATAAGATTGACGACCACTTGCCACCCCTATCGACACCTGGTATTAAAGTGCAAGATGTAGGTGTCTTCTCTGATTTTAGGATGTTGCTGTGTATGTGGTAGTAGAACAGTTCACAGGGTATAACACAGGCAACATGATGTGTAGAGTCATAGAAATGGTAACTTCGTTGTATGATTTTTTCCATTTATTGCACGCCACAAAACAGTCAGGATATTTATATCATCAACATAGTTCAACGAGTTCAGCATTCAAAATCATAGAGTTCTAGTTCGTGAAGCTGTATAAATAATATATATATAAATTCTGCAACAGTGTCAGCTGCAGATCATCACTGTTCATAGACAATAATAAATATTCCCTTCCTGATGCTAGCAGATCAGATGTATATAATCAGTCCGTTTACTGTCTGCACGTGAATAGCATACATGGATTACAGGTCAGCTCGACCTTTATAACCTTCCTAAGTCTAACCATCTGACTTGGACGTGATCTCTGATATAACGAATCCTGGAACACAGACAATAGTCTTGTTGGTCTAGAGCGACCCATATATATATAACTAGTTCAGGTATAAAGATACCGGTGACTTAATCCTAGTCAAAGTACCTCTCCATTTTGAATCACACAGGCGAGCAAAAAGGCGACAAAATGACGAACCTCTAGATGATAGCATAAAGTTCGATACAAGAGGAATTACCTTATTTCGGAAAATCAACCATGAACATATGCCTCCAGGCAGGCTTGAATAATACTGGGAAATAGTCTAGTTAGCTAACTAACTCACAAAGACAATGTATTTCCCTCAGAAAATCACAAGACGCAGGTCGCGTCTGCTCGCGACTTAGACCATTTCTAAACTCCCCGAGCTGGCCGGAACAACAAACGAAAACCAAGTCGAGACATGCGCAGAACGACAATCTCTGAGTCGCCGTTCACAATAAGACGATTCTAAGAACATTCGAGATAAAAGTCTTACACAGTCGCGCCTTTTATGGTCATGAAAAGAAGCGTTAAGAAAGGTTTCAGGCATCTACAACAGTTGACTGATACTACCAAATAAGGAGATATGGTCACGCTTCGTTCAAGAAATTATAGACCGAACGTGTCTCTATACAAGAGAAGGTAAACTCCTAAAAAATAGCAGTATCAATATTTCGGGTTCTGTCCCTTTGACCGAAAATATATATAATACACACTTCAGTCAAAAAATGATCATACATACGAAAAATGATCATACAAACGAAAAATAATAATGATCCGTGCGTAACAATATGTCACTACAATATTCATATTGAGAAATTCTGTACATATAACTTGTAATTAAAATTGATTGTGATTCCTGGTTCCCTTTGTATTTGAATCAGGACACATATCCATTCATGACAGCAATGAATACATATTGTTATTTGAAAAGTTATCAGTGACTCCTTTAAGATATCCTTGTAGAGTGTTTTATGTATGTGAGTGTCACAGTGTTGTCACGTGTAGTGGAATAAATTAAATTGTTTATCTGTCTGTTGTTGTTTTGACTTACACTTCATCATACACATACCCTAGACATATAACGTAGTCATCACACTATTCCAGAATAATTCTGACTGAGATATATATATATATATGTGGCAGCAAGTAAGGTTATCTATAATACACTACTCTTATTAGATATAGATACCTTCACAGCTGATCTCAGTCAGTACACTAAGTCCCCTATAAATATTTATAACATCCCACTTCACCACATTCACACATTCCCAGAACCTCGATTTTATATTCCCTCATTTCTGCTGCTACTTGTGCCACTTTCCCTTGTTCGTTTAATGTCCGAACATTCCAGGTGCCAAATCTGGAAGTTCTCCTAGAAGAAAGAAGGTTAGTCAGCAACACAGACTCCTTTCGGCTTTCTCTGTGTTGCATCATACGCTTCTCTGCTAGAGGACCTTCCCCTGTCTTGGATGGCTGTGTTTTATTTTCCTTATTTGACTTGTCCATGTTTGTTGAAGTTTTTGGTGGTTTAAATTTTTTACAGGATGGGGTAACCAGCCCCATGCCCAACCCTCCTTAGTCGCTTTCTTCGACATGATTGGCAGGGAATAGTGTTACTATTCTTTGCTCCCCTTTCGGGCCCCTGTAACACACGGGTGAAATCGTGAATGGGTATTTGAAACTATTGATTTATTTCAAAACCGTTTTATTTACTTTGATAGCACATTCTGGAGATGTCATGTTCTTCGAAATGACCATTACTTCCGTCTTTTTATTATTTAGCCTAAGGACTTTACTTTCGTTTTCTGGCACCATATTATGTATTCTTTCCTGTGCTCTTTTTCACATTTTCTATTAAGACTGTATCGTCAGCGTATTTCAAGCTGGTTATATTATGTTTACCTACTGATATTCTTATCATGTCCTCTGTGGATCGCATTACATTTTCACGGCACAGAAAGAACCCATGGGTAACCTAGCACACATTCCTGCCCAACATCTTGTTTTGTCTGCTGAAAATAATTGAATGCCTATTCAGACTTCTGTGTGTTGCCAGCACATATATAAAAACAAAATTATTTTCAAGGTTCGTTATCGATCTGTATGCTTTCTAATATGTTCATAATTGCTCCATGTCGCTCAGGTATCAACAAACCTACCACTGAAACACATCCTGGGGCAGGTGTTAAAAAGTATCCAGGTCTAACTAAGGCAGAATATAAAGCTCAGATTGACCCAGAAATTATAACACAGGGACACCAAGATGAGATATCTTCTTCTTCAAGTACCTCGCCTAGTGGAGTATGAGATCACGTCTCTCCACAACTTCCTGTCTCCGTATAATTTATCAGTTCTGCCATTGACTTCTTTCCATGCCACGATGTCAAACTGTCCAGTATTTGCTCTCTTGTTCCTTCCATCTTACCTGTTGTTACGATATTTTCCAGCTTTCCTCTTCTCATAACATGCCCAACAAAAACTGCTGTCTTTGTCGTTTTTCCTAGTTAGACGCTGTACCAATTGTACAAACTCGTAAGAAAGAAAAACAAAACAGAAGACTCTAAGCAACAGAAAAATAAGAGAACTAATAGGCACAACGGAGTTTCCAACCAGGTCAAACAAAACTAAGACATCTCTGAGAAAGTGACCGTATTATGGCACACTACCAAATAGCCAATTCCTACCAAAAATTAAAATAAAAAGTGCTTCGCTAGCGACGGACGTTTTCTCGACACTACTCGGATAAAACCATTAGTGTCTGTACCATGTCTGGATCTTTCAAGACCATTCTATTCTAGGACGTTCAAGTCAAACCGGGACTTTGTGTTCTGGAAGTACAGGAAGGAATGTTAGCGTGGTGGTACTACTGACAGTAAATTAATATGAAACAAATATAAAGGTATGTTATCAGGCACTCGCAGGAAATAAAGAAGTAGAACACCAGACAACAGAAAAACAACAGACATGAGTGGCTTACCCAGGATTTGAACACTGGACTATCCGTGCGACAACCCCGCCTAGCCATGCAAGCGAATCACACTATCCGCCCTGCCATCTACGCATCATCAATTTCCTCCCTTATGGTACTACTGACAGTAGTAAGTAACAAGTGTGACCTACTCGTATTACCGTTACCGTTATTACCGTTAGGTGGCGTACGCGTCACGGGTCAGTCCCTGATAGATAATGAAAATGGCGGACAACAGAGTTAGTGCATGCATGGAACAGCGTGTTATAATGAAGTCTCTTGTGAGAGAAGGCATGAAACCCGCAGAAATTTACAGAAGACTGCAAGCACAGTACGGTGATGAGACACTCAGTCCCAGTAAGACATTTGAATGGTGTAAACGTTTTGAAGAAGGCCGTACATCCGTGAACGACAGTCCCGGCCGTGGCGGTCCCAGCCCACAGCAGTCATTCGTGTGAACATTCAGCGTGTGGAACGCCTGATCCTAGAAAATCGACTCATAACCTGTCGTGAAATTGCACAAGAGACAAATCTTTCTGTGGGAACGGTGCAGACTATCATTCACGAAAATTTGCATTTTCGGAAAGTTATTGCACGTTGGGTGCCAAGACAGCTTTCCGCTTTTGACCGGCAGAGAAGAGTTCAAGTCTGCACTGAGTTGAAGGATCGTTTTGGCAGGGAAGGCCAGAATTTTCTGAATCGCTTCATTACGTGTGATGAAACCTGGGTGCATCATTTCACTCCGGAATCAAAACGAGCATCCATGCAATGGAAGCATACGGACTCACCACCATCCAAAAAATTTCGGAATATTGCGTCTGCTGGGAAAGTGATGGTGAGTGTTTTCTGGGACAAATGTGGCATTTTTCACGTGGATTTTCTACCCCGTGGTGCCACTATCAACAGTGAAGAGTACTGTCGCATTCTAAGTGATGTGCATAACCATCTGCGGAAAAAACGGCCTGGTTTGATAAGAAAAGGCGTCCTGTTTCTACAGGATAACGCACGACCACATACCGCTCTCCGCACCACGTGCAAATTACAGCAACTAGGGTGGGAGGTATTGTCACACCCCCCTTAGAGCCCAGATCTCGCTCCGAGCGACTTCCACCTGTTTGGACCAGTGAAAGAGTTCCTGGGAGGTCAGCATTTTAGCACTGATGACGAAGTGAAGCAGGCTGTCCTACGATGGTTCAGGAGTACTGACATATCTTTCTACGCTAAAGCGTTTCAAGCATTAATTAAACGCTGGGATAAGTATATAAATGTTGCAGGGGATTATATCGAAAAATAAATGGCAATTTCACTCCTACAAATTTGTTCTTTTAGTTTGTACAAACAAAAGTCCCGGTTTGACTTGAACGTCTCGTATATAAGCAAGTTCTATTCACAAGTAGACACACAAGACGAAGGCAGTCGTGTCTAGTAAGTCATTGAACAATACTATTAACAGTGAATAGCCTTTTTTGGTTTCAATAACGAATGTTTAAATACATAAATAAAAAGCGATTAAAACCAGATGTCAGCGAGTCAGTTATCATTAAACAGTTAACCGTCATATCGTTCACAAATTTATGTTTTTTTTTGTTTTAATGATATGACTATTACTGATTAATGATAACTAGCCATTAACATTGAATCTATGCCCATTCACATTGAATCTATGCCCATTCACATTTAATCTGTGCTATAGAATGTATGGGACATTTATTTTCTATCTTTGATTTTTTTTCCTGTAGTAACTTTTATATCAGTTGATCCCTGGCCTTGTAATTTTGTTCACTTGTTATGCGTAATATTTCGTGGTCTGATATAAGTCTTTTTTCACGTATTCTTCTTCGTTATTAGTTGGCGCATAACACAGTGTGAAAAATCTCGTTATTTTCCTTTCCATAGTATCTAAAGTTATTTTTGTTAGTCTAGGTCATGATGCTTCTCATTATTTAAGTGCATTCTGCGCTTCCTCTTTGGTGGAAATGAAGAGCCATACATTCTTTATAGATTGCACATTTTTCCTCAGTCTTGAGGACATCACTATTGTCACAGAGTGGCTTTAATTAGAGTCTGTCTGAGTACAGAGACAAGACACTATTTTTGAAGAAAGTCTGAGAAGATAGATTAAGATGATAATTACAGTGAATGTGGAAGGATGAGACTTATAGCTTCAAGGGTAAGAGCCTAGATTGACTCTCCCTCGCCACTTGTGACTTATTTACTACCTACTGTCTCACCACCTCTGACTACCAGAAAGGAGATAAGGTTACACTAAGTTATCCACAGACACCACTGTACAGTCAAAGCATACAAGTACATTATAGTTAAAGATAAACTGATCCAGTTGTGACGTTGTTACGGGTGGTTTCGGGTTTGTGATGCTACACCGTAATTCTGACTTTCATCAGGCCCGATTCTGTGGTTCTAGTTTGAGTTTTCACCATTTCTCTTCACTTTGTAATTATATGGGATTGCCTTGTTTCTTCTCATGTGAATATATCGTGTTCGGTACTTTTGGGAAGGTAATTTAAATGGGTTCGTTTTAGGTCGGTAGGTTTATTTCTCACTCGGCCAGTTTTACTTTCTTCTGATTTTTCGCGATTCCCGTAGATTTCATTGTTTACGAAAATCGATATTTTCGGGCATTCCTGTATGACGCGTCAGTAGCACGAGGTTATCACGTAATGTGACGCAATTTTAAGCACGCGGGGTTTGCGTGGGTTGATAGTATTGATTTTTCTAGCGCTCCCATTGGTCCGGGATTTGCGTAGGAAGGGAAATCCGCGTGGGCGGTTTCTCTTGTATATATTGAGAGAGGAAACTGCGGGCAATGGTCTCTGAAGAAATAATTGCCGCCGGTCGACGTCGATTTATCGTTCTCCATTTGCGGGAAGAAAAAAACGATAATTGGTATGTAACATTTTATTAATTCGTTTTACTTATTAGTTGGTCTTTTAGAATTCGTCCGTAGGTAAAGATTAACTTTTCAGTTTTAAAATAAACGATAGTGCCATCCATTATCATTTTTTGAAGAACGACGTAAATGTAACAGTGTGCTTATTCTTTCTATGATTTTGGCAGTAGATAGGAACGTGCGAAGTTATAAGCTACACGTGTGTTCATATTTGTAAAATGTTATGTAAAACCACCAGTTATTTCTGTGTATTTACTAATGTAATTTTATGGGGAAATCCCTGGTGTGTTCGTTAATTTTACTGAGCCTTAAATGTGAGAAATATTGTCGGAGGGTTCAGATTTATGTTGTAACTGATTTATACTGCTTAGAGGAGTAAACTATTCCTATAGCGATATTTCATTTAAATTGGAGTAAGCCGGGAACCCTGTGTTAATGGGGGAAAGTAGGCCAGGAATTTAGGACAAAGGAATTCCCTAGTTGAGATGTTTTGAACACGTGGGTATCCATGCGTAACGTGTCAGACGGTGTCTGGGCTATTGTTTATTTTACCTGGCAGATTTTAGTAGAAGGATGGGGGATGAAGAGGCCACGTGGGATAGTGTTATTTTATGTATTGTGTGAAGAACGAGAGAAAGGGGAGAAGGAGTGAGAATGGAGAGACACGTGTATAGAATTATTTTATGTATCGTATATGTTAGAGATAAGCGATTTTAGAGAGGGTGTACATTAGACGCTGTTTCTTTTAATTTCAGCGAGTCTCGGCGAAACAGTGGGGAGCATAATTTTGTCAAATAAAATTATCCACGGCAAAAGACATATCTCAGGGTCAGCGTACTCGAGTATCGTCAGGAGCAAAAGAAAATTACCCTATGGTCTCTGGCAGTGAAGTCCCTATGCTTCAGCTGGACCGAGGTTTATTTATCAGACAGCCGAGAGCATCGCTATTATAGTCTCTAGCAACGGCAGGTGGCCGTGAGACTGGTTTCAATTGCGTACAGCCGGAAATCAAGGCTGTGGTTTTTTTTTTCCTCTAACTCCGGAGCGGGTTAAAAGAGGAAAGCTTGCTCAGCAGCAGAGAAGCGTCTACAGTTAATCAAGTCCCTCATGCTTGATATCCGAACATCGTCATCACAAAAATCAGGAACAGGTGACAGGGTTACCATACCTAGGTCCTGATAGAAATCAAGAGAAGAGAGTAACGGAGACGCCGCATCATCAGCCCTCGAGTGTAAGAGAGACACTGAGACCAAGAGGGAGAGATAGAGAAGGAGGGAGAAAATAGACAGGACCAGTAGGGTCTGTTCAGTATCTATTGGACTTATAGACACTGAGTCTGCGTTCGAAAACCAAGTCTATTATTTTAGCATTTCTTGTGGTGTAGTTATCGGCGCCTATCGCCTAACTAGTAAAAAGCTGTGTAGCCGTTCGTTGAGGAAGAGTCACCAGGACTAAGACAGTAGAAATTTATTAGTGTTAGAGAGTGGAGGCTAAAAGTTGACAGCCCCACCAAATTAGATTTGGTTTAAATCACTAACCATTTTTATTGTTCCTCAGCAGGGTGACAGAAAGAGTGAATGTGATTTGGGTTTTTTTTGGTCTCTCGTGTCTCTCAATTTAATTGTTACTTAGGTTTTTTCAGGCGTGTAACAGTGCACGCTACCGACTGACTTGATGACGTAATATGCCATTTTATGTTTTTTCTTGTATGTAAATAAATATATACATATATTATTTACTGGATCAGCTTCTATTCTTTACTATACTTACTCTATGTTGTCTGTATAGTGGTGTTTGTGGTCGTATTTATACACCTTATCTCCTTGTATTTAAAGGAAGTCAGAGGAGGGCGAGACTATAGCCAGTCTAAAGTCACGAAGCGGCAAGGGGAGATTCAAATCCTGGTTCTATCCCTTGAGCCAATAGTCGCGTCTGTCCACAGGCATGTCATTTTCCATCTAAATTCTATTTTCTCAGACTTTCTCATACTAGGGTCTTGCTTTCATTCAGGCACACTCTATAAACGTAAAACCACTTCGTGACAAGTGGGCGGCAATCGTCCGGTGGATCATTCTGTGGAGATCAATTCTGTGATCTAGATTCATAGAGTGTCTCTAGGAAGTTCTGAGAATAGAGTTTCTTTAAATATCCCCTAGACTTGAGCTATATTAGAACTGATCCAGTTATAAGTTTTTCCACAGGTTAACAGTCTAGTAGATTTTTGTGGTAATTTTGATTTATATGACTAAGATGTAATTGATGGCATACCGACATATTTTTCTTTAACAGGAAGATAATTTAGTTTTTGGTATCTTCTTAACTAAATTTTTCTCAGGTTATTATTCAGACTTGACGCTAGTCTGAGTTCGGGTTTTTGGATCAGCAGTTAAAGAGGGAGTATTTTATATTACGTAACAGGTTGTTCCTTCTCTTTTCCTTTTCTGTCATTTCTCTGTATTTGGGAACTTACAGCAGTTTACAGGCAAGATGGCGGATATGGCCAAGTTACGAGCGGCCTGGCGTGAATCTGCTCAGGACATGGGAATGGATAAGGAGGAGACTAAGGCCTACCTGATAAGGGAAAATGATAGGCATATTCAGCGAGAGAAAGAGAAAGAGGACAGGGCAGCCGCCGCAGAAATTGAGGAAAGGCAGAGGGCCGCGGAAGCAGCGGAGAGGCAGGCCGAGATGGAACTTCGGAAATTGGAAGCTCAGGAAAGAGAAAAGGCAGCAGAGAGACAGCATGAACTTGCCCTGCGTTCTCTGGAACTGCAGTACCGAGCTTCGGAGGGCAGTTCAGCTAATGGAGATTCACCCGGAGCAGGAGCAACAGACACCTCAGGATACGGAGGGCCCCGGATGGCAGCCATGAGCTTCCCATTTGACTCGTTCCCTAACGGGAATGAAAAGATTGACGTGTTCCTGGAGAAATTTCAAAGAATGGCAAAGGCATACGGGTTGGATGAGAGTCTTTGGTGTCTAAAATTATCACAATCGCTCAAAGGTCATGCGTATGAAGTTTACAACAAGATGCTCATAGATGACCAGAACAACTTTGAGGCACTGCGAAACGCTTTATTACAAAGATTTCAGTGGACACCCCGGAAATGCCAAACCATGTTCAGGGAGAGCAGGCCGGAGAAGGGAGAGAGTTTCGCACAGTTTGCCGAGCGGGTGAGAAATTACCTTACTCGCTGGAGGGAACTGTCAGGATTGGCAAAAACCTTTGAAGGATTGGAGGAGTTAGTTCTGTGTGAACAGGTAAAAGCTAACATGTCCCCCGATTTGAGGCGGTATCTGGCGGAGCAGGGCGCCCAGCAACTCGATCAGATTATCGTGTTCGCGGAAAGGTTCCAGACAGCACAGGCCGAAGTACTGGGCCAGAAAAGGATACACTCAGACCTGCCAGCCCCAGACAAAGGAGCTTCATCATCGCAGTCGGCTACTTCACCAGCTCATGAGCAACCAGGGCCTTCTCGCAAGGAGCCTCATTCTGGTTATAACTTGCGCCCCCAGCAGCATAACAGAGCACCGACAACAACCTCTCAGGAACCCGCTAGGAACAGGGGAGATAATGAGAGGTATTGTCAGAATTGTAGAACCACTTCCCACTGGACATCCCGGTGCATGAACAAACCCCCAGCTCATCATGCAGCTTGTTTAAGACCGGTGAGATGGACTAAAGGGAATAAATGGGAACCAGTCCAGGCAGAGAAGTTGTTCTCTAACAGTGGACCAGCCGTAGTGAATGGGACGGCCACTACGTGTTTGTTTGACAGCGGGCTTACTTACCCCAGTATCATCGCTCGTCATTTGGTGAAACCAGGGCAATGGACAGGAGAAATAGTTGAGATTGGTGGCATTTTGAGAAGAGGGATCTCACAGCGTCTGCCTGTAGCCAGTATTGAGGTGAAATGCAAGTTTGTGTCTGGCACCATCAAGGCAGCTGTAATGGCACAGCCAGCACACGATTTCATCCTGGGAAGCCCTTACTTAGTTTTGGGAAACCCAACCACACCGATCATTGCTACTGCAAGGGGGCCTGCTGCAGGCCAGAGAAGTGAAAGGGGAGAGCCCCACATTCACGGAGCCCCACGGGAGCTCAAACATCCTTGTCTTGCTATGAGGAGGAGAGACGCCTCTAAAGACAGTGGAATGTTATCTACAGAGGCGTATTCGCCAGTCAGCCCTGTTCAGCCTAAAGACCAAACAGTGGTGACGCCTCTGATTTTGGAAGTATCTTCTTTGTCGTCGGGAATTAGGCCCCCGATGGTATTACATCTCTCAAGGGAGGGAGATACTGACAAGAAGGAACATGTGCACGGTTCTTCAGTCAACCGCAAACAGTTACGCCCTGTTACGGCGATGTCTGTCCCAGCCAGTCAGACTGTTTCAAAACACTGGGAGGTCGCACCATCTGGTAATCGGTATTTACCACGCGCCGCCAGGAAAATTCGTGGGCGAAGGAAACACATGAGAGGGAGGAGGAAGGGCGACCAGTCATGTTGCAGTCGCCAGGCGGAAATCCCATGGCGTGACCCTCACGATCCAGTGCTTGCCAAGATTCCTCAGGATATGGAGATGGGCCTATATGATAATGCTAATTACGATAGTGATTAGATCGGGATGTAGATCTAGATACGGACCAGCATGAAACCCAGAGATTTCAGTGATTTTAGCACGGACTCCCGTACTTGAAAGGGGGGACTTATGTGATGCTACACCGTAATTCTGACTTTCATCAGGCCCGATTCTGTGGTTCTAGTTTGAGTTTTCACCATTTCTCTTCACTTTGTAATTATATGGGATTGCCTTGTTTCTTCTCATGTGAATATATCGTGTTCGGTACTTTTGGGAAGGTAATTTAAATGGGTTCGTTTTAGGTCGGTAGGTTTATTTCTCACTCAGCCAGTTTTACTTTCTTCTGATTTTTCGCGATTCCCGTAGATTTCATTGTTTACGAAAATCGATATTTTCGGGCACTCCTGTATGACGCGACAGTAGCACGAGGTTATCACGTAATGTGACGCAATTTTAAGCACGCGGGGTTTGCGTGGGTTGATAGTATTGATTTTTCTAGCGCTCCCATTGGTCCGGGATTTGCGTAGGAAGGGAAATCCGCGTGGGCGGTTTCTCTTGTATATATTGAGAGAGGAAACTGCGGGCAATGGTCTCTGAAGAAATAATTGCCGCCGGTCGACGTCGATTTATCGTTCTCCATTTGCGGGAAGAAAAAAACGATAATTGGTATGTAACATTTTATTAATTCGTTTTACTTATAAGTGGGTCTTTTAGAATTCGCCCGTAGGTAAAGATTAACTTTTCAGTTTTAAAATAAACGATAGTGCCATCCATTATCATTTTTTGAAGAACGACGGAAATGTAACAGTGTGCTTATTCTTTCTATGATTTTGGCAGTAGATAGGAACGTGCGAAGTTATAAGCTACACGTGTGTTCATATGTGTAAAATGTTATGTAAAACCACCAGTTATTTCTGTGTATTTACTAATGTAATTTTATGAGGAAATCCCTGGTGTGTTCGTTAATTTTACTGAGCCTTAAATGTGAGAAATATTGTCGGAGGGTTCAGATTTATGTTGTAAGTGAATTATACTGCTTAGAGGAGTAAACTATTCCTATAGCGATATTTCATTTAAATTGGAGTAAGCCGGGAACCCTGTGTTAATGGGGGAAAGTAGGCCAGGAATTTAGGACAAAGGAATTCCCTAGTTGAAATGCTTTGAACACGTGGGTATCCATGCGTAACGTGTCAGACGGTGTCTGGGCTATTGTTTATTTTACCTGGCAGATTTTAGTAGAAGGATGGGGGATGAAGAGGCCACGTGGGATAGTGGTATTTTATGTATTGTGTGAAGAACGAGAGAAAGGGGAGAAGGAGTGAGAATGGAGAGACACGTGTATAGAATTATTTTATGTATCGTATATGTTAGAGATAAGCGATTTTAGAGAGGGTGTACATTAGACGCTGTTTCTTTTAATTTCAGCGAGTCTCGGCGAAACAGTGGGGAGCATAATTTTGTCAAATAAAATTATCCACGGCAAAAGACATATCTCAGGGTCAGAGTACTCGAGTATCGTCAGGAGCAAAAGAAAATTACCCTATGGTCTCTGGCAGTGAAGTCCCTATGCTTCAGCTGGACCGAGGTTTATTTATCAGACAGCCGAGAGCATCGCTATTATAGTCTCTAGCAATGGCAGGTGGCCGTGAGACTGGTTTCAATTGCGTACAGCCGGAAATCAAGGCTGTGGTTTTTTTTTCTCTAACTCCGGAGCGGGTTAAAAGAGGAAAGCTTGCTCAGCAGCAGAGAAGCGTCTACAGTTAATCAAGTCCCTCATGCTTGATATCCGAACATCGTCATCACCAAAATCAGGAACAGGAGACAGGGTTACCATACCTAGGTCCTGATAGAAATCAAGAGAAGAGAGTAACGGAGACGCCGCATCATCAGCCCTCGAGTGTTAGAGAGACACTGAGACCAAGATGGAGAGATAGAGAAGGAGGGAGAAAATAGACAGGACCAGTAGGGTCTGTTCAGTATCCATTGGACGGATAGACACTGAGTCTGCGTTCGAAAACCAAGTCTATTATTTTAGCATTTCTTGTGGTGTAGTTATCGGCGCCTATCGCCTAACTAGTAAAAAGCTGTGTAGCCGTTCGTTGAGGAAGAGTCACCAGGACTAAGACAGTAGAAATTTATTAGTGTTAGAGAGTGGAGGCTAAAAGTTGACAGCCCCACCAAATTAGATTTGGTTTAAATCACTAACCATTTTTATTGTTCCTCAGCAGGGTGACAGAAAGAGTGAATGTGATTTGGGTTTTTTTTTGTCTCTCGTGTCTCTCAATTTAATTGTTACTTTGGTTTTTTCAGGCGTGTAACAGTGCACGCTATCGACTGACTTGATGACGTAATATGCCATTTTATGTTTTTTTCTTGTATGTAAATAAATATATACATATATTATTTACTGGATCAGCTTCTATTCTTTACTATACTTACTCTATGTTGTCTGTATAGTGGTGTTTGTGGTCGTATTTATACACCTTATCTCCTTGTATTTAAAGGAAGTCAGAGGAGGGCGAGACTATAGCCAGTCTAAAGTCACGAAGCGGCAAGGGGAGATTCAAATCCTGGTTCTATCCCTTGAGCCAATAGTCGCGTCTGTCCACAGGCATGTCATTTTCCATCTAAATTCTATTTTCTCAGACTTTCTCATACTAGGGTCTTGCTTTCATTCAGGCACACTCTATAAACGTAAAACCACTTCGTGACAGGGTTCTTTCTTTTTATATTCTTATCTAGGGTAATACTTCATTTGACTGTTGAGAATTCATCACGGCATTCCATGTTGCCGGTGACACTTTTGAATGCAGCCTGTAAAATACCTTTCTTACTCTTCAACAATAAAAAAGTCCTTTAAGGCCAGTTTGACGTGAAGACGAATAATCATTTAATAAGTACATGTGGTTTGTTTAGATGTTATGAATGTTGGTGTATTTAATTTGTAACTGAGTGAGGTCAAGCTGTGTAGGCCCCTGAGTCTAACAATTGATGGGGTGGGTTCTCAGGGAACCTTTCTGCTCCCACCATAAGATCTCACTCAGAGTTATATTTTACACTTAGAATAAACGATGACCACGTCTAAATGTCTATGGTAATGTAAGTGTGGTGTGATGGTAACCCAATACACAAACACACACACACAGATATTAAATTCTATGATCAACTCAACTAACACAGTGTTTTAAATTTGGTATTTAACAAATCTTTTTACAATTTATTTAGTCCTGAACCTAATACTATTTTGGCCAGGACTATCAAAATCAAATGAAATCAATTTATATATATATATTCAATTCAATTAAACAAAAGGGGACAATCTGTCCAAGCACATAACTTAAATTCTAATAATGGTGTTAATATATCTCTACTACTGTTTAAGTGGTACTAGATGGCGGGTTGGGGTGTTCACATCATTCCCATGTCCTTATTCACAAATCTTCTTTCACTTTTTTGGGTGGAAATGGTGTTTTAGTAATACAATTAGTTTATAATATATTCTATCGATGAATTGTCTCGTGCCAGATCATATTCACTTATCTGGCACGTGTAGTTGGAATACAGTTGTCTTTCCGGCCAACGGCCACTGTCTCACTTGTCCTGAGATAATATGGTAGAGAGCTTGTACCGATATTACTTCTCCAGTGGTAGAGAGCTTGTACCACTAGAGAGACGTCCACAATCATACAGATTCTTCCCTCAGGAAAACTGGCACTTGACTAGTGCCAGTAAGAAACCCTGCAATATGAAATTTATGTTTCCTTCTTTACATAGTACAAGGAGATTGACATAAGTCTTGGGCCTGACCATGAAGGAGTCACAGGAGGAAGATGAAACTTGGCACATTTAAAGTTCATCATATTTGCACTGAATGTGTAAAGTACGCGTTTGTTTCTTCAATGGGTTTTCCCGCTACGGTGCACGGCGCAATGTACCCTATTGACCGGATCTGCTGCTCCAAAGATTTGACAAAAGAGTGGAAAAGAAGGAGGCCAGAGCTGTGATAAAATTTCTGATGTTTCAGGGAAAAACACCAACAGAAATACACAGGGAGATGGAACCAGTGTTTCGTGATTCTTCTCCTTCGCACACTTCGGTAAAAAAACCGGTGTCAGCAGTTTAAGTGCGGCCGCTCAAATGTTTCTGATCTGCCAAGATCTGGTAGACCAGCCTCAGAGTGCAACGATGAAAATGCAACAAGAGTGAAGAAAATCATTGACCAGAATCGAAAAATGACAATTGTGGAGATTGCAAGTAGAGTAAAACTAAATGAAAGAACAGTTTACAGAATTTTACACAACAGACTGAACATGAGAAAAGTGTGTGCACGCTGGGTTCCGCGACTGTTGACACGGGAACAGAAGCAAACGAGGGTAAATTGCTGTCAACAGTTGCTCAAAAAGTGTCAGTCAAAAAATTTGTTGGAGACCATGGTGACAGTAGATTAGACTTGGGTACACCATTATGACCCCGAATCCAAAATTGCCAGCATGCAATGGAAAACCCCGGGCTCCCCAACACCTGTCAAGCCGAGGGCGCAGAAATCTGCAGGAAAAGTGATGCTTACTTTTTTGGGACGGCAAAGGTGTCCTTTTGAAAGATTATCTGCCTCGTGGCAACACATTTAAAGGGCAGTACTATGCAGATCTTCTCACAAAACTAAGAAATGTTGTGACCAGGAAACGAGGGATAACGCGCACTCAAAATCTTCCTTTGCTTCAAGACAACGCGCCCTCTCACAAAGCACGGCTTGTGCAGCTAGCAGCGAACGATTTGAATATTGAAATTCTTTCACACCCACCATATTCTCCAGATTTGGCTCCTTCAGACGTTTTTCTTTTCCCAAATCTTAAAAAACAGCTAAAAGGAAATCATTTTGACAGGGATGAAGAGGTTATACTGGCATGTGATGACTGGCTTAGTTTGAAAAATAGGGTGTTTTACTCCCAAGGTCTTTTCAAGGTCAAGCAGAGATGGCAGAAGTGTGTCAATTCAGACGGTGGCTACATTGAAAAGGATTAAACACTATACACAATTTCAGCTCTCTGTGACATGTCCTTCATGGTGAGGCCCAAGACTTATCTCAATCCCCTTGTATTTAGGCTACCATTTCCACAAACAACACATTCAAAATAAAAGAACATGGTCAGATCTCTCTGACCAACCCAGCTCATCCAATCTAGATTGATAGAACAACTTGTACAAGTTTTCTTTTTCCTCTCCCCTAATGGCTGCAACACCTCTGCCATTATCCTTGATCTTTTTCCATAAAATATGATGGGTGATATGATCCTTGATGACAACCTATATAATCTTTTTAATCTACCTCTCTGGTAGTTTGTTATATGATGGATAACATCTAGGCCCTGCATAAGTCTGCTAGGGACCTATGTACTACTGTCGTAAAATATTTTTCATATGGCAGAATCTCACACTCAAATTTTTAAATAAAATATTAATAATTTCGTTCTTACCACAAATTCAATGAAATACACACAGGTACGATGATTTGGCACAAATTTAGCTGTGCCGCTGCTAGACTATGACTGCTTTTCTTTAGTTATGTCTTCAATATATGGTGAAGCAAGTCAAACTTCTGGTCTATCAATCGACCTGTTTAAGGGAACGTGTTTCTTCAAATGGCGTCCAGCCTTCCATTTTTTTCTCAATATCCCCTACGCTGGCCAATAGAAATCGGCGTCTATCAAATTTTGAATTCAAAGTAAAAAAACCCCACTGCAAAAATACAGTGTATTTTTCGGTACGTTGGTTAGTCTGCCTTAGGCTTTACTTTGCAAAAATATATTTTTAGTTTCGGGCCAACCAATAACCTCTCTCCCTCCTTCTAACTACACCCAATCAAATTACATGTGCCCTCTTCTTCCTCCTTTCAAAAATGCGTTCAAAACATGCTATGGCTAAAATAAGCAGGCATGAGTGTTTGTCAGTCTGTCCTAGAATATATAGTATTATTGCAATATCTTGGTTATTAGTTGGACTATTGTGTAAATTAAAATATATTATTATCAGGAGACGCTATTCCCCAAAACTGTCTAGGTTTTATGGCCCTAAATATTATAGTTCGTATTTCCATATTTTTTCCATGTTAGTCGTCAATATTATTCAAATCTAGAAATCCACCATCTTTTTCTCTCTCTCTAACGCTTTTTTTCAAACTAAAACGGCAATGTCTGTGTTTCGTTAGAAAATACGCTACAATACAGGAAATGAGAGCGGTGTGGGTGTTTATACATTTCCACTGCGTGAATATAAGGCGATGCAAGTATTGGCCTTGTGTCGTATTTTCAAAACTGCCAAAGGCAATATCGCGCGTTCGTTACAATTTTTGATTCCCAACAACGCGTGTCGATGACAGTCTTCTGTCGCTCCTTTCCCCTCCTTCGTGTCTCTCACTCCGTCTTTTCAAACATGTACATTTTTATTTTCCCCCATAGTAAGGCCCATTGAAAGCGATATGTTTGCAGGTGGGGCGAAGAAGCTAATCGCAACCCAATATTTCATTTCTACCTTATTTTGACTTTATACTCTATAATGTTTTATCTAATTTATCGATTGTATTGAGGATATCACTACAGTACACAAGCGCCACTTGATATATATGTTCAGTATTCAGAAAGACAATGGCATGACCTAGCCAGTCTTGAAAACGTCGCTTTCGTCAACTAGGGACAAGATGTCTGCGACATGTTGCTATAATCTGTATTAAATATTTCCACTCTCTCTTTCCTTGATAAACAGCGTTCGCTTGTCCTAAAATATCAAACTAGCGTAGACTCCATGAAGTAGATGGAAGACCTAGCTGTAGTAAATCTTTATAACTCTGTAGTAAGAGCACACATATCGGAGCTGGACAAATGTACGTCCGAACACTTCCAATGACACAGGAAAAAGGCCACGAAGTATCGCTCACTTCGGCCAAGTGAAGCCGGCAAAGCCGTCTGCTATAATTGTCCAAAAGACAATGACGTACTTCTGGGAGTAACCCAGGAAACGCAATATCAACAAGCTGGTCCATAAACAAGCCTTGTCGAATACAATAGATATGTTATGATTTTAATCATAACAATTACTCTCTTCCACACCCCCCTCCCCCGTCAAATAATGAAAACGAAGTTTTCATTATTTACTGTTGTGGGTAAACAACACCAACGTGAGCATATGGTAACATCAAATATCAGTGCTGGTATGACATTGCATAGAACCTATGTTTGTGCCAAAATGTAGGCAATTTAACACACAAGGTGTGGAATATAGCACATAATGCGAATACCAATATCTACAAAAGACTCAAATGTGTAACATCATAATAAGGTAACTATCGCAAAGTCAGTCAACATGTAACACTGTCGTAAATTTATTTTGAGAGAAAAGAGTCGTAGAAATAGTGGTCCGGTTTAGAGTGGAAAATGATGATGGAAAGCTCAGTGATAGAAAATGTAGAGATTTAATAGTTACTTCAGAGCGTGCTGGAGGAGAGTAAAGACAGACTTATTTACGACAAATCGTGTCTCTCAATCTTCTCTTTCACTCTCCTGGTCAAACAATTATTTGCCAGTTTTCCAGACTCGCATCTGCACGCTCACCGATTCGGTGTTTTCAAACACACACACGACGTTGATACAAACTATATTAAACGAATAGGGGAAATGTTGGGCTTTGGGTATATCCAACACACAGAACTAAATGAGTTTAGGTGATTTTATTCACTTTAAACATCAATCACTAAAAATATCAGATATTACATAAATTATCATAAGTACACAAATGCAAATAACAAGTTTGGGAGGGGGTGAAGAAGATTGGTATCGACTAAGCCCTTCCCGCTCATTAGACAAAGACAAACCCAGTCCAGAGATAGATAATATCAGGAACACGGGTACGTTAACCTAACAGTAAAGTTAATTACTCTGAAAGAGGTGTTACAAAGTTAGGTATAAGTGATAGAAAAAAAAAACCTGTTCTTCCCAGCTGTTCTTCCCTTTACTAAGCAAATGGAAAGGAGGTGGTTTTTAAACAGAGTTAACAAATTATCAACTATCCCACTTAAAGGAACAATGTAGGGTATACAGAAAAGATATATGTTACCAGGTAAGCAAGTTAACAAAATGGTCACACAAAAGAATTAATTTCCTGTCATTCATACACGCGCTAGCAAAGGCCTTCACTCATCTTGCTCTCACTTACCGATTGTGAAAAAATCTTGCACTCCATAGAATAACACAACAGCAGTTACACCTCAACTAAATGTATGAGTGTTTGTTCAAGTTCTAGCCCCAGATTAGCGGGTAGGCGGTCAGCACATAAAAGGATCCCGTAATCGCTGGAAAATGAATCTGTAGTTGTGTCTCTTTTCCTAATAACAGTTTCTATGGGAGGGCACGGTCTCTGATACCGGGGTGAGGATGGTGTGGTCTATTTGACTATGCCGCTGATAATAAAATTCTTACGCGTGCTGGTACACTTTATCCGTGAGGTATGGTTTAAGTCCAGTGAGAAAACTAGTCACATCACTGTTCAGGAAATTATGAATTATCTCTCTGTGTCAGTAAACTAACAAAGCTCGGGCCAGTGTTCTTCTTCCCGTTACGACTTAAGTTGTTTGATGGTGCGTTAAATTTGTCTTTGGGTGTGCTTTCTTTGCTATAAGTTAGATAGCGGAATTCCAAACATAGAATCGCCTCAAAGATTAAAAATTTACACAGTCTCAACAAGTTCAGCGTCAGGGGAACTCTACACACTGTTTATGCTTTGCTTTGCTTAGATTGATTTCTTTATTGCTTTCTTAATGCTGGGATCGCACAGGTTACGATCACTCTGTATGAAAGAAAAAAAGACATGTAATATACCGAAAACAAATAACCTTCTAAAGCGCGATGAATTTCCCGTTAAGCCTATTATATATGCTCGCGTATTTAATTATGTATTTAATAAACACTGCGCGAGTTCTAGTGGTTAAAAACCCACATCTATAAAACTAGGACTTAACTGAATTTATTAATTATAAATTCCTTCGCGACTTTAAAAGTTAATTTAAGCATCTATTATCTTTTGAAATAATATAATAGATAGATCATTATATTTAAAGCTGGAACTCTTGAGATGGTTTAATTAAATAGATTTAAATTAACACAAAATCCCTTGAAATAGAATGACTAGACCACTGATCACTTTACACAATATATATTTTACCGCTTTGCACAGAATTAGAAATCACTGCAAATATATATAAAATCCAGGGGAAAATCTATAACAAGATTTCAATAAAGCTAGTGCTTCTGTAAAGATCTGGCCAGCGAGTGATAACGTGTCTAGTTCTACATGGTCTATTTAGCTAAAATGAAATGTAAGTTGAGTGGGACATGATAAACTTGACAACTTATTTGATCTCACGAACTTTTGGGATCTGACCGCCAAATCAAGAGATGAAGCCGCCCCCTGGTCTTCGTATCCGCTCGCTGCTGCCCGTTTCGCTTTCCCCCGTTCGCTCGGTTCCTCGATTGACACCGAGACGCGAAATTAGCGGCAAGCAACTGCGTCTCGTATCAGGGAAAACTACTGTCTTTGATAGCGCCGATAGTCTCCCTTAAGATCCCTCGGTCTGTCTCTTTGATCTCGTCGCTGTATCCTACATGAGTCCCGGTGGAATGCGTTCTGGCAAACGAAAAGTTACAACAAATGTTCAGGGGTTCTAATGTTATGAAAAGCTAAAGGTCCCTTTAAATCATCCATCATATCAGGGAAAATTCACTTGTCAAACTAGACGTACGTCACAAACACCGAAATAATTATATCATACCATGCATTCTCATACTTCATTCCTTTAGGAACACTTATTGTCTCGTCATGTAACCTAGTCACATAATGTCATATCAATGTAACATTAATTCAAAGCATTAACAATAATAGCATCCAATAATAGATTAAGAGAGACAGACACTTAACCACTAAGGTGTGACTGCTATACATTGTCAAATGCATACAGTTTTGTGTGATTGTGAATGACATGTCAATAGTGTATCATACACATAATTTGAGCAGTGAAAATATCATAAACTATATAATGGCGTAAAAAAACGCATCAATGTCTCAAAGCATAGTGGTAGTATGACAAAACGTATGTTAAGAAGTCACTTTATCTTGTAATTCAATTTTTACTTTCCAATCCTGTATGGAAAATTGCTAGTATTTAAGGTAATGTCATTTCACTCCCATGCAAAAGATCGAATATTGTTATCAGTTGAACGTTGAAATTCATCCTTGAATTTGTCCATGATTGTTGTCCATTCAATACTGTACCACGAAAAATCCATAAGTCATCACAATTTGTATCGAATTATCCGAAAAAAGTTTCATTCCAAATATTATTGTTGCTTCCCTTGAATCCTTGTGTAACCTTCATTTTCCAATTACGTCCCTTGAAAGCATTGCAAAAAGTCATTTTAACACAAAACGTGTGTGTATCGATCATGTTCAAAACTGATTCAATTAAAACCATTGCACATATGGTATGTTTGCAAGTATGTAGCTGGTTGTTGCGTATGAACATGATTGCATGATGTCTCTATGAAGTGTCATACGTCGATCAATATGTTACATGATATGTAGAGATCGAGGATTCAGCATCATCATGTTGCTGGGCGGGTCGCATTGACCTAAAATCATGGTAATAACCGTAACGTCCCTTCAGTGACCTTAGATTACGTGGTTTTTGAAGCGATAAGTTCTTGAACAGGATATGTCAATGTACGTATATGCACTACATTGAATTACGTGCAACATCTGGACTTGTTGAGTTGATAGATGACGTGGTGTCTTTGATACACCTCGAAAGAACGTCTGCAATGACATTGAGACTTCCCTTTATAGCCTTGATGCTGTAGTCGTAAGGCTGGAGCGCTAACGAGGCTCTCGCTGCTTTTTGATTTGTGAATCTGGCTGTCAATATATGCCAGTGCTTTCTGATCTGTCTCCAGAGTGAAGTGGCCTCCCATTAAATACCTCTGGAGTTTGTTTGAAGACAAAAACAATAGCCAGAAGTTCCCTCTCGACTATTGGATATCGTTGCTCTGTAGGCGATAGTTTTCTGCTGACATACATCGTCGGGTGCATGTGGCCTTCAAATTCCTGTATTAATGTTCCCCCGATCGCTGAATTACTGGCATCGACTCTGAGAACAAAATGGTATCGAAGGTCAGGCAATCGTAATATTGGATATTTCGAGAAGACAAGTTTAATCACGTTTAGGGCCTCATGGCACGCATGCAACCATATTATTTTATTTGGCTCATTTTTCTTCACTAACGCAGACAGACCTGAAGTTATATCTGAAAAATTGAGTAGAAATCGTCTATAGAAGTTTATTAGACCCAACAAACTCCGAACTTATTCTTTTTTATTCGAGGAATATCAAGATTCAGAATTTTGAAAACAGTAGAATCTTCAGGTTTTAAGAATCCATCTCCAACTTTGTGACCTAGAAAGGAAATTTCATTATAACCTATTTTAGTTTTAGAAGGTCTAGCAGTAATATTGGGACAGCGTAAGATGTTCAACAAAGAATGGATTCCGTTGACATGATCATTCCAAGTATGATGGAACAGACAAATATCATCTATATAGGTAATCAAATACTCACGATCAGAAAATAGTCTACGCATCACGCGAACAAAGGTAGCAGGAGCGTTCACCAGACCGAAGGACATGTAATTAAACTGGAACAAACCTAAAGGTGTAGCGAAAGCTGTAGAAGGCTTAGATTTGTTAGATAATGGCACTTGCCAATATCCCTTTGATGGCAAAGAATGTAGCAGTGGATAATCTGTCAAGAAGTGATTCAAGCACGGGCAAAAAGGTTCAGCATCTTGAATTGTGACAGAATTTAAACGTCTGTAATCAATACAAATTCTAATAGATTTGTCTATTTTCCTGATCAAAACTATTGGAAAACTATACTGGAATTAGACGGTTCAATTATGTTTAACTTAATCATTTGTTTTATTTCCTCTTGTACTTGAGATTGCAAATGAATCGGGATAGGATAAGGTTTCAGGTTGATAGGTCTGAAATCTGTTAACATGATATCATGTTGAATGATACCTGTATGCCCAGGAACATCAATGAGCTCATCAGAAAAAGATTGTAGTAAGTCAGAGATCTGTTCTTTATGATCAGAAGATAGAGTAGAAGCAATGGAAACATCTTTCCAACTTTCAGTAGCCAACAAATGGACATCAGGTAAATATAGTATTGGTTCATCACTATCAGAAAAAGGAGAAGTTTCCTCCTGAATAACAGCTAAAGATGAGCGACGATCAACAGATTCGTCAATAGCTTCAAAGATAGGACACAGATGTGGTGGTTGAGTATGAAACTGTTGTAACATATTAATGTGGAAAATTTTTTCATTCCCTTTAACATCAACAACATAGTCAACATCTGATAATTTGTCCAAAATTATGTAAGGACCCTTCCAAGATAAAATGAATCTATTATCATTGTTTAGAAGTAAATCATAGGCTTCATCGCATGGCCCTAATTGGCGCAGTTTCCTGTTTTGATTGAAAAACAGTCGAGCCTTTAATTTTGCTTTTTCTGACGACTGTCCTGCTATCTGGCATGCGTCGATAATCTTTTGCCTTCAATTTACCACATATTGATACAAGGATTGAACCTCCTCATCCATGTTAGTTCCAATAAGTAATTGTTTCAAGATAGCCATAGGACCTCGAGGCTTTGCACCATATACCAACTCAAAAAGAGAAAATCCCGTAATTTGGTTGGGAATTTCCCTATACGCAAACAGAATGGCAGATAAGATTCGGTCCCAATCTTGTGGATACTTAACAGTAAATCTGTCTAGCATCTGTTTCAAACTCCTATTTATTATTTCTCTTTTACCTTGGGATTGGGCATGATGCAAAGAACTGAGCGATCTTTCAATCCCAAACATTTTCATTACTTCTTTCATAGCATCAGACACGAATTGTGTACCATTATCCGACTGCATGTTTTCGGGAAAACCCACTCTGCTGAATACTAAAATTAGCGCATCAGCTATGTCAACGATCGAAAATGTTTTCAATGGAATTGCATCGGGCCAACGTGTACACATATCAACGCATGTTAGCACGTATTTATGACCCCTAGCTGAAGTAACCTTCATTGGACCAATAAGGTCGATAGCCATCTTTGCGAATGGACGCAAAGAAATGTCAGAGGCCTGAATGAGTGCGTTATGTCCAGGCCTTTTCGTTGCGATACTCTGACTAACTACACATGTGCGACACAAAATTTTCACATCTTTAGTCACACCAGGCCAAATGAAGTGAGACAAAACCCTCTGTTTTGTCCTTGCAATACCCAAATGACCTGCACAGTTAATGTCATGGGCATGTTGTAAGACAAATGGTCTAAAACAAGTAGGTACCATAATTTGTTTTTATACTGATGCAACATCTTGAAAATTTCTAATCAATATATCATTCTTTAATGTGTACCAATGTTTTGCATTATTATCAAACATCACATTATTTGCTCTTGCCATACGAAAATATTTTTTTAAAGAGGCATCTTCTTTTTGCCTTTGAATGAATGATTCTTTTTCAATCAATTCAACCTGCAAATTATCATCATCTTCCATTTGAGTAATATTTTCATTCTCATTATCCTTATCGTTATCATTATCATCATCATCCATGACCTCATCAATGTCTTCATCATCATTCAAAACCTCCTCTATGATAATATCATCATGGTCATGATTAATCCTTTCAGCACGAGGCTGTGCTCTGGTTGTAATAGCATTAGCCGTTATTAAGTGCTTCTTCTCTCACTTTTCAATGTCCTCTCTAGAACACTCGTGCAGGCCTGGGATGTTCCCACGAATAATCCCAGCGATAGGACTGTTTAATAAACATACAAGAGCTCTTCCAGTAAAATATGGTGTATCCAAAAATACTTCCGCTGTTGGATAGTATTCCACTGTGCCACCAAACGTAATACACTTTACTTCTCTTCCTGTATAATCTGATTGATCCACCATAGATCTACGTACACCAATTGTAGTCAACCTGTGTCCCTCAAAAGTGACACTAATTTATTGTTCACAAAACCCTTATCAAGCACCAGTGAACCTGTGCTTTCAAAAGAAGACATGACTGGCAAAGGATGTCGGCACAATAGTCTTGGTACTCTCTGTAGCTGAAATAAAGAACTACATTCAGTACAATTAGCACTGTTGGATAGGTCGACACTACAAGCATTCGCATGAGCGATAGGCACATTATTTTGACCTGAATTATTATCACTCCCATTTACGACAGCATTTGCACGTTCATGGTTCCTTGACTGTCGAAAATTGTTGTTTTGATAAGAACCTCTGTTATTACCATAATTGTCATTATTCCTATGGAATGACCTTTATCCTCTGCCTGATCTGGCATTATATCCTCTTCTATTTTGGTAATCATTGAATCTATATGATTGCAGTAGTCCATAATAACCCTCATCATTGGAGTTGTTATATCTCTGAGGCTGTTGAAATTTCTGATTGCAATTGTATTAGCCTCTATTATTGCCATATTGAACATGCTGATTGACTCTATAGTTCTTATCAATACTATTTGGCCTCTGCCTAGGTGTGTTATAATTGACCATCCTAGCAGAGGCTGCTGACAAGGAATCCTTAATGTTATTTTTACTTAGATTCTTATTTGGATGTGCAACTTGGAATTGTCTACCTAAAGTTTCACAAATAGACAAATTTTCTGGTTTCATTTCTTGCAAAAAAGATAAAAAATCTCTACTTATTGAAGATAAAACTTTATCTCTGAGAATCAAGTCAGATAGGTCCTCAAATGTTTTTTTCAATCTTAGAAAGATCAATCCATCTATTAAAGTAAATCTTAATGGATGAAATAAATTCTGTAAAATCTTTTGCAGAATCTGGCAGTAGTGATTTAAATTTTATCCTATAACCATTTTCATCTAATTGATACTTCTTAAGTAACAAGGTTTTCACAACATCATAGTCCTTCCTAGACTTATCATCCATGGGACAAACTGCTGTACATGCTTCACCCACTAACAGGTTCATGAGCCTACTAGATCAGGAAGATTTACCAATATTAAACTCCTGACAATACGTTTCGTATCTGCTAAGGAAGCATGAGATGTCGTCGATATTAGAATTAAATTTAGACAAATTTATCTTAAAATGAGCAGTATGATCCCTTCTAACATTATCACCATTCGTGGAATTAACCTGAGGTTGTTGTAATTTTAATTTTTCAAGTTCCAATTCAGCTAATCTGATCTCTTGTTGAGATTTTATTTCCGATTGAGCATAGGCTAATTTTTCTTTTTTAAGAGCCATCTCCTCTGCGCTTCTCTTTTCCTCAAGAGCTATTTCATTTTGTCTCCTTTTTTCATTTAACTCTTCTTCTCTCCTTTTTTTCAGACAATTCTTTTTGTCTTCTTTTTTCTCAGCCAATTCTTCAGCTTTTTCAGCTAAATCTTGTTGTCTTTTGAGTTCCTTGTCCACATAGGTTTTTAAGGCATCTCCTTCCAAACCAAAATCTTTGCCAACCTTTACCAAATCTTTCAAGGTTGCCGTGATTTATAACTAATGTGCTTTTCAATAGCAAAACAATAAAGTAAATTTATAATATTATCAATCTGTGGATAATATTTTCAATACTTAATTCACCAATTCAAATTCACCCAACTGCATGTAAAAATTGATAGTAATATAGATGTTCTAAATATGGAGCATTAAAGCTGTGAACTTGAGCCATTCATAATAAGTGAGTGGTGTCCATGGAGCAAATAACGAATACTTTTTAGGTGGGTTGTTTGTTTCAACAACTTTTGCAGCATAGGCATTAATGCTGGTTATTAAAATGCTAACATCAGCATCATCAATGTAAAATTTTAAACAATCAAGAGGTGTTTGCAAACTATTCAGAGCTGGATTTATGTTCTATCGTGTCTGGCAGAAAGTAAAATTTGCTTTAGTTTCTCCAGTCTCCACTGAATGCCAAACCGAAGTGTTGATGTTGATAACAAAATCAAATTTCCATCCCTCTTCATTCTATTTCTTTTTGGCTGAGACATATTAGTTGAAATTATTTCATTCTGATTACATGGTCCTGTTTCCATAACTGCATGGTTGACATAAGACCTTCCGTAATCATCCGCGGTGGCAGATGACTCGATATCAGGCTCCTGCTGAAAATCTGAATTAGTTCCGCTACTATCTGATAACTGGTACAATCTGAATTACTAACACTGTCCAAAATTTCTTTAAATACTTCCTAGCTTGATCTGAAGTTAATCTATGAGGTCTGCCAGAAGTAGTGGGCGGTGCCATTTGATCTAATGAAATATGCACTTAAAAAAAATTAGAAATTGATAACAAAACACAGCGACACGTTGAATCTCTCTTGCACAAGGTAAAAATGGATACGATTCCTGTCGGAAATGAACTCTTGGGTTGTTAAATTTGAAAAACGGCTCTAGAAATGAAACAAAACCTACAATCCAGTATACTGACAATAGGGTCTAAATAGCCAATTCCTAGCACCAGTTTACTGGGGCTTGGGACTTAAAGAGTTAAAAGAAAAGCACAAAAAGAATGACAAAATACAGAGACCAGAGCCAACAAAAGCAAATTCAAATAGATAACTGAGGTAGAACTATATGAATAAGAACAACTAAATAAAATTTAGCTCTACCACAATTATGACGCTACAGCACGAATATGCAACATTTATGACATCTATTAAATAAATGCTGGACAGAAAAAAGACCAACAGAGAAGTACTGCACTCACTAAACGCACAGGACATTGGCTCCTAAATACTATCGCAATAAGGAAGCTGAAATTTTTCGGTCATATAAAAAGACATAATAGTCTGGAAAAAACAGTGATGGAAGGCATGGTCCCTGGATAAAGGGGAAGGGGTCGACCTAGACGACGGTGGACCCAGGACATCACAGAGAGTCTGAACTTGTCTTTGGCTGATGCAGGTCGACTTGCCCAGAATCGTGATGCGTTCAGTGCAGCTGTAATGGAGACAACGTTCTGGAAAGAATACGTCACATGATGATGATGATTAAATAAATGATAGTAAGGTAAGGCCAAGAATATCACAAACAAAAATGGAGCAAACTGAATAAAAAATTACAATGAACTTTACTACAACAACAAACTTTACAATTAACAATACTGCACAGCTAGACAAAAATTGGACCTGTATACTTCAATTGAGGCAGTATTACACACATCAATGTTAGCCGGCTCCTCAACTTGAACTACACAGATGCATAAACTACAGAACGCCCATGACTTTATCGACCAGCCGAAACGGTATAAACAAAGACATGAGTCCCAAACTAACCTCCGACACTATAAATACGACAACGATATTAAAACATAAAACATGGAGAAAAAAATACGCTGGCAAATAAAACAATCTAGCCACAGGCTGAATGAAGCTAAAACGTGACTTATCTTATTGCCAGGATCATAATCCTCCTAGTTCCACCGTTTGATCCTTGTAGCACCGATGAGAACTGGATACGTAGACCAAACTCTAGGTCTAGCACACTGAAACAGCTGACACGAAGCAGAATCCACTTTGATCTGTCGTTGTCTTACAATACGCAATCTTCGGCAGAAAACTCGAAAATTCACTTGAAGCAGGATGCAGCATACACGATGTGCTTCAATATATGTTCCCTTATTGATAGGAACAGTAAGGACTGCACTGTAAAATTTGACGTACAACCTCTCAACAGCTAGCAGACGATAACGTGCGCCATCTTTGCAAACTGGAACCAGGCACGAACTGCTTGCAACGTCTGTAATTATATATGTAGAAATCAATCTCAGTCTGGGACCTCAAGACGCAGCAATAGAGACCGCAGTCAGCGACTCATAGCTTGACTGCCTGCGTCAGGACCAGCGAACCAGAGCTGGTCAAGACCGTGCTCCACCTCCACGTGGTGGTCCTGGAAACAGTCTGCAGCAATGCAGGCTGGCTGAGCGAGTATGGATCGCTATGGGAAGGCAAACCCGGTCCTAAAAAATGCCGTGCAGAAGTCGGATGTGTCGACCGAAAGGTGCAGATATCACAGCTACGTTGGAAACAGACACAACGCAACCACCGTCCTTTTCAGGGCGAACGAAGAAGAAGAAGAAGAAGAATCTCAGTCTGTGAATCAATGATCCACCGGCTTGTGACCCCAAATGTTACGGGTGGTTTCGGGTTCTTTCTTTTTATATTCTTATCTAGGGTAATACTTCATTTGGCTGTTGAGAATTCATCACGGCATTCCATCTTGCCGGTGACACTGTTGAATGATGCCTGTAAAATACTTTTCTTACTCTTCGACAATAAAGAAGTCCTATAAGGCCAGTTTAGACGTGAAGACGAATAATCATTTAATAAGTCCACACGCTCCACTTGATATATATTCAGTATTCAGACAGACAATGGCATGACCTAGCCAGTCTTGAAAACGTCGCTATTTCGTCGACTAGGGACAAGATGTCTGCGACATGTTGCTGTAATCTTTATTAAATATTTCCACTCTCTCTTTCCTTGATAAACAGCATTCGCTTGTCCTAAAATATCAAATTAGCATAGACTCCATGAAGTATATAGACGACCTAGCTGTAGTAAATCTTTATAACTCTGTAGTAAGAGCACACATATCGGAGCTGGACAAATGAACGTCCGAACCCTTCCTATGAAATAGAACAAAGGTCACGAAGTATCGCTCACTTCTGCCAAGTGAAGCCGGCAAAGTCGTCTTCTATATTTGTCCAAATGACAATGACGTACTTCCGGGAGTAACCCAGGAAACGCAATATCAATAAGCTGGTCCATAAACAAGCCTTGTCGAATACAATAGATATGTTATGATTTTAATCATAACAGACGTGTAATGGAAATATAGCCTACAGTATCTGACAGCCCTAAAATCCTGTTAGCGTTCTGTGATTTGCTAGTAAAAGTCAAGCATATTTCTGCCTGCGTTTACTCATTTTAATTCACGCCTATTTTCTTTGAGACGTAAACAAACGAAAAGTTTACCAACTTCCGCGACCTGCCAGTCATAACAGGGAGCAAACCTAGTTTGTTTACCTGTTTCTCACGCGAGCTGATCTGTCAATCTTCGAATATCAGACAGACGCACGTGGGATAACACCGGCCTTTTTTGAAGTGAGACGCTCGGGCAGAAATATTGTCCCGAGGGACCATTTGATGTTCGTACATACAGGGGGAGACAAATCTTAGATCTGCAGAAAAGGGGAAAATCTCGGAAGGAAACTCGTTTCACGGTTCCACGTCTCTGTTGTCGATTAGCAACGCCGACAGAGCGACCGTGAAAAACCTTTTATCTAGGAAACGTAGTCTCCTGATATTCTGCTATGCGCTATAGTGTGAAAAGTAACGTCATCTATAGATCAGAGAGACAATTATGTATACATACTGTGACTCCCCAAACCAGTTATCAGTTGTTGCTCAGAATTTTGGATAGTCTAAACACGTAGTCTAGAACCATTGTGGAAGATGTGAATAGTTTCCTGCGGATTTTCATTTCTGATTTGTGGTAATATAAATTAGCATTTACGTGATTTAATGTGCTACGTTTTATCATCTTAAATTCATTGTGATTTTCTAGCTGTTAGAACTAGTGAAATAAATAACGCGTAGCTATTCTTTTACCAGATGTGCAGTTATAATGTAATTTCCATCACCCGCTTTCTCACCCAAGAAGATACGTTTAGCTGATGTCGTAGATTTTTGATAGAAGAATTAAGACTTGGGTTGGTCCCTTCTGAATAGGTTGGAATGAGTGATAGTCACAGTGTGAGATAGAAATACAAAATAGATTTCCACGAGTGAGGTGGTAGAATTGTGATAGAGGCTGTCTCTGAGAGCGAGAAATCTCCTCTCTCTCTCTCTCACCTATCTTCTACGACAGATCTAGAGTAGTCAGACAGTCTAACACATATACATTAAATATATATATATATCCACTCACATGCACGCACATTCAAGTGACGACAGGTAGACACACAGACGTGGGAAACTATAACAAATGATTATATAGATATTTAGAACGAGCTGACCAACATGCTGATTAATTTATTGTTAAGTTTATTTATCATTTGTAAACTTACGTCACAACATGTAAAATTACATAAAAAAGGCATATACACAAAGTCATAAACAAATCAAGGAATGCTACATGAACTGGTAGACCCAAAGTTATGATCTTCCCTCTATGGATAGCCCACAGTCCCGTTAGGAGAAAGATGATAGCACAAAGAGTCCCAGATACATATGATTGAGTCTAAGAATTTTCCCCGCTTAAGGTATGAACAGACCTGATACTATAATCTAGTTTAAGGGAAAATATTGTTAGCAAAAACAAACTTGCATGAAGAAAGTTATGACAGCAAATAGTTGCCTAAATACAAATGTAAAAATAACACTTAGACCTGCGTTCACTCTATTCATTCAGCCGTGGCCACGTGCACACATTTATACTTACAGCTTTGATCGCTGCCTCTGGGAACATAATTTTTTCTAAGACCTTCACACAGACCCGTAAATGCAGCCTTGACCAAAAAATCCCCAGTTCCAAAAAGACGTACTGAATTTTCTGTCTCAGGGAACGATTCCTTGGGTGTTCTTATTTATCGGATGTCTGTTTAAGTCACCTAAACGTTGTCCAGGCACGAAAGTTAGCAGAGCACAGTGTCACTAGCGTAGGTGTCTAAAAAATGAGGAATGTCAGGTCGGGTGCCTTATCTCAGTATATGACTATATTTGGTCACCACACTACTAGTCAAAACTCTGTCGGAATGTTACTGATATTTTGCTTGCCACAGCGGGCTGATCTGTACTTAACTGTTATTCTGGAAGAATTAATTCTGGCGCGATAGGCCTTTTACTTTATTTAACTGTTACAGTTCATGTAATGAAAGTGCTTAAGTTCTTCACAGATAATGTTCACGTACTAGAACGCTGGCAAAGTTTGGGTACCACAGTATTCACTGAATAAAGAAAAACACATATCAAATAATTATACAGACTATAACTGATAATTTAAACTGCAAGCGTGGCTTGTCTTATAGTTTAAAACTTCCCGTGAAATAAGTTATATATAACAATCAATCATCATGAATTAGGAATACCTGCGGATTCCGTCAACACTCATGAGGCATCTAGCATTTATAAGTTAGTTTAGAAAAATTATTCTCGTCTGATTATTCAGCAGTTAAATTAAATTCATTATAGCTACATTGTTGTTTAAGCTAGAAATTATAATTTATTCTGTTTTCCACTGAAACACGTCTCTAGAAAATAATACAGACTTTATAAATTAAGCGCTCTGCACCAAATCTAACTAGAGAATTAAAATAAGCGATTTAACACTTTATCACTTCACAAAATACTAGATATAATATATTACCTCCAACCAGAATTACAGGCGATCGCACAAACTAGAATTATATGCTTATATTTATTGGTGGTTCCAATGGTTGTTATTGCCGGGAGTTGTAGTGAGGATAAGCTCTCACTGCAGATAAATACTTCTATGGCACGCGCCTCAAACAGCCTCTGATAACCAAGTCCAGCTCCCGGCCTTCACGTGTGGCTCAATTTGAGCCCGGCGGAACTGTTTCCACTGACGGGAGAAGGGGCAAAGGCGAGCGACTGGCGCCTTAAAACCAGCAGCTTCGGGCAGATAGGGCTCGTGATCCTTGGTTGGTAGCTTATCTAAGAGAAGGAACTCTGAATTCAAACCACCGCTGCCTTGCGGGAATATCCATTTATGGAATTGGCTTCGGGAGTAAACCCTGAGGATAAATCCGGAGTCGGAGTCCCTAAGGCAGTCTAATGTCGACTCGACATTATTCTGGCAACTCCTGCGACATGGCTGGTACCAAATTGTATCGGCTACTGCCGTTCCTTTGGATCTACCGGCTGTGTGGAGAGGGGGAACATGCTGCATGGGCAACAGCTTGATCTGAATATAACTGTGCCCAAGCTCGCGCCCTGGAGAGGACACTCCAGCTTCACCCTATAGGTGTCGGCAAAACACGGGAAGTAGCAGTTACCGGTTATAAGCATTTTGCCCAATTGGCGTAGGGCATGGCGCCAGGGGCTACTTCCGACAGTGGGAGAGGTTCTAGGATCTCACTGGACAGCTACCGCCCGCTTCAAGCTGGGCAGCCCCCAGTCAATAAGGTGTTGTCCCGCCACTGTCTGCTTTCCCCATTGGGTGCATGGGGATTAGGGTCAAACCCGAACTGTGGACAGAAAATTTTTCACCAAGCAATTATCGAAAAAATAGAAATAAGCAAACTCTCAGATTGGGATGCTGGAACGTCCGGACTATGTTGACTGGACTATCCGAAAACCTGCAGGATGTAAACGATGTAAGAAAGACAGCCATAATTAATGATGAGCTTAAACGACTTCAGGTGGATATATCTGCACTTCAGGAAACGCGCCTGGCGGGCTCTGGAACGGTGAGCGAGAAGGACTACACATTTTATTGGCAAGGGAAAGATCGTAATAAAGCTAGAGAACACGGAGTAGGTTTTGCGGTCAAAAAATCGCTAACTAAAATGGTTGAACCAGGCGAGAATGGATCAGAACGCCTGTTAACGCTCCGCCTGCAAACTAGCACAGGTCCCATCACCCTTGTCAGTGTGTATGCTCCTACTCTGTACTCTGCCCCAGAAGCAAAAGATGAGTTCTACGAGAATCTAACAGCAATTATCAAAAGCATACCTAGGCAAGAACAGCTTGTTCTCCTTGGTGACTTTAACGCTAGAGTGGGTGCCGATAATGTTTCATGGCCTTCATGTCTGGGCAGGTTTGGTATTGGCAAGATGAATGAAAATGGACAACGGCTCTTAGAGTTGTGCGTCCACCATGACCTCTGCGTGACCAACACCTACTTTCAGACAAAACCCCAGCATAAGGTGTCATGGAGACACCCACGATCCAAGCACTGGCACCAACTTGACCTGATTCTCGTCAGAAGGCCACTCCTCAGGTCTGTGCTCTCCACGCGCTCGTACCATAGTGCAGACTGTGATACAGATCACTCCTTGGTTTGCTGCAAAATCAGAGCACAACCAAGAAAACTCTATCGTGTCAGACATGAAGGGAAACCACGCATTGATACCAGCAAGATGTCAGACCCTTTCATGATAGCTCAATTCACTGCGACCTTCGAGAAAGTGCTCAGAAGCCCTCAGCATGGTGATACTATTACAGAGAACTGAGAGCATCTACGGAACACCATTCAAAGTACTGCACTTGCCACCTTTGGTAAGAAAACAGCAAAGTCAAATGACTGGTTTGATGCTTCATCAGATGTGATGGCACCTGTCATTGAAGCTAAGCGCAGTGCTATGAATGAATACAAACGTTCACCGAGTGTCAGAACCCTACAGATCCTGAGGGCTACGAGAAGCAAAGTTCAACAAACTGCTCGACGCTGTGCAAATGACTATTGGCTCCAGCTCAGTGAGAGCATCCAGATTGCAGCGCAAACAGGCAACATTAGACAAATGTATGACGGTATAAAGAAAGCACTTGGCCCCCATAAAAGTAAGACGGCACCGCTAAAAACCATCAGCGGAGAGAAGCTAACCGATAAGGGTAAGCAGATGGAGAGGTGGGTCGAGCACTACTCTGAGTTTTACGCTAGAGACAATACCGTTATGCCTGCAGCCCTTGATGGTGTCAACAGTCTGCCAACTATGGAAGAGCTGGATGCCGAACCAACATTAGAGGAACTCAGCAAGGCCATTGATAGCTTGGCCTCTGGCAAAGCACCAGGCTGTGATGGGATTCCTCCTGATTTAATCAAATGCTGTAAGAGCACGCTATTACATCCCCTGCATAGGATGCTGTGCCAGTGCTGGGAAGAGACAACTATTCCTCAAGACATGCGAGATGCCAAGATTGTAACACTGTATAAAAATAAAGGAGACAGAAGTGATTGCAATAACTACAGAGGCATCTCTCTTCTTAGTATTGTTGGTAAGGTTTTTGCCAAAGTCATCTTAATGCGACTACACAAGTTAGCTGAACGCATATATCCAGAGGCACAGTGTGGATTCCGAGCTGGCAGATCAACAACAGACATGATCTTCTCTCTCCGCCAGCTTCAGGAAAAATCAAGAGAGCAGAAAAGACCATTATATATCGCCTTTATAGACCTCACAAAAGCATTCGACCTGGTTAGTAGGGATGGACTCTTTAAAATCCTCCTGAAAATAGGCTGCCCTTCTAAAATGCTGGAAATGATAAAGTCATTCCATGACGGCATGAAGGGAACAGTCCAATATGCTGGAAGCACGTCACAGCCCTTTGTTATACGAAGTGGCGTTAAAAAAGGCTGTGTTCTGGCTCCGACCCTCTTCGGAATCTTCTTTGCCTTACTCTTGAAACATGCATTCAGAGATGCAACTGAAGGAATATGCCTTCACACTAGGTCAGATGGCCGTCTGTTTAATCTTTCAAGGCTGAAGGCAAAAACAAAAATCAGAAGGGTCACTATAAGAGACTTGTTGTTCGCTGATGATGCTGCAGTCGTCACTCAAAGCCAACAGGAGCTTCAGAGCTTGATGAATCGCTTCACTAAAGCATGCAAGGACTTTGGCCTCACAATAAGTCTAAAGAAAACGAATGTGCTGAGTCAGGATGCGGGTGCTGCACCAGTTATCACTATCGATAACTATGAATTGGCAGTGGTGCACCACTTCACATACCTAGGGTCTACCATCAATGACAAACTCTCACTGGATACAGAAATTGACAGCCGCATTGGCAAAGCTGCAGCTACCTTTGCCCGCCTCACATCGCGTGTTTGGGGAAACTCTAAACTCACAATGAAGACCAAAGCTGCGGTATATAATGCCTGCGTCACCAGCACACTCCTATATGGCAGCGAGACCTGGACGACCTATGCTAAGCAAGAAAGAAGGCTCAATACCTTCCATTTGCGGTGTCTACGCCGCATCCTCGGCATCTCGTGGAAAGATAAAGTGACAAATGTTGAGGTGTTGTCACGTGCTGGCCTTCAAAGTATGTATACGCTTCTTAGACAGCGCAGACTTCGCTGGCTTGGCCATGTTCGCCGCATGGAAGATGGTCGCATCCCAAAAGATATCCTCTACGGACAATTAGCAGATGGCAAGAGAACAGTTGGGCGACCACAGCTGAGGTTCAAAGATGTGTGCAAGAGAGATATGAGGGTACTGGACATGGATCCAGCAACATGGGAGGATGAAGCTGCCGATCGCACTAAGTGGCGATGCTATTTACGGCGCCACCTCAGATTGGGCGAAGAGAGGCTCACACAAGAAGCAGAGGTGAGGAGAAAACGTCGAAAGGAGCACCAGGAAAATAAGCAGCTGAGGGCTGTCACCTCAGGGGCGCATTCCCATGGTCAGTTATGATTGAAGGGGCTATTATTATTATTATTTATTGGTAGTCTAGAAGTTCGGCAAAATTGTTGCCAAGAACAAACTAAGACTTCGCTATACAGCTTATTCTCTTAGCACGAAACGTCCTGTCTACTGCGAATTTAGAGGACTGAATGAAAATAAAATCTAACTCCCTCCAGTATATATGAAACACCAGACAAAGATGTCCACTATTTCCATAAACTACGCAATAGCCTCCCCTTCTCTTAACACCTCCTGTACATAGATGTATGCCGTAACTGCCATCAGTGCGTCTATGACACCTCCTATCCTCATTACTGAGCGGGGAGTGAGTGGCAGATCACACTTTTCGCTGAAAAGGTAACCGAGAAACTACGTGTCAGGTGGAATATCCCAGACAATGTCTGCTCTGAGCGAATGCGTCTGGCGCGATTCACACCTCCGTCCAGCTATCGGACCGTGAGCGCTCATGGCAAGTGCGAGAAACGCTGTGACAGGTGAAAAATGCAGACGATATCTCGCTTATAAGTCTGGCGAAAACGAATATTCACAGTTTACGTCCACAACGCAATAACCTCCCGAACCTGGCATCTACGTAATAATCTCACTAGTGCGTTTCTAAATGAGAAACTAAACCCGGCGAAAGTTAGAATGGGAAAATAGTAATGTATATAGTCGCAAACGTGCGGATGCGAAAAACACAGGAAAAAGGATAAAAATGATAATAAAATAGAGGATACGGGTGAAAGAAGAAGAAGAGGATATAGGCAATTTATAGATCATAAATGTCTACGTGACAGCTGACTAATATTAATATGCTAGGCGCCACTGATAGTGGACCATAGAGCTCACGTTATATTTAATTTTGTGTAATTTTAGTAAGTGACTGTTATTTAAATACCATACGACGACCCACAGACGCCGACAATCTAATAGCTACGTATTAATGACAGGCGATATTTATTAAGTGCGCGTATGGATAATTAACTAATAATTATAATTGACATCGTATGCTGATCGTTGACCGGGGTGGGAGGGGAAAGGCTACATGCCTCAACCAAACCTGCACTCGCTAAGCGACGCGCGATAGAATAGGCAAGAGACACCCTGTGCCTTTTAACTTTAATCAGGACTGACGGAGAGGATAAGAGAACGTCTTGGCTCCTTCCGTGTACAAAGATGTAGTTATATAGAATAGTAGCATTTTTTTCATAAATGTTCTTTATTCCTCGCAGACCTGATCAAAGCGCGACCAGCGGTTTATTTTGCTCCTTTTTCTTCATCTACTGATTGATTATTGTTGTATTCTTCTTGGCTTACGCGTCCCAAGATCAGTTGTGAACAGTATTGGCCAAAGAGACAAATTAACATTTAAAATAATAAAGTTAACTGGACTTATCAAGACCCAGATATTTGCTCAATTTTATCAGCCTACTGTGGCGTAACACAAATACCATTACTATCTTACTTTTGACAGTCGTATCAGCGGATTTATCCAGCAATTTACGCTGTTTCGAAATCGGCACTCACCACAGAGCCAGCCGACAGTATTTTTTTAGCAACCAGATGTTTCCCTATACTGGAAGTATTGTTTACTGTGAACGCAAGATCTCGGGTTTGCTACATTATCTATCCGAAGTGACATTTGTCTATCCAGGAATCAACCACCAATTAGGCGTCCCCCTTATAAAATGTAATTATTGGAGGAGGGGCTGGGGCCAAATTGGAAGATAAAAGCACTGGAAAATATATATATATATATTCAGACATTGTAGATCCAAGAGATTTCTTCACCAAGAATAGGGTAAGCGTGATTGAGTGGCCACGTATGTCAGAGAGAGTGAATATTTTATTTGTTACAGGAAAATTGTATTATCTGGATTCTGCTTAAATATTGTTTACTTTACTGGATAGCATTTAGTACGAACTTTGTTCTTTTCTTTACTGTCTATTCTGTAACATAGTGCTAACCTTTGTCCTTTGGGGTTATTAACTTGTTGGGTTTTTTTTCTCTCAATAAAGGGGAGGGCACATGTATTCTGTTATTTTTCTATGTATTAAATTCTGATTTTTTTTGGATCTTTCTTTAGATATTCGGTGTTGTAAAGTTTTAATGATAATAAACAACAAAAGAACTTACCTTTGTGTGTTGGCCAGACCAATATCCAATTTACCAAAGTTTTTCACGTTTGTGTGTCTTGTTGTCACATAGCATAGTGACAGTTAAACTTATATTTACATATATAGGGAGGTGCAAGATTGTCTTTTACTAAAAGATAGTCGTATAGATAGGCTGCACTAGAGAAACTACTCATTCCAGGGACAGATCTTCTCCTTAAACTATTCACTCTTGAAATCTATTCTCACACCTTTACTTCTCACGTACTTTTCACCATCCACTCTACTCAGGTGGGACCATAAATAACTTTCAAAATCTAAATTTACGACACCAGTGTACATTTTATAGTTTTTTAAACAACAAATCAATACCACAGCAAACAACAATAACGTGCGAGTTCGCACAATCTGGAAAAAAACAGAACACATCAAGTGAAAGACACAATATAAATTATCACGCTCTTTTTCAGACCTGCACGAAAGCAACTAAGGATAAAGAAATATACTTGGCGGGGGCCTCTAAGTAAGAGCCACCACTCCTAACTACACTATTGTTACTAACTAAACACACTGTCGCGCTGAAGATTTATAAACTAAATGACTACACTGTCTCAAAGGCGCTCTAGGCGGTCCTGCACACCTAACTAATATACCACAAAGAAATACTATGCTGATGGATTCTGCAACACTACCTCAGAGGCTGTCCTCTAAGTATTTCTATCTAACCCTACTGTTCCTGAGGAAACCGCTAAACTCCCCTTTCTCTCCTCTCTTTCTGTTCAGTGCCTTTCTGACGCTATCGTCTTAGACTGAGGCTCCGATGAGTTGCTTTTCATCACGCACCTCCTCCCGTTAGCATTTAGAAAGGCATGTTTTCCCTCTCTCTTCTCCCGAATACTGATGAAGGGGCCCTTGGTGAATATATCTATATTTAGTTGCCTAAGGCTGTAGATTTTATCACTGCCAATGACACTCAGTTCTTCAAACCGACGAGTTAACCCGCTTCGGGTTTAGGCCTACTGAATTATTGTGGCAGTATGTGAACAACACCAGGCAACGTAGCCTGTTTTGGTATTGGGCCTTTACGTGCTAAGAGCTCCTATTTAGAGGCAAATCCCCCTCGGAGGTACAGGTTTCCTCACGTCAAGAGAACTTTTAATTCCTCTCAGTGTTACAGACGTAACTGGGCACCAGGTACAAAGCCCGTACCCAGTTTTCTTCAATTACACTGATGTCTCGTGCCTCCCTCTCCCTAGAAGGCAAAGTCCGTTGTAGGCTTGGGTTTATCTACAACCTCCCCGCCGTGAATCGCTGTAAAACAAAATAACAACATCTATACAACAATTCAAAATTACCTAATTCATAACACATTAACACTCAAGATTCATCTACACCCTGGTGTCCCCTAAATTGATACATCTCCCCTACACACAAACTCTCATCTCTGTTTTATTTCTTCCCGAGGGTCAGACAAAATTACAGCTCCTCCTATCTCTCCTGCACCAACTACTCGCTGTCTGTTTCTTTAAACCCAGACGCGGGCTGACCTGATTGTTTTGTGTGCGTGATCTCGCCGGTAGGCGTTACAACATCGCTTCACTGAAGCCAGTATCCTACTGTACTGAATAATTTTCCAATCCTATTCTTATTAAAGGGAAGGTTATCAAATTAGCAACATTATTTAACACACTTATACATACACCATCTATGTTAATATTAAACCCCCTTCACCACTTGCCTTCTGACTACATTACCAAATATCACAACTTATTAACACACAAACCACACCCACGTATTTTCACTATAAAATTATCATAATCAAATGCGGTTACTCGGACTTCGTTATGACATTACACAGAGCTCCCGTACAACTTAGCACCTAACCCCATACAGTTAATTATCTCAAAAACCGCCACTAATCATAGATACTGCTAGCTTATACATAGTATAATTATATACAAAACGTACACTACACTGGCTCTAGTTTTGTATAAGTCAGCAATTGATGGCAACTCCTGACTAATAAAAATTAAATTTAATCCCAGAAGAAAACTTACGCTAACGTGCTAAAATCCTATACAAAAAAACTTCCTACACAACTATTAATTTATGAACATACCCAAACTTTACAGAATCTCCGGAACCGGGCAGACTGAAATTGCGCTTGTTCACGGCACAACATTCTTAGACTTTTGAGCGCTAACTAACTTTGGCGCTCAGTATATATATATATATATATATATATATATATATATATATATATATATATATATATATATATATATATATATATATATATATATATATATATATTGCAAATAGCCTGATGCAAGACAGACGCAGTGAGTCATCGCGTCTGGCATCATCTCCCAGGAACCGCTTTTGCCCAACTTTTGACCTAATATCATGCCTGCACATAAATTAAATCGAACCCACCCAATCATAACATAATCTAAACCCCTGACTCATCGTTGGCCGAGCAATCGCAAAGTTATTTCTGCTCGCTCGCCGAAATTATACGTAATATTTTGTAACGCTACCGACCTCCTATCTACCAGAATGAATCACTGGTTTCGCGTTACAACCTGGTTAGGGAATTTCTCCCATCCCCACAAATAGAAGGGTTGGTGAAGGTTGTCTGAGTAATCCTAACGCCATAAAGAATAACCCAGCATTAATAAATAACGAACTCGAACGCCTAAGAATAACTAACGAACCAAAATAATAAAATGGAACAAAAAAATGGGGCGAGTTGAAAATAAAAATAACAGTAACTCATCACAACCATTTCTGCTGTGTGGAATATTTATTTTATTTTTATTTTCGCCCATTAGACTTTTTTTTATACAGTCCTGGTATGACCAGTTTATCACATCTGCTGCCATATGTACAGTTTTCCCGTGTTAGTTTAGTGTGTGAACATTTCTGATGCCAAATCTGGAGATTTTCAGACATGATTAAGGTGAGTCCTCTTTCTACACAACCTTTATAAGGAAATGTCTAGGAATTTTCTGGCCGAACACCATCACCAACCAAGAACTGCTAACTCGGAGCCACCGAGAAGACATGCGCACCATCACACTGTGTTGGCTATTTCCTAAGAAGAGACCCTAGCACGATCACCAGAACTATCATGCTATGGACTAGAAGGAAAGCAAAAACAATGCCGACAAAAAGCCACCTGGCGGAAAACTGGACGGAGTCTGAGGCTTGTATGACTGACAACGGTGAAAGAGAAGGAAAGCGAAAATAAGGCTGATCAAAAGCCATCTGGCGGAGAACTGTAGGGGCAGAGATGCTAAGCATGAACCAGAGCTAGGGCACCACTCGAAGCATGGCAGCCGACCCATCAAAGCGGAGACAGTTTGTTGCTGCCATACAAGACGCCACCAAGTGTGATGGTCATTGATTGCTTTGTCAGTCAGTGGCCAAAGACCAAAGAAGAGAAGAAGAAGAAATGTGAATGAGCAGCAAAAAATCCTTTCGACTTTCTCAGTGCTCTCTGATAAACCTTCCTTAAAGAGGAAGACCTCCTTCCATCTTGAATGGTCGGGTTGAATCTAAATTGTCTGATTTTGTTGACTTTTCCATATTTGCTGAAGTGGTTTGGCTTATATTTTCTACATAATTGGGTATCCGTCCCAAACCCAACTCTCATTAGTCGCTTTCTACGATTTGCTTGGTAGGTTACAGTTTTGCTATTTTTCCTTCGTTTTCGGGTCCAGGTAACACAAATGCGAATGCCATGTACATAATGTGTCAAAATTTAGTTAATATTCATGCTAAGTACATATACTTGAATAATACTGTGTAAGTATAATAGTCAGTCCCTTCACTATTCTCGTGGGCCTTGTGAAGACCAAGAAAGAATACGATTACTGTACCCTCATGCATGTCGTAAAAGGCTACTAATATTAAGTTGTGCTTGTGGCTGGTAACCGTACCATGATAAACAAATTGCCAAAGAAAATACCCCCTGCTAGAGCCTGTGACTGCTTTGTGCAGGCTTCGTGCGGAACCATGTGCAGTTTTAGCTCCATGCTTCATAAAACGTGCAAAGGACAGTTATGATACTAGTCTATGAGTGTACGTACAAGTCTTTGAGTGTACGTATACTATAGTGTTTTAGCACGCGTGTATGTGCTCACCAAATTTTCATAATTGCATTTTATTCTTTCGTGTGTTTCTATGCTGAAGTTGGTAAGATAATACTATCCATGAAAGTGTTCATGAAAGTGGGGATTACAGCATATACACTGAGCTCTTCAACCAATAAAAGAATGTCAGCAAAGTTAAGACGCTATTGATGAAGATGAAAATTGTTATATATCATTTTACGCCAGATACTCAAGAAAAGACTTCGCTGACAGTGGCTAATTTCGATTATTTTTAAATTCTAAGTGTCTTTTTGAAGAATGTCGAATGTCGATGTGACCTTCAATGGATGCTGATTAAATTTGTAGATGTTATCAGGAACCTGTCAAGAACATATACAATCTTGGGGTGCATAATCCTTCATTAATATTCATTACATATCCTGTAACTTGTATCCCTTTATATCAAATGTCGAATTTATCTCTGTTGAACACTTCGTTCTAACATCGTTCTCTGCATTAATATGTTACATGATTTTGAAATCTAATTTACATTTAGTGGCAGATGAAATTAATATTTACTATTGAAGAATACGTGTGGCCGCTTAGTATTTGGTCAAAGTTCATGTTTCTATTAAATGGAAGGTGTCATATCACACGTCTGTTCTGGTCGACCAAGGTAGGAGTTTTTCGAGCTGCAGTCCGTTTGTAGTGGCGTAGGCGGTCTATTTCAGAATAACTTTCGGTCTGCTTTTTAATCAGTACATCTATGTGTGTGTGTGTGTGTATGTGTGTGAAATGATAAAAGTTCAATCTTAACAGATCAGTCTAGTCTGACATTTTTGTGATGCTATTCCCGTGTTGCCCGTTATTCAGTACCCACTGTCTGTCAAATAGTTACAACAAGTCCGACAGTTCCCAGTATAACATAAGTTATGCACTAATCTCGCAGATTTCATGCTGTCATAGAAACGTGGTGAAAGTACATCCGTCAAAAATGGCCCCCCCCCCAAAAAAAAACAACAACAATGAAAGAAAGAAAAGATGGAATGTCATCCACCGCCTGAAATGAAACATCTGCTGTATAAGTAGAAACGATATACATATAAATATATTACATATCCCTGCCGGAAACTTGGTGTCACTTTCCATAAATGCTTTCTCTGGGTTTAGCTTTCACAACCTTAGTGGCTATTAATCTATCACGGGGTACTCTAGCACTGGATATTTAACATACTTCAAATGTCTCCTAAAATCTAGGATATTATTAGGTTTGAGTATAACACTCTTAACACAGGTATTTTATCACTATGCATAAGAGCTACTAAATCTATTACTTAAGGTAAACATTTCTGCTCTAAGCTGAACAATTGCTCTGATCTGATCTAAAATGCTATCTCGAGGTGTTCTGTTGGAGAAAAGTGACTTCTCTCAGCTGGGACATTTTTTTAATGCTACTCGGGGTCGAACCTTAGACTACACTTCAACCAACAGCAAAACGAAACCTTGTAGAGGCTGTTCCTGCGAAAAATGTGGGCCTAGCACTTAAAAGGAGAAAATAAATGTTCTATACATTCTGTTATTGATATTGTTGATCGGATTCGTCGTCTCTGCACTCCAGGCAAACCAATAGATGCTCGTCTCCCTCAGAAAATGTCGAAGGGTATGAATGCTAATTGTTCCTATTGCGCGCTGGTTGTGTACATGACAGATGCATCCTCTCACACGTCCATCTCTATTGGTCTTTAGTTTGATGCCCAATCCCAGCGATCGTAACCTTGATGATTCATCAATTGCAGTGTTATTTTCTTATAGTCGATCATTAATTGCCTTCAATATCTCTTCCTTATCCATATCCAGTGCACCTTCTCTGGGTGCTCTTGAAGCTAGTCTATCAGCTCGTTCTGTTGCATTGAATAAATGTACATAACAAATTATTATTCATTCAGAGGGGTCGTCGTCTTATCTGGTTGGCCAGTTACTTTCCCCTTCCGCTTCCTGGCTTCACTAGGCAGACTAAGGGAACCTCCAGTAGCTGAGGGTGGATTCTGTCGAGGCTCAGAATCCGGCACTGCTCTTGCCTGGAGGGACTTCACAGGGCGAGCACCATAACGATAATTTTTGGACATCTGTTGTGTAGACATATCAAACCTGTGACACGATTGAAGAACTATACCCCAGAGAAGCATGGATCCAAGTATATACTGATAGATCTGCAACCAGAGCAGTGAAGAACGGAGTTAATGTGGTCTATCCAGACAAAGAAAACGAATCCACCTGTTCACCTACTGGAATATTCTGTTCAAACTACTCTGCTGAAGTACAGGCCTTAAGCATTGCTGCAGAAATAATAAAGAACACAATAAGCCAATGTCAGTAGGTTGTATTCCTTACCGATGCAATGTTAGTTCTGCAAGCCCTCAACAGTAATAAACTGCCAGAGTTAAATAGAGCCCTATGCGAAGTAAATATTAAAAGAAGGGTAGTGCTACAGTGGATACCATCACAATGTGGCATACCAGGAAATGAGAGAGCAGATACGTTAGCAAAAGAGGGAGCAGCACGGGAACAAAAAGAACAAACAATCACATTCCAGGAAAAGAAGACCCTTATCAAGGACATCAGGAAAATTGACCAACAAAGCGACAACTATCACTATCTTGATCGAGCAAAACTGGTGATCCTGTTCCGTATTAGAATAGGACATAACAGACTGAACAGTCACTTATACAGTCTGAGACTGGTCCCATCACCCCTATGTACGTGTGGACAGGCAGCACAGACAACCGAACAAATCCTGCAAGACTGCCACATGCTTAGTCAATTACGGACTGAACATTTGCCCACAGAGACGCACATCCACACAAAGCTGTTTGGGAGTCTTGACGAACTTTCAACCACAGCAACATCCATCCAGAGAACCGGACTCTTTGTGTAGACATTACTAAACAACAGCGAACGAGAAGAAGAAGAATAAGAAGATCATTCATCACTAATTTGTCATATCATTCCCACACATTCAATAAATTTGTGAACAACATGAACAGATATCGATTACAGAAAACTGGTCATCCACTTTTATTTTATGGTGTGGGGTGTATGGGACATCATACCTGTTTGTTTGTTTGTTTCTAAAAAAATATTTTTAACGTTGTAAACTCTTACATTTAGACAAACTGTAATGTCGGTCCATGGTCCGTAAGGATACAGCAAAGGCGAGGATGCAATTAAACAAATTCTTTTTAATTCTTCGTCTGTCTTTCCCTCGTTAAATACCTTGGCCCCTGTGACGTTTAATGGAAATATAGCCTACAGTACTGACAGCCTTTGTAATCCCGTTAGCGTCCTATGATTTGCTAGTAAAACCACGCATTTTTCTGCCTGTCTTACTCCCTCAAGCTTATTTTTCATCCACGCCTGTTTTCTTTAAACATAAACAAACGAAGCGTGTATAAACGTTCGTGACCTGCCAGTCATAACAGGTAGCGAATGAGCTTAGTTTATCTAAGTTTCTCACGCGAGCTGATCTGTCAATCATCGGATACCTGACAGACCGCACGTGAATAATACCGGAACTTTTGAAGTAGATGGGAGCCGCGGTAGCATAGTGGTTAGTGCACTGGCTTCCTAGCACAGTGGTCTATGGCTCGATCCCTAGATGAGGTGGGAATTTTAGGCCACAAACGGCTCCTGGGTCGACCCAGCCCCAAATAGGTACCAGAGCAACTCTGGGAAGGTTAAGGCGGCGTGCGTGATGCTGACCACATCACCATTAGTGTGCCGACGTTCTAGAAAATATGGGCCTAACACCATATTCCCAATTTGCCTCAGGGTGTGTAACGGGATCCTGTTTTGAAGTAGACGCACGGGAAAAAAGCTTCTCTGAGTACCCTTTGATGTTCGTACACAGAGGAAAAACCCCGAGCTTTGATCTTCAGATTCGGGCAAAATCTACGAGAACCCGTTACACGGATTTAAGTCTTTAATGGCGGTCGAACGCCTGAGAAAGGCCGATCGTAAACTTGTATCTGGGGGACTCATGTTTCTGTTTCTCTGCTATACACAATAGTGGGAAAAGTAGCATCCTCTAGAGATCAGATAACCATGATGATATATAAACTGTGGTCTCCTAAACCTGCTATCAGTTGTCACTCAGAGTTTCTCGGATAGTCTAAACACGTAGTCTAGAACCCGTGTTAAAGATGTTAATAGCATTCGTGGGGATTGTCATTCTGATGTTCTGGTAATAGAAATTAGTGCTTACGTGTTAAAGTGTTAAAGCTTTTACCATTATAATTCACTTAGAGTTCTAGCTGTTAAAACCAGTGAAATAAAATACGCGTAGCTATTTTATACCAGATGTTTGAGTTATAATGTTAATTTTTACCACCCGCTTTCTCACACAAGAGACGTTTAGTTGATTGATATATATGCTAGACGCGACTGATAGTGGCATAATAGAATTCACGTTAAATTTCATTTTGTGTATTTATAGTAAGTGACTATTATTTAATAACATACTGTGACAAACAGACGTCGACAATTTAATAGATATTAACCACAGGTGATATTTATGTAAGTGCGCGTATGGACAATTAAATAATAATTGACATTGTACACTGATCGTTAACGCGCGCGTAAGGGGCGGGGAGGGTTGCATGCCTTCATCCGACCTGAAATCGCCTCGCTAGCGAAAAGCTGACCGTATATGTGTAAAGAAAGTCACCGTGTGCCTTTTAAATTTAATCAGGACTGACGGAGTGGATAAGATATCTTCTTGTCTCCGTCCGTGTGCATATATGTAGCTATATAGGATAGTAGCATTTTTCCATAATGTTTCTTTATTCCTCGCAGACCTGATCACAAGAGCAGCCAGCGGTTTTGTTTTCATAATTTTACTGATGGGTTAATGTTGTCTTCTTCTTGGCTTGTACGTCACCAATTTTTTCATTGGTGAGCCAACGATAAACAAGAAACATTTTAACTTGTAAATTTAACTGGACATATAAAACCCAACACTATATTTTTTTCAATTTTATCAGCCCACTGGGGTTGTGCAGAAAAATAACATTATCTGACGACTGACAGTCGTATTCAAGTGTATCATCCAAAATTTACGCTGTTTCAGAATCGGCACTTACCATAGAGCCAGCCGATAGGATTACCATCATTTATCGATTGTAACAGTTTTTTGCAACCAAATGTGTCCCAATGTTGGAAGTATTTTCCTCTGTTTACTGCGAACCCAAGATCTAGGTTTCTACACTAACTATTCGAAGTGACATTTGTCCACCCAGGAATAAACCACCAAATTAAGCGTCCACCTTATTAATCTAATTTATTAGAGGATGGCTTGGAACCAATTTGGGAAATGCACCTGACATTTTTGTATATTCAGGAACCATTGTAATTCCAAGGGATATCACCAAGATTAGGTAAGCGTGATTGAGTGGCCACTGTATGTCAGAGAGAGTGAATATTTTTCTGTGTTACAGGATTGTACTAACCTGAGATTTTGCTTAAAATTGTTCACTTTACTGAGTAGCATTTAGTAGGAACTTTGTTTTTCCTTTACTGCCTATTCTGTAACATAGTGCTAACCTTTGACCTTTGGGTTATTAACTTTTTTGGGTTATTAACTTTTTTGGGTTCTTTTTCTCAATAAGGGGAGGGCACATTTATTCTGTTATTTTCCTAAGTATGTAAATCTTTGATGTTGTCAAGTTTAAGTGATAATAAACAACAAAAGAAACTTAACTTCGTGTTGGTCAGACCCATACCCAATTAACCGTAGTTTTTTCACGTGTGTGTGTCTTGTTGTCACATAGTTGTGTGTGTGTGTAGTAAAACTTATATTTCATGTATGAGGAGGGAAAGATTGTCTTGTACTAAATTAAAGTCATATAGATAGGCTGGACTAGAGAAACTTACTTTTTCCAGAGACATATCTTCTCCTTAAACTATTCACCCGAGAAATCTATTTCTCACACCTTTTTTTTTTCTCACGTACTTATCACCACCCACTCTACTCAGACGGGACCATAAATAACTTCCAAACTTATCGGTACGACAGCCCAGAAGCAGCATTGTGACACGCTTATCATATTTATTGATTGAAGGTGGTTGAAATATGTACAAGCAGTAGACGTGAAATTTTTCTGAATATGATTTCCTTCTTGCTTCACGAACATTTTCAATGAATTAAAATGATAAGTGACTCGAGGAGGACTGGTCTTCTTGTTCTACAGTTGTACTGCTTCTTATATTGCTGTGAAAACTATAAATAATACACACGACGAAAAGAAGTAATTGTGTCCATAATACGTCTGGGTCGTTCTGCGGTTTGAAATTCCGTAGATAAGTTGGGCCGTCGCGCTGATGTCCACACGAAGCACTATTTTTGTGGTGCTTAGTTGACAGTTGGGTTAGTCACGATTCACTCTTTAGCAAAGCAGTAGTGCCGATGGGATGGTCATGGGTTCGAGTTACCGGTATGCCTATTCCATCTGTTATTTTTCTGATGTCTAGTTTTCTACGTCTATAGGCACATTTCTTACGAGTGCCTGCAAGGTACCCTTTTTTGTGTGCTATTTATTTACTGTTACATGGCTCGGATTTCACTCTTTATTTATTTCAATGAAAACTATAAACATTAATATGCTAAGGCAATATATACTTCTTTGTTCAGAAATTATAAGCGTTTGTGAAAATAAGTGTAAAATTTCTTTTTCTAATCCATAACTTTCCATTACAATGGAACCTATATTAACTTATGCAATAGTTCCAAAGTTTTAAACACCAAATGGAAAAACAATCGAGATAAAGGAATCCTTCACGCCCAAGATAATGTCAAAATTGGTTATCTTTACACTAAGCCACTGAGCTGGGCAGCAATGTGACAGTGTCTGTGAACATTTTAGCAATGCCTGTAAGTTTAGAGTATATGCCAGATGATGTTAGTTTCTAGGGTAGCTATACTTCGCTATAACGGTAAATTACATATTTGTAAAGTCATCATTCATTGGGTGGGTGGGTGGATTGGTATGTAGGTAGGTAGGTAGAATTGCAAAATACGAAAAACTGCAAACTGTAATCACACACACGAAACAATTTCACATATACTGTATTAAATTTCTTCTTCTTCTTCTTCTTCTTCCGTCCTTAGCCACCAACCGTCAAAGCAGTCAGTGGCCATTACGCCTAGTGGTGTCTTAGGGCAACAGCAGATAGGTTTTCTTTGCCATTGTTTCCCATCACGCCTAGTGGCGTCTTTAGGGCAACGGCAATTCAACCCATTTGCTGTTGTTTCCGTAATCGAAGTGACTGGCAAACGGATATATTAAATTTGGATGTACTCAATTTCAAGTGTTATGTCAGCAAAGGCACAACATTGTTGTAGACACTGTTTATGAGAAAGTGATATCTATAAATCGTAATGATAACAATAAATAAAGAAATAATAGTTAAACCATCTCTCTTCGGCAGCAGTGGTGATTCATGTAAGTCACCCCGTAAAACCTGATTTAACAATGAGTCCATGGTTCGATCCCCAGTTGAGGTGGGGTTTTTTAAGACAGCAAATGGCTCCGGGGTCGACCCAGCCTCATGAATTGGGTACCAGAGCAACTCTGGGAAGGTTAAGGCGGCCGGTGTCCATGCCGACTACATCACCCCTAGTGTGCCGATGGTCAAGAAAATATGGGCCTAACACCATATTCCCAATATGCCTCAATGGGCGTGTAACGGGATGCTTTACCTTTTTACTATCAACTGAGCGTTGAAATTAACGAATTATTGAACATATGTTATCGTTACGATAATTGGTAGTTTATTACACGTAGATGCAAAATGTGTGAGTGGGAGTGAAGACATTTGAAGCCGGCGTATTACGTAAATATGTTAGCACCAGTACAATCGTAGGGTCGTAGATGATATGGAAGTTTCGATGTAAAAAACACTCATATTAAAATAATGAAGTTCACTGTAGTTGAATCTAATCTCCTATACGATATGTTGTATTATTACGCCACACATGTTGTTGTATTTAATGTATCTCATCACTACATGTTAAAATATTTTACGGAGCATAAAAATGTTATTATGTATATATTAGGAAAAGAACATATATATCCACGTAAAAAATAAGCATACGGACATCCCAAATATTGAACTACATGAGACCATTCCACACTATTGTGAATTCTAATGATTCTTCTGTTTGGTATGTTGTATTTACTATATCATTTCAGTACATGAAATCAATATATTTAAATGATAATAAAGATTCTGACATGAAATTACATACGTACACATGAATGTATGTATCTATCGTAGTAGTTCTCATGTATATATGTATGTACATGCATCAGATTGCATTTATATCTAATCTACATCGCTGTACTGATAGACGAGTTAATTTTTGCACTGATAAAATGATTATTTTCAATTCTATTTCAGTTCCAGGAATTCCGGGTGAGAAAAATTCTCTTGTTGTATATACCACCAATCCTGATACTGCTGGGGACATTTGGTAACTTGTTCTCGTTCATCGTTTTACGCCGCAAGTCAATGCTTAAGGTTTCCTCTTATTTGTACCTTGGTAGGTGTTCTTCAACTGTGCGTAATGATCATGTAATGTCATTTTGTTTATATGTACCGTGGTAGATGCTCATCAACTGTGTGTAATGATCTTGTTATGTCATTTTGTTTATATGTACCTTGGTAGATGCTCATCAACTGTGTGTAATGATCTTGTTATGTCATTTTGTTCATATGTACCTTGGTAGATGCTCATCAACTGTGCGTAATGATCTTGTTATGTCATTTTGTTTATATGTACCTTGGTAGATGCTCATCAACTGTGCGTAATGATCTTGTTATGTCATTTTGTTTATATGTACCTTGGTAGATGCTCATCAACTGTGTGTAATGATCTTGTAATGTAATTTTTTTATGCCCTTTGATCACATACATAAATTATTAGATGTTCCCCCTACTTTCTGTCTCACGAGGTCCCGCTATTTACCTATATTCGCTTATTTATTTAGATGTTCTTATACATATAAGTAATTAAATTTCTATACTAAAATAATCAGGAGAGAGGGGTGAATGAGAGATGACGAGATGTGATAAGAAAATCTTGAACGATGAAAGTGAAAACAATGAATATAACGAATACTGAAAGAATTAGCACGTAAAGATAAAGCAAAGTATTAATGCCGGAGAGTAGTGAAGACTAGGAAAAGAGAACTAACGTATTTTGTGAGACTTGTAAATGTAACCTTCAGATGTCTTTCTCATGAAAGTAACTTAGTCAAAGTCGTGCTCCTGCGTACGACCTCAGTCATCCATCATCATCGTTTGCCTTTCGCTCCTCGTTGATCATGAAGCTTTCACTGCCGTTGACCTCCTGGCATGGAGCCTGTAGCCACACATTCAATTGCTCTTGCAGTCATGGTTTAGATATCAATTTATTTTACATGATGAGGTTTGCGATCCCAACGTATAACCTCATATTCGTCGCCCGTTACGATATGCCCGAAGGAGTTGTAGCCATATTCTTCCGTTATTTCCTCAATCCCAGAGAAATACGCATAGCATAAAACTTAAAACTGCTTATTTCCTTTAAAATAAAAAAGAAAGAACAGAAAACTCTCATAAAATTACATTTTATACATTTTAAAGCGACTTCATATGTATTCCTCGGTATTGCCTTTATAAAACTGTGCTTAGAAAAACGTTGCATACAAATCTTTAAATGTTCTACTATGAACCCTGAAATGTGCTATAAGGCATGGTCCGTAATTCATGCATTACGCAAATTAAGCGGTAATCTTCCTTCCGTAGATGAAATTATATAGAAAGGCAAAGCTGATTATAATTTTCATTATGCGATAGATTTACCAGAAACGTGTTAAAATAATGAAAGTAAATATAGCCGTGTTCCCAATCAGAATGGCTACACCTGGTGCTGTGGTTATTATTGACACATATTTAACAGGCTCAATTGACGCACAGCGCCAGTTCATATTATTTACCAACAGTTTTTTCTGTCATTTTTCTTGGTTTTGTCGTTATACACTACCGTAGCAGATATCGTTGTACACGTGTCCCAGAGGGCTTTACGTCACAGCTGGCGTCCTACTATAAAAGTAATCCCATAGCAGATATCGTTGTACACGTGTCCCAGAGGGCTTTACGTCACAGCTGTCGTCCTACTATAAAAGTAATCCCATAGCAGATATCGTTGTACACGTGTCCCAGAGGGCATTACGTCACAACTGGCGTCCTACTATAAATGTAATCCCATAGCAGATATCGTTGTACACGTGTCCCAGAGGGCATTACGTCACAGCTGGCGTCCTACTATAAAAGTAATCCCATAGCAAACACTTTCGGAGGGGACTGAAGTATCAGGAGGTTAGGGTGACCAGTTGCCTTTCTGGATGCTTTTTCCTGTTCTAACTCGAAGAGCAGAGTCATGTGCCCATTTACAGCTGGATAGACTGGAGCGTGTCGGTACCTTGATTCGAACACGGCACCTTTGCCGCTATAGACCAGAGCTCCTACCATATATAGCCTATAATATTTACCTTGGTAATGTCCTCAAACATAGTTATTTGCGTTTTGAATATATACACTGATATATGTTTTCACACCGGTTACTTCTTAAAAGCATTTATGCATAACCTTGGTGGGTGTTTTCATACGATATGTATTCAAGCAGTGGCGGATCTACATTTTGGGGGCCCTGAAGCTTGAACTCTTGGAGGGGCCCCTTTTATTAAAAGAAAAACAAAAACAATGTGTGAGTATGGGAAAGAAATGTATTATAGAGATAAACGGAATTGGAGGACCTGAAGTTCAAACTTTATAGTAGATCCACAACAACACATATAAAAACTGAAGACAAATGAATGAATTTTCAAAAAAAATAAACAACTCTGCTGGAAGTTGAATGCAGAACATTTGCTTGGAAGGCATATGTTCTGATTACTAAACCACTATCCACCTTGGTAAATGTGATTTTTTAAATCTTAACTATTTTAATGATTGCCTCCATCATTCAGAATTAGTTCGTTGAAGACATACCAAGAAAATTATAAGATAAGAAAATTAGCAATGAGGAAAATATAAAATATTTTAATACTTTTGTTAAAATACAAGGTTGACAAGGTGTATCCATAAGAGATTTGTGCTCAGAAGGAAAAGTTAAACTTATCAGAACATACTACATGAAGCACATTTGACAACATACTCTTATTTCTGTTTTTTTCTAGCAACATATTCACGTACAGTTTTGTCATATGAGAGCTTCCTTGCAATGTCATTTTCTAGAGACAATATGCATAAAGAATTTAAGCGCTCTTCAATCATGGTAGACCGAAATTTGTTTTTTTTATAAAGATAGCTTTGAAAAATTCCTTTCTGCTGCACAGCTCGTGGTGGGCATTGTTAAGTGCACCTTAAGCGCAGTAGTAATATTGGGGAACACTTCAATTAGGTGTTGCTCACAAATAAGCTGAAGAACTTCTGCGCATTGCATTTTAGATGGCGTTGTTACCCGTGAATAGTTACAGATGGGTTATTAAATATTATTATTATCTGATGACTGGTCTTGGAGATTGAATAAATGGTGATGGGTGTTACCTTAATGGTTACACTGTTCATACGCCCACACAGAGCAGAACAGTAATTCTTATATCACGCGAATGTCAAAATATCAAATTCTGTACTACTAACATACCACTGCTACACACGAGATACTGTTAGTGAATTCAATCTGTTTGTTGACCTAGATTTCCGCCACCCAGGCTATTTATGGTCATGCGTTACTACCGTCACGCCTACTGTTCTCCTACCGTGTTAAATGTTGTAGTGAGTGTGCGTGGGTACATTCACACGCCACAGATACGCACGTACAAGTCGTGGAACTGCAGGTGATATATAACATAGTTTATTGTCACAATACGTTCATGAAATACACAGTCAAACATAACTCACAACAAGAAAGTACTATAGTCACATCTCCACTTCTCATAATCATTAGCGCTCTACAACATCAACACTAGATCCTCTCAGCAACGGTCATCCTCGCCGTGCTGACAATAATAAATGGCCTCAAACGATGCTTCTAACATCAGCATTATAATAAATAGACAATGGATCCTTTTCCCAGCAAACGGTTGTCCAATAAATAATGGCCTCCTTAAATATGCTTCATCAAAGACGCTCTCAACCTTGGCGCTTTAATATAACTATGGATCCTCTCAGCAACGGTCATCCTCGCCGTGCTGACAATAATAAATGGCCTCAAACGATGCTTCTAACATCAATATTATAATAAATAGACAATGGATCCTTTTCCCAGCAAACGGTTATACTCGCCGTGCTGACAATAATAAATGGCCTCAAACGATGCTTCTAACATCAATAGTGAATACTCGCGGCAATTTCTCGCAAGACTGCACTCCCTGGCAGTCTGCAGTAATCTCGCCTTCACTCATCTTGACATTTATATAGTCAAACATAAGTCCTGGATCCTTACCTCTTCAAAAATACTCACAAACACAATTCTCCAATAAACTCAGGAATTATAGGCCTACACAAATAATGGCCTCTAACTTTTGCACTGCGCAGGCATACTCAAAACACACACTGTAGGACCGACCTCTCCCGTCGGTACCCAAAAACAGACTCCTCTTAGTTCACACACTAGACCCGCCAAAAAAGACACGAGACTCGGTTGTTTAAAAAACACAACTCAGTCTCGATAACTGCATGGGCTAGTCACACGAGCTTACTCACAGCTCAAGACAGTTCAGAGAAAAAAAAAACATCTCCGCGATTTGAACTGACTAGTGTTCGCCACGCTTACCGACTTGGAAACTTCTCGATCATACGAGGGAATTCCCCTAATACATTTTTAACTTAACATCAGCTTAACCAAGCAACGTAACCCGCAATCGAATCTATTCGCTTAACATTTTCAAGATCACCTCCCTTTGATAATATTTACTCTGTATCAGTTGCCACACCGCCCGGGAAAAAAAATGATTTATCATTTTTTTGTTGAAAATTTAAGTCCCAAAAATTTAGAGATAAATGAAATTATATTATATGGCTACCAAAAATGTACCTAACAAAAAATGTACCTATTACAATAGTACATCTATACACAATTTCAGCAATAAATGTAAAATTACAACTAAAACATCAAACATAATCAATCAAATATCCCATTGAATGTTACCGATGTAAATTACAACAAAAGCATCAATCATAATACAAGCATACCAAAATTAATCTTAATAGAACACTAAGCTAAGTACATTTAGTACAAGTAACAACCAATAGAAAGTGAAAGAACAAGATCAAACAACAGAAGAATGATCTGTAGTAAAGGAAAGTAAGAAATCGGAAAATGAGAAACAATTAACAATACCACATAATAATCAATAAGTAAAACGATTTCATGAAACATAAATACAAATTTACCAAAATACTAGTTACATTATACTAAGTTATATAATTCACTCAAGAATACAACGAATGAAAGTATAAGTATCGAAAGAAGATGAAGTATACAAGTAGAATGAAGAGAAACGAAGATGTGATACAGAAATATAAACAAGATATGAACACATATCGGAAAGACAACAAAAGATAGAATGAAATGAAGGATAGTCAACAAAGACGAATGGAAAGCAAAGGTATGAACGCATAGAAAGTCAATGACAATACATACTAATAAATGTTTAGATCAAACAATATCTTCCAAAAATTAAATACAAACATGATTACAAGGCACAAAACAAAATGTCAAAGTATATCCATACTAACAGCACAAAATGAATAATTCATAACTAAACAAAGTCTAATAAGTAATTTAACTAAGTTACAAAAATTATACTTAATTGAAAATAAATTATAAACCTTACACAAACAAATAATAGCATTTGCGATAACTAAGTTTTGACCTAACACACAATCAACCGCTAAATAATAAAAATACATCATAATATCAAATAAGACAAGTTTCCAAAGAAATAATATTCCTTTCAATCATAGGGCACACAAAAATAATTTACAATGACAAAAAACAATTTTTTTCCCATAATTACCATACAAAATATTTCAGAACGATAAGTTATCAAAAAATAAAATTATTATTTAAGTAATTCTAAGTCATAACTAATAAACTAACAATGAAATTAACTTTAAACAAAATGAGAGAAGCATAAAGTATCTTATCTCTAGACAAACACTTAAATCAAAACATGTAAGTTTTTTTTCTTCAAAAAAATACATCACCAAAAAACACCTAAGAAAAATACGATGTCATCTGTATATCAACTTTCCAACATACAAACATAACATAATGTTACAACAATCTGTCTATATTGTTTAAACAAACAATAGTTTAGATGTGTCTATCAATTTTACAAAAAAGTTGAATTTAATTTATAAGTTAATTCTGATTAACAATAGCGTTAAGCTTCAGCGTTATTTAACTGTAAATTTATATCTTACTCAGCCTAGTATAAATCTAAAATTTAATGGTACAATAAGATATGAAAAAGAAGTCCTATAAAAATACCTGCAAAGGTTTTGTTTATCATATTAATTTGTTGCAAAAATGTTGAAAAAATCTTATTATTAAAATTCTAGGTACTATGCTATGACAAGATCAATGTTTCACCATATGTTAACAATTCAAATACATAATTATTTCTAATACATGCAAGATAATTCTACAAAATCATATTACGCCACATAACAATAAATCCACATAATTATCCTAACAATTACAGCTACAACCCGAAAAATATACAGAAAATTGAGCACAGGTTTGACACCGCTCACTGCATTTATCAAAAATTACACACAAATTATTACCAACACACATGTTACACACAATCAAAACAGAATAATATACAATTGCATAAAAAATTGGACTGGTACATTCGAAACAGTCATATATGTTCCACACAAAAAATATATATATAGCAATCAAATGATGCATCAAAATGAACATCATAATGTTTCACAGAAATTACCAATATTTTAATACAACATCATATGATATATTATCCACATAATACAATAATATGTACTATTCTAAAAAAAAATCAGCTGTAAAAAAAAATATATCCCGACAATCTGTCAATACTTCTTGATCCTCCAAAAAGTGACTCGTCAGATGTATAGCGAGACGCTAATAGGTTCTGCTTGATAGATAATCCACATTCTTCACGAATAATGTCAACAAGTGCGCCAACTCATCACAACGTCGCACGCTACAAGACAATACAAATGAAAATTTCTGTTAATCATCTGTTAGATTTAATAAGGAAAAACGGAAAATCAACTTTCACGTTTACCTATCCCTTGGGGTGGAGTAGAGTCTTGGCCCCTTTTCACACACCTCAACAAGTCCTCCTTAAACGATGTCAACATCACAGAAGGCTTAGCGACCACTTGACCGTAACGAAAGTTCATCCTTGTTGTAGGCTGAAAAAAAATTACTACGTTCACAAGAACGAGATGACCTTTCGACACCACTAGTGTGACAATCAATAGTATTATTACTTTGCTTGTTAATAACTTTACTGTCATGTGGAGCACAGCTAACCTGGCCACAATTTCTATAATTGCTGTTAAGAACATTGTTATTTGTTCTATTGACACAGTTGTACTGTTTTACATCCCAGTTAGCATAATTACAATTAGCATTTCCTCTTGGATAAAAATATCTACTAAATAGAAATGGTCTGTTATCAAAAAGTTTATTACCAGATTGACAAACTTTCACATAATTATTTCTATTATAATTGCTAATACTCTTAGAATCACGATGTTGTGATCTGTCAAATTGTTTCTTGTTTTTAGGCAAAGAAACATTACTATATGAAGAAATCCCTTGGTACATTTTAACCTCAGGGTTATATCTCCTATCAAAAGTATTTTTATCCTTGTCTGTGGCAGTGTGTTTAAGAAATGGGTCACACTGACTTGACTGGGTATGACCGAAAGATTTAACAATATCTTTATTGTTTTTCACAAAATATGTTTCCCTCCTGGAACAAGTAGTTCTATCTTTTTTCCCATCAGGGTTCTCAATTAATCCCTTGTTTGTTTTTAACATCTTGAATTGAAATTTATTATTAATTCTTTTGTTATCTACAGGGTTGTCTAATACTGTAGATTTTCCTTTGCTAGCTTGCCGCCAGGAACCAATATTGCCAAAATCATCGGCATTGCGTTGAAAGTTATATTTCCCTCGGAAAGATTTCTGTCCATCATTCTTAACTTTAGAGTCCGCAAAAAGTGTATAAGACTGACTTTTTGCTTTATGTCTTTCACTGTCAACACTGACAGAAGACCACCTTTTTTTCTTTAAGAGAATGTCAAGTAGACCATCTATTCTCATTCTGGCTTCTGAAATTTGAATATCCTTAAGTGCAATCTGCTCACTTAATTTATTGTTTAAACTTTCAGCTTTTAAAACCTTGCAGCTTTCATCTGCTAGCATATTTTCAAACTTAGTGACTTTCCCTTTCTCAGCCGTCAATTCTAACAATGTCTCTGTCTCATACTGTTCTTAATTTGATCTCAAATGAGTCAATTCTAGTTGTAGAGACTCAATCTTAATATCATCATTGTCATTATACGCAATCTCATCATTCTTCTTAAGGGGTACAATATTCATGTCCTTAATTTGATCACTGAGAATCTCATTATCATGCCTCACCTCATGAAGCATTTTTATATAAGTTTGCTCATGTTCATTGTTCTCCATTTTCAATTTGTCATATATTTCTCTCCTTTCTTGAAGTTCCTGAGTTAGGTTTCTAACTTCACTATTGTTATCCTTAATCTGAGTTTCTAACTCTTTGATTTTACGCATTGCTACACTCAATGCTGTTTGAGTACTAGCAAGTTCTGAGTTTGATTTACATAAATCACTTGTAAGTTTAGAGACTTTTTCATATAACTCACTTACTTCAGCAGTACATTCTATGATACTTTCCATTTGCTCTAGGGTACTCTGTTTTATGTCCAGTTGCTTCTTCTTTTCTAGCATCCTTTTCTCATACCTCTCATTACTTTCATGAATTTGCTTTTCACATATCAATCTTGTTATTTCAGACTCAGTCAGCTCACGGTCTCCAAATCCTAATAGTTCACGGTATTTGTCATACTCACTCATTTTATAAGAGTTTCAACTGACTGTTAATCAACTACTGTACACCAACTTCTGTTATAGTACTTATATATAGCATACACTACCTATGCATCAACATATTGTACAATCAATCGATATAATTATCGACAACACAACTACAATTATCAACAGGAAATAGCGATGGATAGTACAGGCAGACTTGCTGAAATGCAGAAAAGTGGCACAGTCTACACAGAACAAAATCACTTATCTTAATAATACTTCTGTCCCTTCCGCCGACACACCAGATATCACAAAGTTCTGCAGATAAAACCGTTCCAGCGCAGAAAGGTACACAAACTAGATTTTCTTCTCTTCAGGTTCTTGCAAAAGTGTAGAATGCGCTCAACACAGCATCAGCCCGTACAGCATACAGGAAACGCAGCACAGCAACCTCCGTGACTTTTGACTTGAGATAATCTGCAAACGACTCCTCAAAAACACTTCACATTTAGTTAAACTTGACTGTCTACCAACAACCTGTCAACTTCCCATTGTAATGTTCTACCGTGTTGGACACAGTAAACCAATTAGGTCGAGGACTATGAAGCAATGCGAGGATACATAAGCCACGCCCACAGGGGCTTTCCTATCACGCGAACTCCGTGGGTTTCATTCCGTTAAATAAACTGGCCACCAAATGTTACCCGTGAATAGTTACAGATGGGTTATTAAATATTATTATTATCTGATGACTGGTCTTGGAGATTGAATAAATGGTGATGGGTGTTACCTTAATGGTTACACTGTTCATACGCCCACACAGAGCAGAACAGTAATTCTTATATCACGCGAATGTCAAAATATCAAATTCTGTACTACTAACATTCCACTGCTACACACGAGATACTGTTAGTGAATTCAATCTGTTTGTTGACCTAGATTTCCGCCACCCAGGCTATTTATGGTCATGCGTTACTACCGTCACGCCTACTGTTCTCCTACCGTGTTAAATGTTGTAGTGAGTGTGCGTGGGTACATTCACACGCCACAGATACGCACGTACAAGTCGTGGAACTGCAGGTGACATATAACATAGTTTATTGTCACAATACGTTCATGAAATACACAGTCAAACATAACTCACAACAAGAAAGTACTATAGTCACATCTCCACTTCTCATAATCATTAGCGCTCTACAACATCAACACTAGATCCTCTCAGCAACGGTCATCCTCGCCGTGCTGACAATAATAAATGGCCTCAAACGATGCTTCTAACATCAGCATTATAATAAATAGACAATGGATCCTTTTCCCAGCAAACGGTTGTCCAATAAATAATGGCCTCCTTAAATATGCTTCATCAAAGACGCTCTCAACCTTGGCGCTTTAATATAACTATGGATCCTCTCAGCAACGGTCATCCTCGCCGTGCTGACAATAATAAATGGCCTCAAACGATGCTTCTAACATCAATATTATAATAAATAGACAATGGATCCTTTTCCCAGCAAACGGTTATACTCGCCGTGCTGACAATAATAAATGGCCTCAAACGATGCTTCTAACATCAATAGTGAATACTCGCGGCAATTTCTCGCAAGACTGCACTCCCTGGCAGTCTGCAGTAATCTCGCCTTCACTCATCTTGACATTTATATAGTCAAACATAAGTCCTGGATCCTTACCTCTTCAAAAATACTCACAAACACAATTCTCCAATAAACTCAGGAATTATAGGCCTACACAAATAATGGCCTCTAACTTTTGCACTGCGCAGGCATACTCAAATCACACACTGTAGGACCGACCTCTCCCGTCGGTACCCAAAAACAGACTCCTCTTAGTTCACACACTAGACCCGCCAAAAAAGACACGAGACTCGGTTGTTTAAAAAACACAACTCAGTCTCGATAACTGCATGGGCTAGTCACACGAGCTTACTCACAGCTCAAGACAGTTCAGAGAAAAAAAACATCTCCGCGATTTGAACTGACTAGTGTTCGCCACGCTTACCGACTTGGAAACTTCTCGATCATACGAGGGAATTCCCCTAATACATTTTTAACTTAACATCAGCTTAACCAAGCAACGTAACCCGCAATCGAATCTATTAGCTTAACATTTTTAAGATCACCTCCCTTTGATAATATTTACTCTGTATCAGGCGTGTTTTCTTCTGTGTTCTGGGATTTCCTAAGGTGCAAATATTCTTTGAACTGATAACACTCGTTTACTAATTTGTGGTCAATATCATCTTTGTAATACGATATTATAAGTTTAATACTGTCCTCATCGATTTCAGAATTGTTCACCAATTCGGAGAGGAACTTGAACCTATTCGCAATCTGCTCATATGGGCCAATCCTCTTGCGTAACTGGATTATCAAGCAGTCATAGAGTTGATATAGAACTTCTATCCTACATTTGTCAGTTCCTCTCAAAGAAGCAATACCACTTGTTCCATCTGAAAATTTCCTTGCAACAATGCGTTTGGAAGCATCAGAATAACTTGAAATGGTATCTTCACACAAACCTTTTGCTTCTGATTCATAGTGTGCAATCCTATCGGCTGAATGTTCTCTGAGTTCTTTAACAAACGAAAGTAAAGATGAAAGCAGAAGATAACCATCAAATACATCAAAACCAGGGGTTTTGGAGTTTCTTACTTGTTTTGTTGAAACGCTCCAGCACTTCTTCACAAACGACTGTTAAAATAGCATATTCCATCTGTACCAACGTGTTGTATAAATCTTTTGCATCTCGTTTACATTCAGGCTTCTCTTCTGAGTCTTCAAAAATATGTTTGAGAGTTTGTAAAATACCCATATATCCATTTTTAATTGCCTGGACTGCTTCATAGTGTGCAGACCGTCTAGTTACACTTAAGCTCTTTAGAGAAAAATGTAGATTGTCCTGTGTGTTTAAAATCCCCCATCTTCGTGGAGATCCAGAAAAGAAAACATACAGCTCCTGCAAAATGCCAAAATAGTCAACAACTTCAGTTACAGTAGACACTGCCTTTTCTCCAACAAGGTTAAGTGAATGGGCTGCACATGGTCCATAGTCTGCGTACATGTTAATGTTTTTAAAGAGTGCTTGCAGCCCTTTTTCCGAGCCCTGCATGTTAAATGCATTATCGTAGGACTGAGCACGGATATTTTCAAGTGAAAGCTTATGTTCACCCAGGACTTGTTGTATTTTGTTGAACAAGGTCGTGGATGAATGGTTTTCTATCGGTAAAAATGTTAAAAATCTCTCACAGGGTTTTCCATTATAGCAGTATCGAACCACAATTATCAGCTGGTCAACATGTGTCAGGTCAGGCGTAGATTCAACAATAATAGAGTAGTATTTGGTGTCCAGGTTGTTGATTTGATTCACAGTTTCATCTTGCACATGTTTTCCCATAATTTCTATCAATTCTTCATACACGGTTTTGGATAGGTAAGTAGCATTTACTTTTTCATTTTTACATTTCTCGAGTTGTTCAAGTAAAAATGGGTCGAATTCTGCAATAAGTTCAATGGCACCCCATGAAGTTTCCATTTTTTGGTGAGCCCCACTTCTCCTCATGACCTCTAAATGCCAAACCTCTATCACTTAAAAACGTTATAACAGCTACAACTCTTTTCAGTACCGGTACTTCAAAATAGTACTGTATGTTTTTTGTCATCTGTTCTTCAAGTTGCTGATCCACAGTATTTTTATTTGACTTTCTTGTTATCCAACAAAACATCGCCCTCTTATGTTCCATGCTGTCTTCATGATTCTCCAGAGTTCTGAGTACATTCATCCAGTCAGAAAACCCACCTGTAGTAAGTGATGTTTGGCATTTAGAAAAGAGTTTGCAAACAAAACAGTATATACAGCCTTTGCTCTTTGAGTAAACTAACCAGGATCTCATCGAAGTTTGGCCATTTTTCAATCTTTTTTCATAATATTTATTTGAGAAACTTCTGTTTTGCTCCTTGTAAACCCTGCTTTATTCGGTATATACATCATCTGATATTTTATTTTGAAAAAAAACCTATGTCTTGCATTAAACAATTCTGTATGAAATCATTATCAACTGTTATGGGCCAGTTTTCGAGGTCACTGTATTCTGTGAAATCACTTAATTTGCTTCATGTTTCATGTTTCTGCTCAATCTCTGCTTGTTCCGCGGTACTTTCATGTTGACCACTGTGATCGTCATCTGTATCAAAAGCGTAAACAGTGGGTTGAATATTGCTAGAAAGAGCTCCCACAGTTTGTGCACTATCAGTGGCTTCAATGGTGTTTGCTTGGCTTGTTTCAACTGTAGGTGTTGACAAACTTGACATTGCCAAATAGTTTGTTAGTTTTTGACATTTAGAGATTTCGTCAGATCGCTTTTCCTTGAGTTTGCGTTTTTGGTATCCACTTAAGTACTTTCGTGAACTCATTGTTATTCCTCTAGGGTCTTGACCTCTGTTAAAAAGGGAAAAAAATTACATTTGCCACGGCAGAACAGCCAGCTTACCGCGACACTCCACCTTTACAACATCTGTGGTACTGACTCTAAAACTTTGGGATTGTTGAAATAAAAACAACAAAAAGTTAATCAATTTGAGTCGTGCGACTATTGTCGCATGCTTTGAAAGGAAAAAAATGTAGGTCTACTTTCTGAGAAAGCGTTTTTTCGTTTACGGCTAGCCTACAAGATACTTTAATAACCTTTTAATTTTTATGTTAAATATTATTTTGAATTACACTATATTATTAATATTTTATTTTTTTTAAACCCCTTCTCATACAGTAGACCCAAAATTTTTAAGCAGTGTGGACTAAAGTCGCTTTTGGGGCCCCTCCGGGATTAGGGGCCCTGAAGCTTAAGCTTCATTAGTTTCATAGTAGATCCGCCACTGTATTCAAGTATGTATCTTCATATATTTCTTTTAACACGTATTCCCGGATATGGATCTTTGTATGTTGTATTTAATGTGCTCCATAGCAGAACTCTCCATATGTGTGCTTTATTCTGACTAAAGCATTTTCAAAGTCATCCTATCATCATTAACCTTCGGTTGCATAAAGGACATATGCTTTCTACAAATTCATGTTAAGTCGTCCTGACCTAGCCATCCATTTAATGTTTTTTCCATGTCTGCTGTATCACTTTCACGCCTGCCTCCAGCTGCCTTCTCCGCGAGTGTTCAGTTTCCCCTCCATCTCTCCTTCAACTGGGGATTCTATAAACAAGGACTGCCCTATAAGACTTTCTTTAGGTTTCCTCTATGTATGTCATATAAACCGACTTCGTATCATCTCTTGTTTCCCTGGAATCTGTCTGGTTCGTGTCATCAGGTCCACATTGTCGTCGTAATTTTTAAACCTTCCCTTTCAAAGCACGTATCCCATTACGAAGGTCTTCAACTTCATCTTGTCCTTTGTTTTAAAAAATGTTCTTCGTGTTTAAGATAAATACAACAGGACTGCATCAACATTGACACATTTATTCTTCTTCTTCGTTCACCCTGACACATTTATTGATATGTTAGACTTGATTTATTTGGATTTCCATATACTTCCCAAAGCAGTGAGGGTTGATCTTGCCTTTCTTTGTCATATTTAAAGACACCTAATCTCATTGACACATTCATGTTCATATCCTGACATGTCCGTTTCCAAAGTAATGAAACGAGTGTTGTTTTGAATAAATTTCAACATAGTGTGTACTTTTGTAGTCATCTCACTAGTATACTTAAGAAGATGTCTCGATGTGTACTTTCAAGGACATGTGTGAACATTTACAGATATTCTAATATATCTCCATGTAAATTCATGCATGCCACCAAAAGACTTTCAATGAAATTCTTAAGACAGGTACATAATAATGTTCACAGTGGTAGACCTCTGCAAGCATTTTCATTATGAGGTTTCTTGTAATATGTGCAGTAGTGGATCTTTGCAAAGCTTGAATTATTAGACACCTTTTAAAATGTACAAGGATAGATCTCTGCAGATATGTGCATTATTAGACACCTTTTAAAATGTACAAGGATAGATCTCTGCAGACATGTGCATTATTAGGCGTCTTTTAATGTTCGCAGTAGCAGATATCTGGAAACAAAACCTCTCTTATATAAATAAACCACTATTTAAGTTATTGACGAAGTTTCCTTATTTTGAAATTTTAAATTTTAACAAGATGGGGGTAACCGGTCTCATGCCGCACCCACCTTAATCGCTCTTTCGGGTTGCCTGATACGTTAGTGTTACTATTCTTTGCTCCCCTTTTAGATCTCGGTAATACACATACTGTATACATATATATATATATATATATATATATATATATATATATATATATATATATATATATATATATATATATATATATATATATATCTATATATATATATATATATATATATATATATATATATATATATATATATATAAACAGTCTGTACAAAAAATTTTGCACATGTAAACAGTCTTAAAAACTAAACGGGAGAGATTTAATTAAACTGGCTAAAAACGGGAGAGATATAACGTTGTGATATTTGTAAGAAAAATATGCGGGGGGGGGGGGAGATATGGGATATAGCGAGAACATATGCAGTAGCATATTTGTCGTAGATTTTATCAGATAGGTTATAGATGTTTATAGTCCTGTCTGAGCAGAGGTGATAGTGATAACTATGTGACAGTAAGGTGTAAGGAATATTTTTTTTCCTCACGAGGGGATAGTGTAAGAGAAAGAACATTCTATGGATTGAGTAGTTTCTCTAATCCAGCCTATCTGTACGACTATCTTTAAATCAGACGCACTTTCTCTCCTCATACAAAATACAAGTAACACTGCACCCACATGCACACAATTATGTGATAAATTGACCATCACAATAACTAAGGTTTATTAAGTTTATTTATCACTAGAACTTTACAACATCAATCATATACATCAATAGATCATCGTTTACAGACAAATGAAATTTATCCAATAGGTTCTCCCCTCTGGTAAAGGAAAAGAAAAGAAGATCCCAACAGAGGTTAGTTAACTCAAAAGATCAAAAATTAACAATAAGGGTATGGAACAGTCAGTAGAGAAAACAAAGAATAAGTTCCTAATTAATCTATCCCGTAAATACTCAGGTTAGTAAAAACAAAAAAGAAAAGATTAGTATGATAGTGGTAACAACAGAAAATATGTTTCTCTCTTACAGTTCATCCAATCCTTCATATTGTAGCCACATTCATTTTTGCTTACCCAATGGTTGTCGCAGGCATTCCGTGGACATAAACACTAATAAGTAATAAGACTATTCAGTGTCATATTAATTTTTGCCAAATCCAGCCCCAGACTCGCCGTGGTTGCTGACTGCAAATTTTACGGTAGTCGTTGGAGTTGGTGATTTAATTGTTTTTTTCTCCTGGATAAATACTGTATCTCTGCCTTCAGTTGGTTGGAGTAAGGTTCATACGTGGTGATCGCCGACATAGGAGGAATAATACATAAATATTTCCTGTGTTGTCTAGCCTCTGGTTGCTGAGACACTATATTAAGTTATACAAATGTTGCTGACAATATATTCTGCCACAGCTGGCTGATGAGAGTGATATAGGTAAAATCTGGTATAGTTCTGGTCCAGTTAACATTTACAATTATTGTTCTGGTTTGGTCTCTCTTATATTATGAAGAAAATGGACCGCACAGGTCAAAGCACGAAGACTCAACAATATTATAAAGTTTCTGGATGCTTATAAATTTATAAGACCACAAGACCGCTAGTTCGCTGGGTTTTTGATCAGCCTAGATTTTAGGAAAGAAATATAAACATTTAACCATAATATAAATATTATATCTACCACGTGTTAAGGTAAGACCTCTTCACTCCGTTATTAAATTAGATTATAAACCACAAGTGTCTAGCTTATCCTATCGCTTTTAACGCGTGATATGAACACTAGTCATTTATAAAATTACACAAAATGGATAGAAGTAAATATATATTCCGTCAGTAGACAGCTATTTAATGTATGTACTAGTCAATTTAAGCATCTCTTCTGGGGAATAGCGAGTAATTAAATTACGTTACAGCTGGAAAAAATTAGCTATCTGTTATTTAATACGCTTTTCAATTTAACACAGAAAATCCCAGTGAAATATAATGAAAAACTTTTAACACACTAAATCACTTAAAGGCTAGTGTATAAATTACCGCAAACAGAGAAAGATGGAAACAACTCCACGAATCTAAGCAATTCACTATGTACGAAAACTCTTAGTATATCGAGCTAGTTATTTCAGAAAATTCTCTGAGCAACTGATAATGACTTTAGGGGAGACGGGTATATATCCATACATGCCGTTCTTTTGCCCCTTAATGCGAAAGTCGCACCTACGGCCAGGGCCGGGCGATCTACGGTTCGATTCCTGAATGAAAAATTTTTTCTTCACCTCTGCCGACCGACAACCTCTGACTTGTCTTTCATTCTCCCCGACTGCCGCATATCAGCTACGTAAGTTAATTCCCCATGAAAATGTAACACTCTAAGGTACGTCTCAGACTTATCACTCTTGATTCTTCAAAGAAACTGTTAACGCCTGGCCTCAGCCCGCGTGTTTCCCTGATCAAAGAACGATTACGCCGTGCTGCGCACTTCGCTCTGTTCCACCGTGCTTAATTGCCCAACGGCTCGCGTGTTAATTGCGATAGTGAATCAGGCGCTCGAGTAGCAAAAAAAATAAACCTAGATGGGGGGGGGGGGGGGGGGGGGGGGGGGGGGGGGGGGGGGGGTGTCACAGTATCAATTAGTCGTATATGTATATTGGCTGGTCACGGTTGATATCACTTATAACACTAGGTGGCAGATGGCAGGCCTGGTGACGTGATTTAGGTTTACTATTTCTCCGTTTATCTTCTCCGTTTATCTTCTCCGTTTATCTTCCAAGTTTTAGTAAATATCATTACTGGCCATCTCCGCCAGAGGTGTAAATTCCTGGATGATACTACTGTCTTTTTCTTATGTAACTCAGGTTCGTTCATTTCCTTCTTTGATGTTAAAGTGACTTCTCATATAGTGGTAGTGTAAATAATAATGGCATACGTTCAGCAACATTAAGGATGAAATCGACTCCTAGCTGATCTATCAAAACGATTAATTAACATTAATACTGTAACAAGCATGATGAGTCATTCAAATAATAGAGCTCGCATATAATCATAAATTGGATCCTTGAACATAAGGGGTACTTCATGCATGAGCTCTATGTCTTGTAAACTTTCATATTCTTCTTTATCCTATTAACTCCTGTAGACATTCTTAGTCTTCCTAAATCTGCTACTATATACTCGTGGTACCTATGCTCCTCAATAGCATACCATTTCTTTTATATCCTTATTGATCTTTTCTTGGTGAACTGGTCAGACCTATAACCATTTCTAGAAACAAAATCAATCATATGCAATATATATAAATGTTCACCGTCAGATACTTACATGAGAGAGCATATTTGCGGTTCTCATATAGAAGTCGACACTCACTATTTCTTAAAAGTCGTATCTATTTCTGATTAGTTCAATCTTTACTTAAAGTTCTTGTAGTTCAACCTTTACTTAAGGTTGCTCCTCAATAATATACAGTTTTCTTCAAAAATTCAAAGCCTTCCGTTTCTTTGTACATAGTCGTAAAATATTCATAGCGACCTGGTAAATCGTGCTTCTACAAAACATTCCTGTAAATAAGAACTAATGTTGTGCATAAGGTATTCTTATTCCAATACTTACTGGATAGGACATGGCCAACCCAGTTCCAGCGTCTGCCCGCAATTATGGTGTGCATTATTTTTTGACTGCATTGTGTAAGCAGTTCCTGGTTGGAGATGGTATTCGGCCAAAAAATTCGAAGAATTTTCCTTAGGCAAGTTGTGTGGAAAGAGGATAATTTGGAGTGTACCCAGCTTTAATTAGGGACTTGGCTCTGCTCATGAGTTTAGGAAAGAAAATGCAGCGAGGAAGAGAATTGATCACCCCACTTCATAAAAAGCTGGACCTAGTATGGTGAAGTCTATAACACTACACTCCCTATAGCTGCTTCTGCTATTGGACTACCGTTACTATACTTTTACCTCTCCAATTATCAGTGTCATTACGCTCACAATTGTCAAAAATAGACCAACAGTTGCATCACAATCTCCGCCTTTATCGCTTTAGTGACTACTTTTAGAATTGTACTTAATGCTACCCCTTACCAGCCGTAGCCAGTCAATAAATCAATAAATAATAATTCCCATTATCTCTTCTTCAGCCGTACTAGCCGTCATTGACACTCTAGTGTTGTATAACGGACTATTACGAATCTGGATTGTTGAGCTGATGAACTTCGACTACCAAGAATCTGGAAATTGGATCTGCAAGTTAACTGTTGCCTTTGGATACGTGTCCAGCGACCTGTCTGTCTGGCTTATTATTGCTGTCACTGTGGAAAGGTATGCTCTTTCTGTTGTGTGTTACTTTTTAATTGATGAAGAGAAATATTTAATTCAATCTCTGATGGGTTATAATTAGGATAAATATTGTACCTATGTCCATATATTATATTCAATTACCGATATGCGAATGTGACATGTCTCCTGTCCAGTTATTGTAAATAGGATAAATTACAATTTCCTAATTAAGTGTGTGTATGTGTGTGTGTGTGTGTGTTTATCTTTCCTTAACCCTAAAATGGTAGTTTCATCATATATGTCACAGAGATTCCACTATAGCCACTAATTAAAATAAAAAAAGAAACAATTAACAGGGGTGTAAAAGGTTGAGGTGTTTGGTTTGATATTTAACTGACTTTAATTTGTCATAAGTAATATGTATTATAAGGATCCCATTAGACCTTCACTTTCCACTGCTATATTCTCACTAATTAATATTTAATGATTTCTAGTAATGTTAAATACTATATTATGCATTTACGAAGGTCTGCCTGTTCTTAACATCAGCTCTGTAGTTATCGGTAAATTTGATGCCTCTAAATAGTCTAATGTGGACATTCTCTATTGTTCATACCTGTTATATTTTAATTAGAAGTACTCTATATGTCTTGAAGACATTCTGCACAGAAAGGTTATTCTATTCTGAAATAGCCCGTTCCTAGTTGCAATCTGAGCAGTTTATTGTTACTGGGAATTTTCAGTTTCCTAAATATCTGAAATTTTCTTGTAGGAGCCATGGGCTGTTTACATGCACTTTTGCCTGTTAAACGTGCTACTATTCTTGGAAACACAAAACCGAGGTTAGCATACATTCATGTCACATGTACTGAAACGTGAATTGCACAAAGGTTGATGATCTCTGGAGATAACACAAGAACGTTTGAGATGGAGGTAGCATTGTTTGCGAAAGTAGAAGGTGAACGAAGGGTGAGAAGAATGACGTAAGCAATCACCATTACCCTTCCTTCAGTTCCTAAGGAGCATAGGCCTCCCTCAAATTTACGCCAAGCTTTCTTGTCCTGTGCCATTCGTTCCACTTCCTTCAATGTCTTATTTACCCCTTCCAGGTCTCCGATTCCCTTCTCCATGTGTTGTTAGATACATTTCTAGCTTTATAAAACAGGGCACTCTAATCTCAAGGATATCTCTGTAATGCTTTACGCTTGTTTTCTCAATGTGTGTCCTTTCAAACAGAAGCGTTCTGTCCTCATGTCTTCTTTCACAATTTTTTTCTGGCTCTATCCATCAGTTCCACATAGGTAATCTTATTCTACCATTTCACTTAAATTATGCGAAAACATCTATTGATGAACTCTGCTGTCTTTTTCCGTCTTATTTTTCAGAAACTACTTGACCACTCAAACTGAAGATCAATAGTCTATCTATCTGTACTTATGACCTCTTTCAATCTCTCAAAGATGATCTTGTTCGGTATTTCGCAGTTCTGGCAGTAATATTATTCTGGATTTTTACATTCTTGCAAATCTCCATTTTTGGCAACCTGACCAAAAGTGCGGAATAGACGGATTCGAATTGTATGACACCATCACTAGTGAGGATATGATGGAAGGAGCCAGATAAAACAACTACCAGTGGAACAAAAGATGAGCATAAAACGATGACGTTTGACAGGACAGACACTTAGAAAACGTGTGATAACTTTGCAAGACAGTTCTTTCTTCTGGAATCCTCACGGCAAGGGGAAAAGATAGAGACTGAAAGATAAACGGATAAAGGAGTTTTAGACAGTCCCCACACGGATAAAAAAGTGAGAGATACCGTGCATGGGTGTCACAGAATAAGACGGCTTGGCGTTAACTTATTGAAGCTCCATACTCCACAGAAAGTTGACAGTCAATAAATGAAGGATATACTGGGTGTCTGAGAATTGTTCAATGGATTTTAAAGATCAATAAGGAGTCGGAGTGGCTCAGAGGTATGACGTCCACCTCTAATTCTGAAGGTACTGGGTTCGCTTACAGCATAGGGAATATAACAGATGACATTTTTTTCAGAACCACTGGTTCCCAGTGATGTCATCTCCCCCTAACCAATCTCCTGCTTAGTGAGGTCGGATGCCTAACCTTCTCGGATAAGGCTTACGGATACATGTTTCTGAATTTGCAGTCTTAATACCCGAATTGTGTTGGTCACATTCATTAAAACTCACATTCAAAATGAACAGCTAAAGATAATGCTTGTCAGTATTTCTCCATGTGGGCACTCTTTGTGACACGCACAATGTCCATCCGACACCTGATATGCAGCAGCACCGGTACTATCAGTTTCAATGAGAGAGTTACCGCTAAAACTTCTCTCGATATGGCTACACATATGGTATCATTTATCCCTGTCAGAACAACAAACTATTGATGCTATGGATTTAACACATGGCAATCTATATCCTCTGGCTCATTATCTAAAGATATGACCACAGCACACAATAGCTGACATTAAATAATGCAATAACACCTGAAACAGGTTTGGTCCCTTTAATAAATATTGCGCACACACAGAAGCCACACACGGATAATAATACACATAGGATAACGATGCAATGGAACTGCCAAACTACTTGCCATAATTAACAGCTCAATATAGCAGTAACATAATCACCGATCTAATCTATCCAGTGACTACACAATGACTTTCGCTCACTAGCTAAGCCCTGTACTGAAGCAAGCACTCCATGAATGCAAGATACTTAACATAAATAATATCCAGGAAAAAAACCACTAGAATTTACACTAACGTTCTAGCAGTATACCAAATAATCCTGACCACCTGAAAATCGGCAAGAAATATAAACCAAAATGGCATTCACATAATCCCAGCACCACAGCTGACAAAGGGACAACGTCCGCACGGAACGGTAGACATCTCCTAGAATGCCTTCCCTCCAAAAGTTTCATATCCTCTTCCGTTCTGGCCCAACTGACCAAACGGGTTTTATATTAGTATCAGGGTCGACACTCTACAGCGTGACCAGCTTAATATTTTATAATATTTATACTGTGACAATCCCTAACATTCATATCAGCTCAAAGTTATTCAGCTTCATAATCCGGTCACTAATTCTCGGACACCCTGTGATCTGGTGGCCAAAAATACCAGATCTGAGAACACCGATTTCAAAATAAGGATACATGGAACAATACTTGATTACAGTGCTCTGTGAAGACGTTAAGAGATTGAAATACTGAAACTGCTAGAGAAGTCGAAACAAAGATGCGGGAGAGGAATATTAAAAAAAATATACGAATGATATAAGAGATGAGATTGAGGATAACAAATTGAGAGTTTGAAGACTAACAGGAGAGAGAAAGAGAGAGAGAGAGACAGACAGAGAGAGAGAGAGAGAGAGAGAGAGAGAGAGATCACGATTTTTCAAAAGAATAATACTTGAATGGTTTATTTTACCGAGGTAAACTTTTAAACTTTCAGATACATTCTTTTTCATCTTTGTTATTTGCACGCACTCAAGGTCAAAGGTTAAATCCTAGTAGCTTGTGGAAACGAAAGATTAAAAATTCGTATCTCAGAGTCAAAGATCATTATAACGTCTGGCGTGTCTTTTCATCTTTTAACTTCTTGTTTACGATCCTGATAAGTGTCAGTAAATCTGACAGCGAGCTGACTAAAGGTCCATTAAGCTTTCACCATTTTGTGGACTTAACTTGCGTCATTTTGAGAGATTCTGCTCTATAGTCCATTAGTATCTTTACTTTATCCTTCTGTTGGTATCGTTTAGCGTCATGGAGAGATACAGTAACGTTTTCTTTTGTTTTTTGTGTGTGTGGGAGACGATTTTCTTATCACATCTTAAATATGTCGTCCACTCCATGAGTCAGAATTGATGTTGTTAACACAAGTACTTTGGAAATGTACTTTTAAGGGTCGTCAACATCTGATGTCACGCTGTTGTTGCCATTTTGTACCCCCTCGTTTTATTTTAAAAATCTAATTTTAATTCTTCTTCTTCTTCTTTCGTTCGCTTGAAATATAATGTCTATATCTGCAATGTTGTTTCTTGTATAAACTTCATTGTCTTTTGTAGTTCATACAGAGGTCCGTATAGTTTTGCTTCCAGTGTTGTTTCTCTGGGCCAGTGGGTTTGCCTCAATATATCATATTCGGGGCAGTCTTGAAGTATGTGCTCCGCAGTCTGGGGTGCCCGTGCACATGTACACATGGCTGAATTGCAAATCTTAAATTTTGTATACATGTGGCTGCGGAGTCGGTTGTGTCCTGTTCTGAGGCGCAGAATGACAATTTGTTCTGATCTGTTCACAGCTTGATAGTCGTGCTGCGTTGGTGTTGGTGGCTTTCTGATTGATTTGATCATCTTTTTCATCTGTAATTTTAATTAACTGCAGTTTATTTAGTCAGAATTTTGCCGCCGTAAGTACTTGGTCGGTCCGTCGGACGGTCGGTCACATTTTTGCACACCGTCATTTGCGCACTTTTTTCTATTTTCGAGGGAGCGCATTAACTTCAATCACAGATAAGGGAGTGCAACTGTGGTTGAAAGTTAAACAGTAATTGTATTGTTTCCCCTTATATGTACTCTCGCGAAAATAGAAAAACAAGTGCGCAAATCGAGGTGTGCATGAACAGTTTAATTATGGAAAGAAGTCAACAACGCGATTGATAAACAGTACATGAACTGGAGTTTCGTCAAACTTCAAACGTTGTTCTCAGAGGCAGTAAGTCGACCAAGGCTTCTCAGAGGCGGTAAATCAACCAAATTTTAAAAGATGCACGAACAATTACGAGACATGCTGTCATAAAAGAAATAATAGTTATTTAGTCAATTTACGGTCCATTAGACCATTATAACTGCTGTACATGTCATTTAGGTTGGGTTACTCATGTCTACATATTTAATATTTCTATATAATTTTCACTACAAATATCTAAAGACGGTCGTCTGCAATGAAATGACCACAGTAGTGATAGTACCGTCTGTCTGTAATACATGTAGCAGAAACAACACACTATAATTAACAACCTGCCAATTTTGGCGGGTTGTTGCTAGTATATATATATATATATTATTTATGAAAGAAGGGATCCTCACTCGAAACTTTAGGGAACGTCACATTTTTTCAACCCTCCTACCCCGTTTTCCCCTATCATCACATCACACTTTGTCACAACGTTTTGGCCCTGCCCCTCCGCTTCACTGCGTGGCGTCATATGTGGATGACCCATTACTTACTTTTTCCTTCCACTGTTGCCCAGAAGTGTTCTGAGGAGCTTAATTTTGGGTTCCTGAGCCAATTGTGTCGCATGGTCACCCTGAAATGTCATTGGCATTGCTGCGACTGACATAGCAAGCCAAGAGTGGTTACAGCTAAGAAAACTAAAAACTAAACGTTACTTTGATACCTACTTTTTATGTCAACGGTAACAATAAAGGTCGTCCCATAGCACACTCTGCCTTAAGGGAGTGAAGTATTAGAGACTTCCATGTACTATGTCTCAACTTTATGAGGTGGAGTAACTCGGTCTCTTCCTTGCTGCCTTTGCCTTCCTTAACTCCAAAGCAGGGTCAAGAACACAGTTACAACTGGGTAGATAGGAGCATGACGTAACACTTCTTCTCTTGCTTAAGCGCTCTAACCACTCTGCCAATCGCCGCTCGGTACTTTTTATGGTACCATCAACATCATCTTTACCACAAGAAGCATAAGCCTTCAACAAACGTATGCAAAGTCTTCTATCCCCGTGCCATCCACATAAGTTTTTTTTTTTCTATATCCTCCTCATTCCTTTCCCGTCTCTCTCCAGTTCTCTTCTAAATATGTTCTTCGTCTGTCTACCTCTCATACCACGGGAATTTCAAAACAAGGACTGCTTGTAATTGAGCCCCCACTACAGCTGGCACCCCTGCGCTAATCATTCATGGCCTCTTCCAATGATGATTTATGTAGCAAATTGTTTTACTCAGTAAAGTTGACACCCGAATGTGCAACACCTCTATTTGTCGCCCCTGTTGGTTGCCTGATTCTTCCTCGTCTCCCCAGAGAAGTACACGAACCTTTCTGTAACTAACGTCTGTGTGAAAAATACCAAGCCCGAGGTCTCCTAACAATCTCAGTCAGAAACTCAACATCAAACGTAAGCCTGTTTAGAAGTTCCTTTTAATTGAATGTATTAGTCCATGTCTTTTCTGGAATAACTTACAGCCACCCCTGTTCTCTGTTTTCCAAAACGGGTACAGCATTCGGAATCTATAGCTAGTGGATAAGTGGAGTTTGTGGTGATGCGTAACCTTTTATTTAATCAGGGTTTCGTAACCTATTTTGTACCAGGGACCACTTTGATTATCCCATGAAGGCTAAGGACCCCTTTGATTATCCAGTGAACGCTATGGACCCCTGTGATTATTCGATGAAAGCTATGGACTCCTTTGATTATCCGATGAAGGCTATGGACCTCTTCTTGGAAAAAAATATGTACATAAAGCCTAGTAAACAAGCTCAAAATTTCAAATGTTAGGCTATTTCCATCCCCTGGAACCCGTTCAGGCCCCCCCCCTTTCCGGGGCGGGGGGAGGCCCGTGGACCACAGGTTAAGAAACCTTGATCTAAATCATTGATTATTAAATGGCTAGCTGTCTCGTCAGTTCACTGATCACAAGACAGGAAGTGGCTCCATCTTTTTGTTGTAAGCGCATGCTCTTTCGTCGACTTTCTGAGATAAAAATCTCAACCAATGATGTCAACAGACTGTATTTTTTCACGTCTTATAGCGTGTAAAGTCCCCACTGCAGCTGGTCTCCTGTAAGAGACGTGTACGACAACAATTACCATAAGACGTAAAGTTCTTACGTAACTTTGGAAACGTGTTTGTTTAGTAACTTTGACTTTGATCCATTGTAATTGAGCGTTATTTTTGGATGGTTTAGTAACGTTAAGGGTGAAGTTATTAATTAACTAAAATGTGGAGTTGTTTTGTATGGTAGACTTTGGGTGTCACACAAAAAATGTACCAGGATAGAAGATCGTGTGCAAAATTTCAGCTCCCTACGTTATCAGAAACCCAGTGAATCAAGGGCTCAAAGTTTGAAACATTCAAACAAAAACCATAGCAAATTAAATAAAAGTATAAAAGTGTTTTCTTTTTTAAAAACTAATAAAAAAAACTAAATGACACTTTTTTCCCGGAAACTTAAGGCAGTTCTTGATGCCCGTTAAAAATAATGAGAATAAATGCAGGTAATGATAACAGGGTTAAACTTGAAGAAACATCACTACGAGATGTAGAATCGTACACATATCTTGACAGCAATATAGACAAAGTTGGAGGGACCGATAGTGTTATCAAAATAAGAATACAAAAAGCAAAAGGAGATTTCACTGCGTTGGGAAATATATGGAGATCACGAGATATCAGATCCAACACGAAAATAAGAATCTTCAACTCAATTGTGAAGTCAGTACTATTATATGATTCTGAAACATGGAGAACAACAAAGACAACAACCAAAAAGCTAGAGTTTCATAAATGGGTGCTTGCGTAGAATAAAATGATTAAAATGGTATGACAAGGTTACCAACGTGGAAGTGATGACAAGAACCAGACAAGTGCCAGTGGAACAAAAGATGAGAAGAAGACGATGGCGATGGATATGACACATACTGAGGAAGCCTGTTTCTTTTCATTCTGTCAAGCAGATATTTTGTACTTTCGAATCATCTTACACTCCTCTCAGTGATGTTGGAAAATTTCCTGTGTGCCCGACATCCGGCTACGGATTAGCACTAAAATCGCTCAGCGAATTTGTTTAATCACTGATAAGGCTGATGTGCCTTCCTCGACCAGATGAGTAGACGACGAATTTTTGTTTGCGTAAGCGACGGGTAGTTAGATTACTTGCATGCGCGACACATTTCTTTACAGACAAGAATGACATAATTGTTTCCGGTACACCTTGTTACAAAGACATTATTTTATATGAAAGTAATATGAAGTTATTTGTAAACATTGCCAAGAGAGGATCGAATGTTTTCATTCCATATTTCTGCAGTAACGCGCAGAAATTTCAATGAGGAAAAAATTTGAATTACCCCACAAAACACGCATGTTTGAAACGATTGGAAAACATTCGGAATGAAGGCACAACACCCCTTCCGACTGGAGCCCTGCTTAACATCGTAACAAACAAATGCGGGAGAAGACAGGCAATATAACCTGACACTTCAGCCAGAGTAGAAAACTGTGAAAATGTACCTCGCGCCAAGAAGACTACTAGACCTTGCCAGAGTTAACACTAAGATCAGCTTTCATTTATCGAACCGGATTTGTTTGAAATTCTTGAGGACTTAAGAGCCAAGGAAAACACTAACATTATTAACGAGGAACGCCGGAATCCAAAGGAATCTGAACTAACGAGGAACACCGGAATCCAAAATGGGAACTTAGTGCTAAATCTTGACCAGAGACACGAGCGCTCCAGTCATCTATCTGCAAAGACCCAAACATCAGCGGGAGCAGAAACAACTATTTGCAGCTATGTAAAACTTAAAAGCTGCCAAGAGAACTGTCCATTTTCGAAAACCATAAGATCACACTGTGATGAATACTTTTTTCTAAACAATTGTTCAATTTTATAACTGTTAAGATCTAATTGATTATTAAATTTGTTACTTGTATAAAGACAAATCTAAAGTTGATTTCATCATTTTGAATGTATTACATCCGTATGCCTCAGACAATTTCTGAAATGCACGTAAACAGAGCTAAATAATAATAAGAGTATATTCACTGAATTAAATCAGCTGGGGGCTTGAACGAGCTAACGAATTATAAGATGCCCCTATCCTTCACAAAAGTTGACGGCAGATACTAGAGTTAACGTGCTCAGTCTATGCAGCATTGTTCTCGTCTTTCTGAATATATTGTGAACACTACCTTGAGGTAGAAGCATCCTTATCCTTCTATCTACAACTATGCCGAGAGTAATCTTGTGCGAAGGTAGACACATTTGAAGACCCACATTAGTTACTCTTGAGTTTTGGCCACTGCTGGACCACTACTGCAGAGCTAAGGGGAGGCAAACCGTGACAAATTTATCAGGACAAAAAGTGTCCCGTATGGTTCATGGGGTGTCTGAAGAGACAAAGGAAGAATATGTATGCTGAACTCTCAGGTGATTAATATAATGTTGTGCCCGGGACTGGCAAACTACTATAGTAGGGACAATTGGAAATGGATAAGGGAGAGATATTAAGGATAATTAATAATTGCGTGTTACAGAACGACACTGCAGTCAATGAATCAACAAGGCTAACTGTCTGTTTTATGATCTCATTCTGGAAAGTTTACGAACTATACATCTTCGATACATACCACTAACCGAGTCATCAAGCTATTTTAATCTACTAAATGAAGGTCGCCGGCTAACTAGACAACGATCTCTCGCGACAGTAGTAACAATATAAAACCTCAATTAGTCTAACATCAACGTCGATTTCGGCCACGTCACTATACTCTCGAGCAGTTAATGTAATGGATGTTCACTAGTATTGATCGTCGTCCACATCTTGTTTCCAAACAATTCCTGTCTATTAATTGAGACTGAGAAGTGACAGGCTTCTCATGTACATTTCGTGGCAAATGTTGCATTGCGATTTTCTAAGACATCTTTGGTTGGGCTTCAGCAACGAAAATTGCTATGTAGTAGTGTTGTCTGCGTGCAGCTGTATCAGTCACTTCAGTTTGCGTGCTTAAGTTTATTCGTTACCTGTCAGTAACGGCCAGTGGCGGATCTACATTTTGGGGGCCCTGAAGCTTGAACTCTTGGAGGGGCCCCTTTTATTAAAAAAAAACCAAAAACAATTTGTGAGGATGGGAAAGAATTGTATTATAGAGATAAATGGACTTAGAGGACCGGAAGTTCAAGCTTTATAGTAGATCTACAACAACACACATATAGTAGATCCACAACAACACACATATAGTAGATCCACAACAACACACATATAGTAGATCTACAACAACACACATATAGTAGATCTACAACAACACACATATAGTAGATCTACAACAACACACATATAGTAGATCTACAACAACAACACATATAGTAGATCCACAACAACACACATATAGTAGATCCACAACAACACACATATAGTAGATCTACAACAACACACATATAGTAGATCTACAACAACACACATATAGTAGATCTACAACACACATATAGTAGATCCACAACAACACACATATAGTAGATCCACAACAACACACATATAGTAGATCTACAACAACACACATATAGTAGATCTACAACAACACACATATAGTAGATCTACAACAACACACATATAGTAGATCTACAACAACACACATATAGTAGATCTACAACAACACACATATAGTAGATCCACAACAACACACATATAGTAGATCCACAACAACACACATATAGTAGATCTACAACAACACACATATAGTAGATCTACAACAACACACATATAGTAGATCTACTGCACATATAGTAGATCTACAACAACACACATATAGTAGATCCACAATAACACACATATAGTAGATCTACAACAACACACATATAGTAGATCTACAACAACACACATATAGTAGATCTACAACAACACACATATAGTAGATCTACAACAACACACATATAGTAGATCTACAACAACACACATATAGTACAACAACACACATATAGTAGATCTACAACAACACACATATAGTAGATCTACAACAACACACATATAGTAGATCCACAACAACACACATATAGTAGATCTACAACAACACACATATAGTAGATCTACAACAACACACATATAGTAGATCTACAACAACACACATATAGTAGATCTACAACAACACACATATAGTAGATCTACAACAACACACATATAGTAGATCCACAACAACACACATATAGTAGATCCACAACAACACACATATAGTAGATCTACAACAACACACATATAGTAGATCTACAACAACACACATATAGTAGATCTACAACAACACACATATAGTAGATCTACAACAACACACATATAGTAGATCCACAACAACACACATATAGTAGATCCACAACAACACACATATAGTAGATCCACAACAACACACATATAGTAGATCCACAACAACACACATATAGTAGATCCACAACAACACACATATAGTAGATCCACAACAACACACATATAGTAGATCTACAACAACACACATATAGTAGATCTACAACAACACACATATAGTAGATCCACAACAACACACATATAGTAGATCTACAACAACACACATATAGTAGATCTACAACAACACACATATAGTAGATCCACAACAACACACATATAGTAGATCCACAACAACACACATATAGTAGATCCACAACAACACACATATAGTAGATCCACAACAACACACATATAGTAGATCCACAACAACACACATATAAAAACTGAAGACAAATGAATGAATTTTCAAAAAAGAAACAACTTTGCAGGGAGTTGAATGCAAACCATTTGCTTGGAAGGCATATGTTCTGACCACTAAACCACTATCCACCTTGGTATATATGATTTTTTAAATCGTAACTATTTTAATGACTGCCTCCATCATTCAGAATTAGTTCACTGAAGACATACCAAGAAAATTATAAGATAAGAAAATTAGCAATGATGAAAATATAAAATATTTTAATACATTTGTTTAAAAAAAACAAGGCTGACAAGGTGTATCCAAAAGAGATTTGTGCTCAGAAGGAAAAGTAAAACTTACCAGAACATACTACATGAAGCACATTTTACAAAATACTCTTATTTCTGTTTTTTCTAGCAACATATTCACGTTCAGTTTTGTTATATGAGAGCTTCCTTGCAATGTCATTTTCTAGAGACAATATGCATAAAGAATGTAAGCGCTCTTCAGTCATCGTGGACCGAAATTGGTTTTTTTATAAAGAATAGCTTTGAAAAATTCCTTTCTGCTTCGCAGCGTGTGATGGGTATTGTCAAGTACAGCTTAAGCGCAGTAGTAATATTGGGGAACACTTCAATTAGGTGTTACTCGCAAATAAGCTGAAGAACTTCTGCGCATTGCATTTTAGATGGTGTGTTTTCTTCTGTGTTCTGGGATTTCATAAGGTGCAAATATTCTTTGAACTGATAATACTCGTTTACTTATTTGTGGTCAATATCATCTTTGTAATACGATATTATAAGTTTAATACTGTCCTCATCAATTTCAGAAATGTTCACCAACTCTGAGAGGAACTTGAACCTTTTCGCAATCTGCTCATATGGGTCAATCCTCTTGCGTAACTGGATTATCAAACAGTCATAGAGTTGATATAGAACTTCTATCCTAAATTTGTCAGATCCTTTCAAAGAAGCACTACCACTTGTTCCATCTGAAAATTTCCTAGTAACAATGCGTTTGGAAGCATCAGAATAATTTGAAGTGATATCTTCACACAAAACTTTTGCTTCTGATTCATAGCGTGCAATCCTATCGGCTGAATGTTCTCTGAGTTCTTTAACAACGAAAGTAAAGATAAAAGCAGAAGATAACCTTCAAATACATCAAAACCAGGGGTTTGGAGTTTCTTACTTGTTTTGTTGAAACGCTCCAGCACTTCTTCCCAAACGTATGTTAAAATAGCATATTCCAGCTGTACCAACTTGTTGTATAAATTGTAAATTACATTCACGCTTCTCTTCTGAGTTCAAAAATATGTATCAATTTTTAATTGCCCGGATCATCTAGTTACGCTTAAGCTTTTTAGAGAAAAATGTAGATTGCCCTGTGTGTTTAAAATCTCCCATCTTCGTGGAGATCCAGAAAAGAAAACATACAGCTATTGCAAAATGCCAAAATAGTCAACAACTTCAGGTACAGTAGACACTGCCTTTTCTCCAACAAGGTTAAGTGAATGGGCTGCACATGGTACATGGTCTGCGTACCTGTTAATGTTTTTAAAGAGTGCTTGCAGCCCTTTCTCCGAGCTCTTCATGTTAGATGCATTATCATAGGACTGAGCACGGATATTTTCAAGTGCAAGCTTATGTTCACCCAGGACTTGTTGTATTTTGTTGAACAAGGTCGTGTGTGAATGGTTTTCTATCGGTAAAAATGTTAAAAATCTCTCACAGGATTTTTCATTATAGCAGTATTGAGCAACAATTACCAGCTGGTCAACATGTGTCAGGTCAGGCGTAGAGTCAACAATAATAGAGTAGTATTTGGTGTCTAGGTTGTTGATTTGATTCACAATTTCATTTTACACATGTTTTCCCATATTTTCTATCAATTCTTCATACACGGTTTTGGATAGGTAAGTAGCATTTACTTTTTCATTTTTACATTTCTCGAGATTTTCGTGTAAAAATGGGTCGAATTCTGCAATACGTTCTATGGCCCCCATGAAGTTTCCATTATTTGGTGAGCCCCACTTCTCCTCATGACCACTAAATGCCAAACCTCTTTCACTTAAACAATTTGTAACAGCTACAACTCTTTTCAGTACTACAAAAGAGTACTGTATGGTTTTTGTCATCTGTTCTTCAAGTTGCTGATCCACAGTATTTTTATTTGACTTTCTTGTTATCCAACACAATATCGCCCTCTTATGTTCCATGCTGTCTTCATGATTCTCCAGAGTTCTGAGTACATTCATCCAGTCAGAAAACCAAACTGTTGTAAGTGATGTCTGGCATTTAGAAAAGAGTTTGCAAACAAAACAGTATATACAGCCTTTGCTCTTTGAGTAAACTAACCAGAATCCCATCCCAGTTTGGCCATTTTTCAATCTTTTTTCAAAATATTTGTTTGAGAAACTTCTGTTTTGCTCCTTGTAAACCCTGCTTGATGCGGTATATACATCATCTGGTTTTTTTATTTTGAAAAAAACCTATGTCTTGCATTAAACAATTCTGTATGAAATCATTATCAACTGTTATGGGCCAGTTTTCGAGGTCACTGTATTCTTTGAAATCACTGAATTTGCTTCCTGTTTCATGTTTCTGCTCAGTCTCTGCTTGTTCCGCGGTACTTTCATGTTGACCACTGTGATCGTCATCTGCATCAAAAGCGTCAACAGTGGGTTGAATATTGCTAGAAAGAGCTCCCACATTTTGTGCACTATCACTGGCTTCAATGGTGTTTGCTTGGCTTGTTTCAACTGTAGGTGTTGTCAAACTTGACATTGCCAAATAGTTTGTTAGTTTTTGACATTTAGAGATTTCGTCAGATCGCTTTTCCTTGAGTTTACGTTTTTGGTATCCACTTAAGTACTTTCGTGAACTCATTGTTATTCCTCTAGGGTCTTGACTTCCGTTAAAAAGGGGAAAAAAATTATATTAGCCACAGCAGAACAGCTAACTTACTGCGACACTCCACCTTTACAACATCTGTGCTACTTACTCTCAAACTTTGGGATTGTTGAAATTTATAAAACAAAAAATTAATTAGTTTGAGTCGTACGACTATTGTCGCATGCTTTGAAAGGAAAAAAATGTTAGGTCTACTTTCTGAGAAAGCGTTTTCTCGTTTACGTCTAGCCTACATGATACTTTAATAACCTTTGAATTTTTATTTTAACTATTATTTTGTATTGAATTACACTATATTATTAATATTATTATTTTTTAAAAACCCCTTCTCATACAGTACACCCAACATTTTTAAGCAATGTGGACTAAAGTCGCTTTTGGGGCCCCTCCGGGATTAGGGGCCCTGAAGCTTAAGCTTCATTAGTTTCATAGTAGATCCGCCACTGGACTAACGTCACAGTTGGTGCATGACCAAAATAAATTGTTTCAAGAACAAGTCACTTAAGGTTTGTTTCCTAATGTAGATCTTAATATTGCAATTTTGTTGTTTCCGTCTTGACATCTTTTCGAAAGTTGCCTTTAATTTGGAACTACAGACGACATATATCAGGGCAAGTCAAATCTCGATTAGAAAGTGCATATTTCTTCTCTCGCTACATTTTCTCTTTTTCCTCTTAACTTTTCGATCCTTAAGGAGCATGCTGAATTAAGATATACCGTATATATATATATATATGACGGTGCGAAGACGATGTGTGAAAGAGAATAAGAATTCATGTGTAATGTTGTCGTCACTCTCTCTGGCCTACTTTCACACACGTTCCGCAGTCACAGAAAAACTCTCTTGATGACAGGGGTCCCACTTTTATTAATGAAACCCTATCTGGTAGAATATGAATCATACAGAAAACAAAGTTGTCCACAAGTTTACTTTTTGTAGGTAATTCCTATACAATACCATTTAACCAAGCTATTTAGGTATTCTCTACGTAACACCATATAATAAACCAGCACAGACTGCTGGACTCTGAAATAAAATGAAACAAAATAAACTAGCTTCGTACTAATGGACAAACATCATCTACGTAATAATACATACATGTACATATGTGTGAAAATATGCTAGTAGATGCGCTTAAATGACCATGTGTGTGTTGTGTGTGTAATCATACAATAAACATATCTCAGTCAACAATAATGCCTTCATACTCATACTAAATACTAACTACATCATCACGCGAGAGAAAACGTAAATGACACCCTTCTATCTATGATGAAATATTCCACACAGCGCACTAGTCTAAATGACATCAATTTATCAGTATGTGAGAGGCCTAGCTGCTCTAAAGAAAAAGGAGATATATACTCTATTCTTACAGCTCTATACTAAATGTAATAGGCATAGGATACTCACGGAGCTGGAGGGTACGCTAATCTTCCTCTCACAATTATCACTGATGTAAAATTAACCGCACTTACGGGTCACAAGAATGCAATATAACCATTACTTAACACTACACAAATAATAATAATAATAATGGTAATACAAGTAAAGTACACACTTGTATACAGCGCAATGCGACACTAGAATTCCTCTTATAAATTCACTTAGTACTTTACACATTTAACACACAGTCTCACGTTTGAAAATAGCGATGAGATATACGTCAATTACACTAGAAAACACATACATCGCAAATCAGCTTCTATCAAACTGTTATAGATAGACAAACTCTACAAAGCAATAAATCCTAAACCTGAAACGTTTAATATTACTTTATATTAAGTATTATAAAATGTACTTATATGCAAGCATGCCTCTATGTCGTTAGTTCTCTTAGCCCAGATGCAACATATGCGTATCAAATCCTCTACCTCACTGGTATATCGTACAGAGGATGCATACCGCACATGGAGACGATCTGGCTTTTTTTCAGCTCTGGCCTGACTCTCTCACTGTCTCAGTTTAAATCTACATCTCCACTCCTGTACCACATGATAGCCACGTCAAAATGTCATGGAAAGCTCCACCCATCCCTCAAGGGAGCAAATCAGGAGTCCTATGCTCAGGTTGGATGACATGAGATCACATTTTAGTAAGGATTATCTTCCTAGACGCCCACAATTCAAGGTCCGCCCACTAGTTTGCATTCCCACGATATCTCTTGCCTGGACTAACACCTATCCTGCTGTTGAGCTCAACAAGATGTGTTATCAGACAGCGCCAGGATGTCTAAAAACCGAAGACTGTCTCCCATTACATCTTCTGCGTCTACCACGTCTGCCTTCTTCACGGATGGCAAAGGTGTGTTTCGTTTAGATCGCACATTCCCGTGTGAGACTGCCAGCATGAGCACAAATATACACCGTAGACAAGATAGAAAATTAATTACGCCGTCTAAAATTACACCTTTCTGGCCACACGGTCACACACACACACACACACACACACACACACACACACACACACACACACACACATATATATATATTATATATATATATATATATATATATATATATATATATATATATATATATATATATATATATATATATATATATATATATATATATATATATATATATATATATATATATATATATATATATATATATATATATATATATATATATAAATAATAATAATAATAAATTCTTTAAGCGCCAAACACGGCGCATAAGGCATATTTGTGTTTATGACAGCATTTACATACATATGGATATATGAGTCCTATGTGTGTTGACGTAAATGTAGATAGGTTTGAAAGATATTTATGGTCCCGCCTGAGTAGAGTTTATGGTGATAAGTACGTGAGATATAAAGGTGTGATAAATAGATTTCATGAGTGAATAGTTTAAGGAGAAGATCTGTCTCTGGAATGAGAAGTTTCTATCTTTTAGTACAAGACAATCTTGGCCCTCCCTATACCTAGAAATATAAGTTTCACTACACACACACATACACAACTATGTGACAACAAGACACACAGACGTGAAAACTATGGTTAATTGGGTATGGGTCTAACCAACACACAAACTTAGGTTTTCTTTGTTGTTTCATCATCATGTGACATATTCTTTCCAGAACGTTGTCTCCATTACAGCTGCTCTGAACGCATCACGATTCTGGGCAAGTCGACCTGCATCAGCCAAAGACAAGTGATGTCCTGGGTCCACCGTCGTCTAGGTCGACCCCTTCCCCTTTTTCCAGGGACCATGCCTTCCATCACTGTTTTTTCCAGACTATTATGTCTTTTTATATGACCGAAAAATTTCAGCTTCCTTATTGCGATGGTATTTAGGAGCCAATGTTCCTGTACGTTTAGTGAGTGCAGTACTTCTCTGTTGGTCTTTTTTTCTGTCCAGGGTATTCTCAACATCCTTCTGTAGCATTTCATTTCGAATGATGTAATCTTTTTTGCAACTGTTTTATTGAGTGTCCAAGTCTCGCAGCCGTATGTTGCTACTGGGAATATACATGCTCTGATCAGTTGTAACTTTGTTTCTTTGCTTGTGCCTTGCCATAGGTTTTTCATCTGTATTAGCTTATGTGAAGCAATTGCAAGTCTTCTTTTAATTTCTACTGCACAGTCGCCAGAGCTGTTAATGATTGATCCTAAGTATTCGAATTCATTGACACTTTCCAGTTCTTCGTTATCAATTTCAATTTCTGGTTTGGTCTTTACTTTGTCTGTTGTCAATACTTTGGTCTTCTTGGTGTTTAGGTATAGATTCTGGGCCTCGCTGTGTTTTTTTGGTGGACAGAAGTAATTGTTCAAGTCCTTTTGGGTTGGTCGATAGGAGGACTGTGTCGTCAGCATATCTGATTTCCGGGATCTGGTACCCGCCGATGTTAAATGAGTCAAACTCTGTGTGTTCTTGGTCATCTCTTACGTTTCTCATGATATTCTCGGCATAAATGTTAAACAGGTAAGGGGAAAGGGTACAGCCTTGTCTTACTCCTTTCTGTACTTCAAACCATTCTGATGTTTCCCCCTCTATTCTTACGGCTGCCTGTTGTTCTTGGTACAGCAGTGCGATGAGTTGTATAAGGTGGTTTGGAAATCCCATATTTTTCATAATAGCCCATAACTGCTGATGTTGTACACAATCGAAAGCTTTGGTGTAATCAATGAAACAAGTATGTAGGTCAACGTTGAATTCTCTACACTTTTCTATGATGATCCTCATGTTGAATATATGATCTCTAGTCCCTCTACCTGGTCGAAAACCCGCCTGTACTTCATTTATTTCTGTTTCTAGCTTTTGTTGCATCCTTTTCATTATGATTTGTAAAAGTATTTTGCTGGCATGGCTTATAAGAGCTATAGTTCTGTAGTTTGTGCACAGTTTCAGGTTGCCCTTTTTTGGCAAGGGTATGTAAATTGATCGTTTCCATTCCTTGGGCCAAATTCCGCTTTGCCAGATCTTGCAGCATAATGCATGGTATATACGAGCGCTGCCTTCTCCTCCTGCCTGTATCATTTCAGCTGTTATTTTATCACAACCAGGAGATTTTCCACTTTTTAAGTGTTTGATTGCATTCCGGACTTCCTCTATGGTAGGTTCTAGTTCACGTTCCGCTTCATTCATGACGTTGTTATCTGCCGCTTTGTTTATTTCCGTATACATTTCTTGACAGTACTCCTTCCATCTGTTCAGAATATCTTTACGTTCTGTTAGAGTGTCGCCTTTCTTGTCGTTTATTGCTCGGGGTGATGATTTAAAGTTGCTGTTTTTCAATGTTCTTACTTCAGAAAACATATTCTTACTCAATCCCTGTTCGCGCATTTCCTCTATTTTCCTGCAGGTGTCGTTTATGTATTGTTGTTTGTCTTGTCTGACTCGTTTTTTAATCTGCTTTGTGTATTCCTTGTACAACTCCTGATTTTCTGTATCTTTTTTGGACTTCATTTTTCTTCTCTCTACCACCAACTTCAGTGTTTCGTCTGAGATGTATTCTCGTCTCTTTATACTTCTTTTAGGAATTAACCTCTGTGCATTTGTAATATATATACATCTCTGATGTTATTAGCAAGTTCATCTGGTGTCATTTCCTCCTGTACTGCCATAAGAATGTCAAATTTGTTCTGAATATCGACACTGTACTCTTCTGGTATGGCGCTTGTGTCATAACGTATTACTTTGTCGCTTGTAACGACTTTTTTCAATTTGATCTTGAAGTTTGCAGCAAGAAGTTCAGGTCGGAGTCACAGTCTGCTCCTGGGAACGTCTTGATGGATGAGATACAAGATCGCCACCTTTGTTGTATTAAGATATAATCTATTTGGTTCTTGCTTTTTCCGTCCGGTGACGTCCATGTATATAGTCTTCTAGGGTGTTGCATAAAAAGAGTATTCGTGATGACTAGGTTGTTTTCTAGGCAGAATGTGGTCAAGCGTTCTCCTCTCTCATTTCTCTGGCCCAATCCATAACTTCCTTTCACTCTTTTTTCATGTTCTAATCTTTCGTTTCCAACTTTGGCATTAAAATCTCCCATTATTATCCTAATATCTTGCTTATTTGCTTTCTCTAATGCATTTTGCAGTTCATTGTAAAAATCTTCAATTTCCTGTTCTTCAGCAGCTGCTGTTGGCGCATATGTTTGTATAATTGTGATGTTCTTTCTTTTTCCTTTCAGTCTGATTGTGACAATGCGGTCATTTATGGGATTATATCCTAATAGGGAGGCAGCTGTCCTTTTAGACAGGTAGAAGCCGACGCCGCTCTGACCTCCTCTCTCTTTGCCTGAGTATATGAATGTTCCTCCTGATGGAATCGAAAAGTGTCCCTGGCCCGACCATCTGTGCTCTGAGATGCCCAGGATATCGATGTTTAGCCTTTCCATCTCGTTCTTCACTATGTACTGTTTTCCTTGGTATAAGCTTCTGACGTTCCATGTTCCTATTTTGATTATTTTTCTAAGACCGATGACATGGTTTTCCGTGGTAACACAGTCAGGCTTTTGGCCGTCATCACGATTACCTGTACTGACGCTGCCAACGATCTCTTCCCCAGTTAAATATGATCTGTCTGGCCTGGGGGCCTCACCACCAGATCTTTGTGTAGTATTCAGATTAGCCATTATGGATTTCTTGGCATTGTACATCCAGTAGTTTGCCATTGCTTTCTGGATGGTTCTGGCCGCTTACCATTACAGTCCATAGTGCGCCCTCAGCCCGATACCAGGCCTTTCCAACTCCTGCCCTAGAAGCCGTTGTCAATCTTTGTTGTTTATTATCGTTAAACTTGACAACATCGAATACATAAAGAAAGATCAAATAAAATCAGAATTACATACGTAGGAAAATAACAGAATACATGTGCCCTCCCCTTATTGAGAAAAAAAGAACCCAACAATTTAATAACCCCAAAGGTCAAAGGTTAGCACTAATATTCACTCTCTCAGTCATACTCTCTCTCTGTTATACAGTGGCCCCTCATTCGCGCTTACCCTATTCTTGGTGATATCTCTTTGGATTTACAATGGTTCCTGAATATACAGAATGTCAGGGGCATTATCCAAGTTGGCCTCAGTCCATCCTCTATAACAAATAAGATTTTATGAGGGGGACGCCAAATTTGGTGGTGTATTCTTGGATGTACAAATGTCACCTCGAATGGTTAGTGTAGAATGCGCGATCTTGTGTTCACAGTAAACAGTAGAAAATACTTACAGTATTTAGAAACATCTGGTTGCTAGAACTGTTAGTTTTGATAAATGATGATTATGGTAAATCCTATCGGCTGGCTCTGTGATGAGTGCCGATTTTGAAACAGCGTAACTTTCTGGATAAATCAACTAATACGACTGTCAAAAGCCAGAAGTGTTATTATTTTCACAACCCAGTGGGCTGATAAAATTTAACAAATTATTTCTGGGATATACAAGTCCAGTTAAATTTACCATTTATAATAATATTGCCCTGATTGCTAAATCAGAGGCACATCTCCAATCCAACCTACAAGTCTGGAAGGAAGAGCTGGAGAAAAGAGGGATGGTCATAAGCAGCTCTAAAACAAAATCCATGGTGATATCACGAGAAGAAAGAAGACATCAGATTAAGCTGGGAGAACAGGTCCTGTAGCAGGTCGACCACTTTAAATATCTCGGAGCTATTATAGACCAAAAGGGAGGCATCAAAGAAGGCCACTCAAAAAGCAGCAGCTGTGAGACTTTTTCAGGCCATAAATCGAGGATTCCTCAGCAAGAGAGAGGTTGGTAAGAAAACGAAGATGGCTGTATACCGCTCCACCTATGTCCCAGTCTTGACATATGGATGCGAGTCATGGCAATGACTACAACCCATAAAAGCCAGATCCAAACCTCAGAAATGAGGTATCTGAGGAAGGTGGTTGAAGTAACAAGAAGAAACATGGTCCGCAACCAGACGATACGCCAAGGCCTAAAAACATAACCCCTGCAGACCCAAGTATAACAGTCCCAACTGAGATGGTTTGGCCATGTCTGCAAAATGGGTGAAGATCGGCTTCAACGGCAAGAATGGGAAACTAAGAGCCAGGGATCCAGACCTCCAGGACGACCCAAAGTCCGCTGGGATGACAACATTAGACAATCTTTGAAGGACCGAGGACTAGAATGGAACCAGGCCAGGAGGAAGATAGCCGATAGGATGGTCTGGCGCTCTCTCTTCCAAACCTCAACACCTCACGGTAGAAGGGGAACGACTAAGTAAGTAAGTATGTCAATTGTCTCTTTGGCCAATCCTGTTCACAAATGAACTTGGGGACGCGTAAGCCAAGAAGAAAGACAACATTAATCCAATCAGTAAATGAAGAAAAAAGACCAAAATAGAACGCTGGTCGACCTTGATCAGGTCTGCTAGAAATAAACGGGACATTTATGAAAAACAATGCTACTATTCTATATATACACGGACGGGGACGAGACGATCTCATTCCCACTTCGTCAGTCCTGATTAAAGTTAAAAGGCACACGGTGACTTTATTTACAACTATACGGTCAGTTTTTCGCCCGCTCTGCACTTTCAGGTCTGACGAAGATATGCCTACTTCCCGCCCCTCTACGCCCGCGTTAATCATCAGCTCACAATGTCAATTATTATTTAATTATCCATTCGCGCACTTAAAAAAAATCACCTGTCGTTAATAGCTATTAGATTGTCGGCGTCTGTTTGTTATCGTTTGGTATTAAATAATAGTCACTTATAATAACTACACAAAATGAAATGAGCGCAGCAGCTTGATCTCCATATAACTGTGCCCAAGCTCGCGCCCTGGAGAGGACACTCCAGCTTCACCCTATAGGTGTCGGCAAAACACGGGAAGTAGCAGTTACCGGTTATAAGCATTTTTCCAAATTGGCGTAGGGCATGGCGCCAGGGGCTACTTCCGACAATGGGAGAGGTTCTAGGATCTTACTGGACAGCTACCGCCCGCTTCAAGCTGGGCAGCCCCCAGTCAAAAAGGTGTTGTCCCGCCACTGTCTGCTTTCCCCATTGGGTGCATGGGGATTAGGGTCAAACCCGAACTGTGGACAGAAAATTTTGCACCAAGCAATTATCAGAATAATATAAATAACCAAATTCTCAGATTGGGATGCTGGAACGTTCGGACTATGTTGACTGGACTATCCGAAAACCTACAGGACATAAACGATGTAAGGAAGACAGCCATAATTAATGATGAGCTTAAACGACTTCAGGTGGATATAGTTGCACTTCAGGAAACGCGCCTGGCGGACTCTGGAACGGTGAGCGAGAAGGACTACACATTTTATTGGCAAGGGAAAGATCTTAATAAAACTAGAGAACACGGAGTAGGTTTTGCGGTCAAAAAATCCCTAACTAAAATGGTTGAACCAGGCGAGAATGGATCAGAACGCCTGTTAACGCTCCGCCTGCAAACTAGCACAGGTCCCATCACCCTTGTCAGTGTGTATGCTCCTACTCTGTACTCTGCCTCAGAAACTAAAGATGAGTTCTACGAGAATCTAGCATCAGTCATCAAAAACATACCTAGGCAAGAACAGCTTGTTCTCCTTGGTGACTTTAACGCTAGAGTGGGTGCCGATAATGTTTCATGGCCTTCATGTCTGGGCAGGTTTGGTATTGGCAAGATGAATGAAAATGGACAACGGCTCTTAGAGCTGTGTGTCCACCATGACCTCTGCGTGACCAACACCTACTTTCAGACAAAACCCCAGCATGAGTGTCATGGAGACACCCACGATCCAAGCACTGGCCCCAACTTGACCTGATTCTCGTCAGAAGGCCACTTCTCAGGTCTGTGCTATCCACGCGCTCGTACCATAATGCAGACTGTGATACAGATCACTCCTTGGTTTGCTGCAAAATCAGAGCACAACCAAGAAAACTCTATCGTGTCAGACACGAAGGGAAACCACGCATTGATACCAGCAAGATGTCAGACCCTGTCATGATCGCTCAATTTACTGCGACCTTCAAGAAAGTGCTCAGCAGCCCTCAGCATGGTGATACTATTACAGAGAACTGGGAGCATCTATGGAACACCATTCAAAGTACTGCACTTGCCACCTTTGGTAAGAAAACGGCAAAGTCAAATGACTGGTTTGATGCTTCATCAGATGTGATGGCACCTGTCATTGAAGCTAAGCGCAGTGCTATGAATGAATACAAACGTTCACCGAGTGCTAGAACCCTACAGATCCTGAAGGCTACGAGAAGCAAAGTTCAACAAACTGCTCGACGCTGTGCAAATGACTATTGGCTCCAGCTCAGTGAGAGCATCCAGATCGCAGCGCAAACAGGCAACATTAAACAAATGTATGATGGTATAAAGAAAGCACTTGGCCCCCAAAAAAGTAAGACGGCACCGCTAAAAACCATCAGCGGAGAGAAGCTAACCGATAAGGGTAAGCAGATGGAGAGGTGGGTCGAGCACTACTCTGAGCTTTATGAAAGAGAAAATACCGTTACGCCTGCAGCCCTTGATGCTGTCAAATGTCTGCCAACTATGGAGGAGCTGGATGCCGAACCAACATTAGAGGAACTCAGCAAGGCCATTGATAGCTTGGCCTCTGGCAAAGCACCAGGCAGTGATGGGATTCCTCCTGATTTAATCAAATGCTGTAAGAGCACGCTATTACATCCCCTGCATAGGATGCTGTGCCAGAGCTGGGAAGAGACAACTATTCCTCAAGACATGCGAGATGCCAAGATTGTAACACTGTACAAAAATAAAGGAGACAGAAGCGATTGCAATTACTACAGAGGCATCTCTCTTCTTAGTACTGTTGGTAAGGTTTTTGCCAAAGTCGTCTTAATGCGACTACACAAGTTAGCTGAGCGCATATATCCAGAGTCACAGTGTGGATTCCGAGCTGGTAGATCAACAACCTCACAAAAGCATTTGACCTGGTTAGTAGGGATGGACTCTTCAAAATCCTCCTGAAAATAGGCTGCCCTTCTAAAATGCTGGAAATGATAAAGTCATTCCATGACGACATGAAGGGAACAGTCCAATATGCTGGAAGCACGTCACAGCCCTTTGACATACGAAGCGGCGTTAAACAAGGCTGTGTTCTGGCTCCGACTCTCTTCGGGATCTTCTTTGCCTTACTCTTGAAACATGCATTCAGAGATGCAACTGAAGGAATACGCCTTAACACTAGGTCAGATGGCCGTCTGTTTAATCTTTCAAGGCTGAAGGCAAAAACAAAAATCAGAAGGGTCACCATAAGAGACTTGTTGTTCGCTGATGATGCTGCAGTCGTCACTCAAAGCCAACAAGAGCTTCAGAACTTGATGAATCGCTTCACTAAAGCATGCAAGGACTTTGGCCTCACAATAAGTCTAAAGAAAACGAATGTGCTGAGTCAGGATGCGGGTGCTGCATTAGTTATTACTATCGATAACTATGAATTGGCAGTGGTGCACCACTTCACATACCTAGGGTCTACCATCAATGACAAACTCTCACTGGATACAGAAATCGACAGCCGCATTGGCAAAGCTGCAGCTACCTTTGCCCGCCTTACATCGCGTGTTTGGGGAAACTCCAAACTCACAATGAAGACCAAAGCTGCGGTATATAATGCCTGCGTCACCAGCACACTCCTATATGGCAGCGAGACCTGGACGACTTATGCTAAGCAAGAAAGAAGGCTCAATACCTTCCATTTACGGTGTCTACGCCGCATCCTCGGCATTTTGTGGAAAGATAAAGTGACAAATGTCGAGGTGTTGTCATGTGCTGGCCTTCAAAGTATGTATACACTGCTTAGACGGCGCAGACTTCGCTGGCTTGGCCATGTTCGTCGCATGGAAGATGGTCGCATCCCAAAAGATATCTTCTACGGACAATTAGCAGATGGCAAGAGATAAGTTGGGCGACCACAGCTGAGGTTCAAAGATGTGTGCAAGAGAGATATGTGGGCACTGGACATGGATCCAGCAACATGGGAGGATGAAGCTGCCGATCGCACTAAGTGGCGATGCTATTTACGGCGCCACCTCAGATTGGGCGAAGAGAGGCTCACACAACAAGCAGAGGAGGGGAGAAAACGTCGAAAGGAGCACCAGGAAAATAAGCAGCTGAGGGCTGTCACCTCAGGGGCGCATTCCCATAGTCAGTTATGACTGAATGGGCTATTATTATTATTATAATGCTAGAAAATCACAGTGAATTATAATGGTAAAACTTTAACACTGTAACGCTTAAGCACAAATTTCTATTACTAGAAAATCCCATTGAAATCCCCACGAAATGCTATTAACACATCTTCCACAATTGTTCTAGACTACGTGTTTAGATTATCCGAAAAAGTCTGAGCGACAACTGATATCTGGTTTTGGAAGCCCCAGTTTATATATCATCATGGTTTTATGATCTCTACAGGGTGTTAATTTTCACACTCTTTTGCACAGCAGAGAAATAAGCAACCTACGTTCCCAAGATAAAAGGTTTCCACGGTCGCTCTGTCGGCGTTGCTACTCGACAACAGAGACTTGGAACCGTGTAACGGGTTTCTTCCGAGATTCAGCCCACTTCTGGAAATCAAAGCGTTAACTCCCCCTGAGTGTATGAACATCAAAGGGTCCTAGGGAAAATATTTCTGCCCGAGCGTCTCACTTCAAAAGGTCCGGTGTTATTCACGCGCTGTCTGTCTGATATCCGATGATTGACAGATCAGCTCGCGTAAGAAACTCAGGTAAACAAACGTGGTTCGCTCCCTGTTATGACTGGCACGTCGCGGAAGTTGGTAAATAACTTCGTTTGTTTACGTCTCAAGGAAAAGAGGCGTGGATTAAAAATGAGTAAACGCAGGCTGTCAATGCATGGCTTTGCTAGCGAATCATAGAACACCAACGAGGTCACAAAAGACTGTCAGATACTGTAGGCTATATTTTCATTATACGTCACATGTGTGTGTATTTAGATGTGTGTGTAAATTTGCATGTCCATATTAACGATATAGATGTAGTGAGCACGTAGTAAACTCTATACAGAGCGATACAAAAGGAGGCAATCTGATCATCAGAAGTTGTTCCCCCGTCGATCAAGTGTTTCGGCCCCTTACTCTCCTTTACTCTCTAAGGGGGGCGGGCTCACCTGGGTCATGACTCCCAAGTGTCAGCCTCCTGTTTTTTGTGCAGAAAATTGAACCCACTCCACCTTGCAGCTTTAAAATCCACACTTTTCCGCCAGCCGGAGTCAATTGTGAAAGTAACCTCTATGTTGAACATAAATTATTGTCCCAATTTCCATCGATCATTGTGGTCGGTCCACATCACACCACGACCATGGACTGACACAGACACACCTGCGAGTAGCCGGCGAGGCGTGAAGCCACTTCGAGCTGGAACGGAAATCTACCTGCACCCGACACCCCATATAACACACCGCTGATTACCTGTAGGCCAACCCTCTTTCACCAATGCAACGATAAACTCAATGTATTGCGAACTTAGGGAAATTTTGCATTGTGCTGGAAGTTTCCTGTTTCGCAGGTGGGACTAGAGTTTACTGTCCCCAGGTTCATAGCCCATTGTGGTTGTTCCACAGCCAGCATGATGCCTTTTCCGTAGTTTCACTGACCATCTTCAGCGCCTTGTTCTCGACTGTCCCCTCAGCCCCAACAGTTTCAATAGATCATGCACTGAGGCAGCCACGAGCCCTCTTGTACCCACCTCAACAGCCATGACCCTTGCAGTGAGCCCATCGTGTCTCAGGTCCACGGCCAGATCATTATATTTGGCCGCTTTGAACGCATGTTGCTCGTCCAATCTGGATTCAAATAACACCGTCAGTTAAATCAATATAACCTGGTGCGATGATGAATGCAGCACTATATCTGGCCGTCTTCGAGATTTTTTGATACTCTCTGGATATGCCCCTCGTCCAGGTAGGTCTACCGCCATCTCCCAGTCATTTGCACAGTCAAGAAGAGATGGTAAACTGCTGCCTGATTTACTCGTTTTGGGGTGTGCTGACTTTCCTGCTGTCAGAAAGTATGTATTTGCGGTGCTCGGCCTGACTTTGCAATTCGTTTTCACCCTTGCCAGTTCTATTGTCGCAGCTAGCTCATTTAGAACTTTTTTGTGGCGCCATGTGTATCGCCCTTGCCCTAATGGCACATTGCAAGCTGAGAGCACGTGTTCAAGTGTCTGCCTTTCCTGGCACAGGGGACACTGCTTATCATCCCACTTTCCCCACCTCACAAGGTTTATGGCCGATGGCAGGTCATACATTGATCTAATAATGAAGCTGAGCCTAAGAGGTGCCATATGCCATATAACATTCCATGTCAAGAACCTTTGCAGGGCTCCTTCCCATGTAGTCCATTGGCCTTGTTGGGCCTGCTACACCGCTTTAACAATCCTCTTATAATTCTCAGCTCCTCGTATCTCCTGAATTATCATGTTTCTGCGGTCCCTGCTTGATAACTTGGACCACCAGTTGATGTCACCATGGCCAAATCCCCGTCTATTCATCTGTGTGTGTATCCGATTACCTCCCTGAGCTTGAGCGACTCATGGGCAGCATCAACAGCTTCTTCCACTCTCCACTTCATTTTCGTTTTCAGTGTGGGCTAACTCGCGCAGCATCATTGTGAGCCTTGCCTTTTCCACTTTGTACTCTTCAAAAACTGACTTGAAAGGAAGCACAAGCTTTGACTCTTTGCAGTACAGTGCTACGTCTGACAGACCTGGTGGTCCCCCTAGCCATTTCCTCATGAACTTGTTGACCTTCAGTTCTATAGCTTCTACTGTACTGGTGCTTATTTCATATATAAGCAGTGGCCACAGCAACTTAGGTATCAATAAAATATAAGTATGCATGTATGTGCGTTTGCAATTATGTACATGTGTACATGTGTATGTGCATAATTATATATGCTTAGAAAAACGTGTGTAAATGCTTGCGTAAGTATTCATTTCTCTGCGTCAATGATATGTGAAGTGAGGGATGGACACAGTAATGGGAAGAATGTTGATGCTAGTGCGAAACAGCAAAAATGTGGAAAATCGACGGTAATTATGTCTTTGTGAAAGTGATTGAAGATGGGAAGGGATAACGTCTGACATCTTATAGAAAGTACACCACTTTCTAGACATAGAATTATCTGTATTATTGTGGGGGTGATATTCAGCATCTCAACCGCCAAACAGCTATTCGGAAATTCTTAATAAGCGCATTCCATCAATCGGTTAACCCAGTGTCCAAGAAAAACAACCAAATAAGACGAAACATCTTTCTGGCTAGGACAGGTCTGCTTCACGTGCGTATACTGCACAGCATGGGAATCCGACAATAACAAACGAGGTGAAGGTCTTGAAAGACACATATTGAATGTTAACTTTTCAATGAAGGCGCCACATTTCACTATTGATCAATCACAGCAGCAGGCAGCTTAGAGTTGCGTGCATCTGCTTTAAAAACACTGAACTCTCTTGATAAAATCAAGCCTGTTTTTAGGTTTCAGGCAATTTGAAATTTAGAATAAATGAAGCGTGCTGTAGCTTTTATCCATGTCGGGCGATCGGTTTTTTTCTGCTATTCCATCGACAGAGAGATAGACGATTCAAACTAAGTGATATTTTACTAAATGTTATCTTCGCTTGAAAGAGAAGATTACCTTCATATCTAATGCAATTCATTAATACAAGGAATGTTAGTAAGTTACCACGTCTGCTTTCATTGAGAACAAGGACAACGTATTTTAAATCATTGAGGATACAGCGCTTTCAAATACCGATGGATGAGGGGCAGTTCGAAGTTTCCTTAGTTTACAAATACGTTCTTTTTTTCTCATCCGTCTTGTAACGATCTACCAAAACATTCTTGTTATTTACCGTCAGACGTGACGGAGTGGTTGATGATCCCTGATCTATCCGAACAATAAAAACAACAACTTTTTGTGTGTCAAATGCTGGATATTCTCCGTAATCCCATTAGATCAGTCAATTAGTTTAACGTGTTGAAGGTTGTCTGTATTGAAGATTCAGTATCTTTTTCTCCTTCTTGTTTCGAAAGTTCTACTCTGACATATTGCATTGCAACCTTCTAGTGCGTCCTCTTTACTTTATTACCGATGTTTTCTTCTTGTAACAAACTATCTACGACCAATGGTAATTCAGAGACGCTTTTGGAATTTGATATTTCAATGAGGTGTATCGTGATACCTGTCGTAGAGATAGGTTGTGAGTTATTTTTGGCCATCTGAATAGAGTGGATGGTAATAGGTACGTGCGAAAGGTGTGACAAACAGATTTCACGGGTGATAGCTAAAGGAAAAAGAAATGTCTATGGAATGAGTAAGTTTCTCTATTCCAGCCTATCTATACGACTATAATTTAGTACAAGACAACATTGCCTTTTGTTGAATAATACTAGTAGGAGTAAATTAAGTCTTACTCTGGCCAAAATCACCTAGGGGATGTCTAGCAGACCCCGCACACATGCAAAGAACTTCACATCTTCATATTAACGTTAAGGCAGCATGGACAAGTTCAACAATATTTATTTGACGAGACGAACCTCCACAGACACATTCTTGACATGCGTATACAGTAGTTTATGACGTCAACTCTACAGTCTTTAGTATCGATCTGTAACGTCCCCTAGTAGAACAATGTCGAAGACATTTTCATGAGTTTTTATTAAAATTCAAAACACTCACGTTCAGCAGATAGAGTATCATTCCTTTTACACATAAACTAGTCTCACCTCCGGGAGTTATATGGGCGAGCTAGTGATGGCACATATTAGGAATATATCTTGACACATTATAATATACAGGAGCTCATAAAACACACGTCCATCTGCCATGAAAAATACACATCGAAGAGGTCGAAAGACCGCTGACTTCTGCTAAAACACAACCGTAGACTTTTGCTACTCGACCCAAAAGGCAATGACGTACTTCCTGTAACCCATGGTCACCGGTCATCAACAAATTATGATAACTAGTCGAGCCGCATTCATGTTGAATGATATCTGTATGCCCAGGAACATTCATGAGCACATCAGAAAAAGATTGCAGTAATTGAGAAATCTGCTCATTCTGATGAGAAGCAAGAGTTGGCGCAATAGAAATATCTTTACAACTCCCAGTAGCTAAAAGATGTAAAATAGGTAAAGATAAGAGTGGTTCAGTACCATCATTTAAGTCAGAACTTTCCTCCTGAATTACCGCTAACGAAGAGCGATGATCAACAGATTCGTCGATAGCTTCAAAGATAGGTTTAAGATGTGGAGGACGAATATGAAATTTCTGTAATATGTTGATATGAAAATTTTTTTCTTTTCCAATATTAGACAAAATGTAGTCAACATCTGACAATTTATCAATGATTGTATAAGGTCCCCTCCATGACACAAGTAATTTGTTGTCTTTGTTTGGTAATAGAACATAGGCCTCATCACCCGTGGTAGCATAGTGGTTAGTGCACTGGCTTCCTAGCGCTGTGGTCTATGGTTCGATCCCCAGATGACGTGGGATTTTTTTAGGCCACAAACGGCTCCTGTGTCGACCTAGCCCCAAATGGGTACCAGAGCAACTCTAGGAAGGTTAAGGCGGCCGGCGTGATGCTGACCTCATCACCCCTAGTGTGCCGACGGTCAAGAAAATATGCGCTTAACACCATATTCCCAATATGCTCCAATGGGCGTGTAACGGGATCCTTTACCTTTTTTATTACCTCATCACCCGGCCATAATTGGCGTAACTTTTTTTTTATTGACAAACAATCGAGCTCTTAATTTCGCCTTTTCTTACGCCTCCACTGCTATTTGGCATGCGTCAATAATCATTTTTCTTAAATTGACAACATATTGGTAGGAGGTTTGAACATCCTCATCCATGTCAGCTCCAACCAACAATTGTTTTAAAATGGATATAGGTCCTCTAGGTTTAGCACCAAAAGCTAACTCAATTGGCGCGAACCCGGTGTGTTCGTTTGGAATCTCTCTATAAGCAAACAGAACTGCAGGCACAACTCTGTACCAATCTTGTGGATATTTAGTAGTAACTTTACCCAACATCTGCTTCAAAGAACGGTTTAGCCGTTCAATTTTACCATTTGATGCTCCATGATGTATTGAACTAAGAGAACGATCAATATCGAACTCTGTCATCGCCTGTTTCATTACGTCAAAGACGAATAGCGTCCCCTTGTCTGACAAAATGTTTTCGGGATAACCCAATCTGCTGAAAATTAAAAATAGTGCATCCGCGACGTCCACGGTAGATATGGACTTAAGAAGTATCGCTTCTGGCCAGCGGGTGCACATATCAATGCATGTCAGCACAAATTTGTGACCTTTAGCTGACGGGACCTTTAATGGACCAATAGGTCAATAGCCATCTTTGCGAAAGGCCGCAAAGAAATATCAGATGCCTGGATAGGTGCATTATGCTTAGGCCTTTTTGTAGCCACACCTTGGCAAACTGTGCATGTGCGAAAAAAAGTTTTAACATCTTTAGTCACACCAGGCCAAAAAGAAATGCGATTAAACTCTCTGTTTTTTCTTGCAATACCTAAATGACCCGCGCAATTAATGTCGTGGGCATGTCGTAAAACAAATGGTCGAAAAAAAGCTGGTACCATAATCTGTTTTTTACAGATGTAGAATCTTGAAAATTTATAATCAAAATACCATTCATTAAAGTGTACCAGTGTTTAGCATTAACATCAAACATCACAGCATCTGATTTTGCAACCCGAAAAAATTTCTTCAAGGAATCATCATCATTTTGTCTCCGAATGAAAGACTCCTTATAAATCAATTCCACCTGTAAATTATCATCACTTTCCTCCTCCTCATCATTATTTTCTTATCATTATCATTAACCTTATCATTACTACGATCATCATCATTCACCACCTCCTCAGACTCATTCTCATCAATCATCACCTAATCTACAACATTATCACTTTGGTTGTGATTTTCCACTTCAGCACGAGCCTGAGCTCTGGTTGTAACAGCATTTGCAATTATCAGATGCTGTTGTTCCCATTGTTCAATATCTTCCTTAGTGCATTCACGAAGACCAGGGATGTTTCCCAAGGTTATTCCTGCAATAGGATTAATCAATAGGCATACGAAAGTTCTCCCTGTAAAGTATGGGGTATCCAAAAATACTTCCGCAGTTGGATAGTATTCCACTATGCCACCAAATGTAATGCATTTCACCTCTCTGCCTGTGTAATCCTACTGATCCACCAACGATCTGCGCACTCCAATCGTGGTACACCCTGTAAACAACCAGCTGGTGTCATTGTTGAGGGTACACCCTGTGTCCCTCAACAATGACACCAGCTGGTTGTTCACAAAGCCTTTATTAAGAACCAGTGAACTTGTACCATCATATGAGGACATGACTAGTAACGGATGTCAACATAAAAGCCTTGGGACTCTCTGTAGCTGAAACAAAGAGTTACATTCAGAACAATTAGCACTGTTGGATAAATCAACACTACATACATTTGCATGAGTTAAACCAATTTTATTCTGAACTGGATTATTGTCACCAACATGTACGACAGCATTTGAACGTTCAGGGTTCCTTGACTGTCTAAAATTATTGTTCTGTTGAGAACCTCTATTATTAAAAGAATTGTCATTATTTCTATAAAATGACCTTTGTTCTCTTCCTGATCTGGAATTATAACCTCCGCTATTTTGATAATCATTAGGCCTGAATGATGACTGTTGATTAAAATATCCATCATCATGCGAGTTATAATTTCTTTGAGGTTGTTGGAACATTTTGTTAAATATATATCTGCCTCTGTTATTGCCATAGTTATGATTTTCATTAACTCGATAGTTTTTGTCTATGCTGTTTGATCTCTGCCTAGGTGCATTATAGTTTACATTCCTAGCAGATGCCACTGGCAAGGAATCCTTAAAGTTATTTTTACAAAGATTCCTACCCGGATGTGCAACTTGATATTGACGATCAAGAATTTCAAGGTTAGACAAAGTTTCAGGTTTTCTTTCCTGTAGAAATGACAAAAAGTCGCCACAAGTTGAAGACAACGCCTTGTCTCTCAGAGTCAAATCAGATAGCCCCTCAAAAGTTTTTTCACTCTTGGACAAATCAGCCCATCTAGAAAAGTATAGCTTTATAGTGAGATAAATTCAGTAAAATCTTTAGCTGAATCAGGCAAATATGATTTAAATTTCAGCCTATAACCATTCTCATCCAATTGGTACTTCTTTAGCAACAAGGCTTTCACAGCCCCATAGTCATTTCTAGTCTGATCATCCATAGTACAGACTGCAGTGAGTGCCTCACCCACTAATAAGTTCATGAGTCTACTGGACCAGGTAGCTCTATCAATTTTAAACTCTTGGCAATATGTTTCATATATATTTAGAAAGCATGAAATATCGCCAATATTTGAGTTAAATGTTGGCAAACTGAGCTTAAATGTGGAAGCATGGTCTTTTTTTAGCACCACCATTCCCTGTCTTAACCTGTGGTTGTAGCAGTTTCAATTTTTCTAACTCAAATTCTGCCAGTCTAAGCTCTTGTTGTGCTTTTATTTCCACCTGAGCTTGTTGTGCTTTTAATTCAGCCTGAGCTTGTTGTGCTGCATAAGCCAATTTTTCTTTTTCAAGAGCCATTTAATCTTGTCTCCTTTTTTCAGCCAATTCTTCAGCTGCCTTCTTCTCCTCTCTCTCCAATTGTCTTTGATCTCTGAGTTCCTTCTCCACATAGGTCCTTAAAATCTCACCTTCCATACCATTTACTTTTCCAAGTTTCATGAAATACTCTGCAGTAGCCATGATTCACAATTATTGTGCCTTCCCATAGCTAAACAATAATGCAAATTTTATGTAATGAATATGTGAGCAATATTAGCAATAATTGTTTCACCACCTCAAAATCAACCAACTGTATGTACTAGTAGATAGTAATATAGCTGTAATATTAGGAGTAATAAAAGAACAGAGATACAAACAAGATGACTTAATACAGTGACAAGAGCTAAAAGAAAAGAATACTAATGAAGAAATAAGGCAGAAATGTATGAATTATAGAACAAATGAACAAAATATAGCCCTAGCACACATATGACAAGAAACGGACGAGTTTACCACATGTATAACATTAAATAAATGAGGGATAGCAAGGTTAGGCTAACAATATCACAAACAATAATGCAGAAAATCTTAATAAAATTTACAATACACTTCACAACAATAACACAATTTTACAATTGACAATACTTATACAACTAACAAACAATGGCAATGATAATCTCAATAGCATCAGATAAGTAACAGCTTTTTAACGCCGACCCCAATATTTGAGACAATCACAAACCAAACCATACAGAACGCTCATGAATTTTCTCGACCATACAGAATGAGGCATTGAGAAAAAATTCACAAGTCCCACCATCCTCCCACTATTCACAGAAACATATATGCACAGAAATACATATAACATGTAAAAAAGAACCCTGTCAAACTAGATTTATCAAGTCTCACGCTGCATGTATCAATAAATGTACTCATCTGCTATGAAAAAGAAAACTCCTCCCAGCAGCAATTTCTGCGTCAGATAACAAACGATCCAAGAGCAGTGCAGCGAACAGGGTTAGACTTAGATTTTCACAATTCTTCACGACCAAGCAGGAACGCCATCATCGGGCAGAAAACTTGAATTTTCAAACGTACAGTTCTGCCGTAAATACTTTTGTCTTGAAAAAATTCAACTCTGGCAGTGAATTGAAGACATAGCACTGCAAATACTTGTGCATATAACCTCACAAAGGTTAGCAGACGATATGCACCTACATCTTTAAAATTTGAGAATCTCTCACGAAACAAAGTCCAACGACTTGCAATATATTTCTTGATATGTTCAAGATATTAAATTCCGGAGATCCTAGCTTGACACTCCCATTTTGCAGCTGTTGCGGGTCTTTTGTAGAATAATACTAGTTGGAGTAAATTTAGTCTTACTCTGGCCAAAATCACCTAGGGGATGTCTAGCAGACCCCGCACACAGGCAAACAACTCTACACCTTCATATTAACGTTAAGGCAGCATGGACAAGTTCAACAATATTTATTTGACGAGACGAAGCTCCATAGACACATTCTTGACATGCGTATACAGTAGTTTATGTCGTCAACTCTACAGTCTTTAGTATTGATCTGTAACGTCTGCTAGTAGAACAATGTCGAGGACATTTTCATGAATGTTTATTATAATTCAAAACACTCACGTTCAGCAGATAGAGCATCATTCCCTTTACAAATAAACTAGCCTCGCCTCCCGGAGTTATATGGGCGAGCTAGTGATAGCACATATTAGGAATGTATCTTGACACATTATAATATTCAGGAGCTCATAAAACACACGTCCATCTACCATGAAAGACACACACCGAAGAGGTCTAAAGACCACTGACTTCTGCTAAAACGCAACCGTAGACTTTTGCTACTCGACCCAAAAGGCAATGACGTACTTCCTGTAACCCATGGTCACCGGTCAACAACAAATTATGACAACTAGTCGAGCCGTATTAGAATCGACAGATATGTTATGAATTTTACCCGTAACAAACACACAAACGTGAAAAACTATGGTTACTTAGTAATGGGTCTGACCAACACATAAAGGTAAGTTTCTTTTTTTTATTATCATTAAACTTGACAAGACCAATATCTAAAGAAAAATCAGAATTACAAACATATGAAATAGCAGAATAAATGAGCCCTCCCCTTATGGAGAAAAGAACCCAAAAAGTTAATAACCCAAAGGTCCAAGGTTTGCACTATGTTACAGAGAAGACAGTAAAGTAAACAAGTTCCTACTGTATGCTACCTAGTGAAGTAAACAAGTTTAAGCAAATGCAATGTTAGTAAATTCCCTGAGACAAAGAAAAATACTCACGCAGTTTTTCATACTGTGGCCACTCAATCACGCTTACCTACTCTTGGTGATATCCATTGGAAATACAATTATTCCTGAATATATAAAAAGTCAGGTTCACTTCCCAAATTGGCCCCAGTCCATCCTCTAACAAATAAAGACTAGGGAGGTGAACGCCGAATCTGGTGTTTTGTTTTCCTGGATGAATAAAATGTCACCGCCAATAGTTGATGTAGGACCGTGCTCTTGAGGTTCACAGTTAAAAGAGAAAAATACCGCCAGTATTGGGAAACATCTGTTTGTTAAAAAAAAATGTTACCAATGACGATGATGATAATCCTATCGGCTGACTCTGTGTTAGAGCGCCGATTTCTAAACAGCGTAAAGTTATGGATGCTTCACTTGAATACGACTGTCAGAAGTCGGGAATATTAATGTTATTTTGCACACCCCAGTGGGCTGGAAAAATTAGAAAAAATATATGAGTTTGGTAAGTCCAGTTAAACTTATAAGTTAAAATGTTTCTCATGTAACTTTGGCTAATACTCTCTCACGAATGAAATTGGTGACGCACAAGCCATGAAAAAGACAACATTAACAAATCAGTAAAAAGAAAAATAAACCGCTGGACTCTCTTGATCAGGTCTGCTAGGAATATAAGAAAACATTTATGGAAAAATACTAATATTCTGTATAGCTATATATATGCACACAGATGGGGACAATGCGATCTCTTATCCACTCCGTCAGCCCTGATTAAAGTTAAACGGCACAGGTGTTTTCTTTAGCCTACCCTATCGCACGTCGCTTAGCGAGTGTAGGTTGGATGGAGTTATGCGACTCTCCCCCTGCTCGCGGTTAACGATCAGCGCACAATGTCAATTATCACAAACTATCGCCGGTCGTTAAGTAGCTATTAATTTGGTTGGCGTCTGATAGTTTAGTCGTATGATATTAAATAATAGGTACTTATAATAAAAACGCACAATGAAATAACGCGTTAATTCTTTTCTGTCACTATCAGTCGCGCCTAGCATATAAATCAGTCAACTAAAACAGTCTCTTCTTGTGTGAGAAAGCGGGTGGTGAAAATTAACATTATAACTGGACATCTGGTATGAAATAGCTCCGCGTTATTTTATTTCACTAGTGCTAACAGCTAGAAAATCTAAGTGAATTATAATGGTAAAAGCTAACACTTTTAATTGGTAAAAGCTAACACTTTTTAACACGTATGCGCTAATTTCTATAACCAGAAAATCAGAATGAAGATCCTCACGAATGCTAATAACACATTTTTCCACAATAATGGTTCTAGAACTGCGCGCTAGACTATCCAAAAATTCTGAGTGGCAACTGATAGCAGGTTTAAGAAAACACAGTTTATATATCATTATATTTCTCTGATCTATCGATGATGTTACTTTTCACGTTGCTATGTACAACGAGAATCAGAAACAAAGTTACAAGATAAAAGCTTACGGCCGGTCTTCCGGCGAGTGCTTCCGATCGGCATCAAAAGACTTGTTACGTGTAACGGGGTTCTCTAAGATTTTGCCCGCGATTCGACATCAAAGCGTTAACTCGGGAGTTTTAGATTTCCCTTCGTAGACTTCAAAAGATTCTGTGTTTGTCACGTGCGGTCTGTCGGGTATCGTATGATTGACAGATAAGCTCGCGTGAGAAGACGAGGTAAAGAAACCTGATTCGCTACCTGTTATGACGGGCAGGTCACGAAAGTTTGTAAACACTTCGTTTGCTTATGTTCAAAGAAAACATGCGGGACGAAAAAGTACGCTTTTGTAAGTAAACACAGGCATAATGCATGGTTTTAGCTAGCAAATCATAGAACGCTACGAGATTACAAAGACTGTCAGATTACTGTAGGCTCTTTTTCCATTATACGTCACAATACCATTTGGTGGAATTTCGTAAGGATGAAACGTTCATGAACCTTCTTGCTTACTGCAGCTTGGTCGAATACTAACCCTTCACATTTGATACAAAGGTTTGACACCGCCGGAAATATCGCACCTGTTCGTTTGTACTTTAACTCAAACCCTTTCATTTTCGACTGGCATCTTAATTATTGGAGATTCATTTACATGTGCTGTTATCCACAAAAGATCTGACATTACCTATGTTAGTGAAACTGGCAGGTACTTGCTAGGCTAATTTCAAGAGCATTTACTGACATTTATCACGGGGATTATAAACTAGGGGTCTGTTCATTGTACTAGTCCGACCATTCTGGTAAATGCGGCACTCAAATGACACCTATGCGCCCAGTCATGGTGGTGATAAAACTCGTTTTTCTTTGGAGACTATCCTCATTTTCTAAATGGGATATATTTATCCTGATGGATCCTGATGGACTGAATGTACAGCATACTTTTGCTTGAGTTCTGCTATTCATGGCTTTCCACTATTTCAGTACCTTTTTGTTTAATCCCTGGCTTTTTCATGTTCTTTCTTTTTTTGTTGTTTGTGTTTTTTAAAATCCATTTTGCTTATTTGTATGCCAATATTTTGCTATTTAATACATCATTTTCTTTTCCTCCACTTATGATAACTTTGTTGCTTTTCGACTGTAGCGGAATTTGTCATTCTAGACTCTTACCAGAAGTATTTATTTCTTTTGTTATTTATTTATATTTTTTTGGTGTTTGAGATTTTCGTAGTGTGTTGAATTTTCGGAGTTGAGATTTCTTTCGTTACTTGTTTTATTTTTTCCCCATGTCACGTGTGCTGTTTATTTTTTTCTTGTTTCATTTTTATTTTCCTTGTCTTCCTTTATCGCTCATTTTATCTTTTTTTTTAAAAAAATTGGCTCTTTGTTTCTGATTGTTTGCAGTGTCCATTGTCTTTTTCTCTTGATCTGTCTATATTTATTGTATTTGTCGCCGGTTTGTAACTGTATAACAAAAAGGGTAAACAGTGCAGTTGGAATGTAAAACTGACTCCATACATTTTACTTTTTTAAGGAAAAATTGCTAATTTAACATTATGCTGTTGGGACACTGGTGTTACTCTACTTCCATTAACTCAGACTGCTGGCGTGGACTCATGAGCCTTATCTTGTACCTCTAATTCGGCTGAATAATGGAAACAACATCGCATGTGATGTGAGGATTATTCCTGGGCACTCTTCTGTCTATATTTGGTGTAAATGTAGTCTCATAGAAGATATTGCCGTAGGTGAGTGAAGTGTTACAGATTTCATCATAGTAAGTCCAATATTTTTATGAGGTGATTGGACTAGTCCGCTTCCTCGCTGCCTTTGCCTTCCATAACTCAAGAGTAAAGTCAGTGTCACGGATTGCCTCCCCTGCTTTGCAGTAGTGGTCCAACAGTGACCAAAACTCAAGCGTATCTAATATTGGCTTCTAAGGTATCTACCTGTGGTTGTTGTTGCTGTTGTGCCGTGTTGTGTGAGGTGTTGGTCGTACTCTTGGAGTCAGTGAAGGGGCGCTCCTCTCGTTTGGGGTGACTATCGTGTTGGTGTCTTTTTGCCGGTGTCACTTCCAACTGGGCGCTCTGGTACCGATCAGCAAACAGTGCCACCTGATCAAGAGTTTCGGCCCCATGCTCCGCCAGAAACCGTCTCATGTCTGGGTTGAGCGAATCCCTCCACGAAAAATATTTCTTGTAATCCCTCGTACGATTCGTCGAAGGCGCTTAGTGATCACCACTTCTCCAAGTGCATAGTCAGACGTGTAGCAAACTGTTTATACGACTCGTCTTTTTGCTTCTTGGCTTCCCGGAATTTGCTTTGAAAAGTTTGTGCATTTAGCTGAAAATGCTGCAGCAGAGATTTCTTCAACAAATCATAATTGCTGCTATCTTCCAATGCCATTTTGAGAAAGATATCTTTAGCAGGTGTAGTGGTTTTGATGGTACTGTATGATTGTGATATTACCTAGTGTGATGCATGAGGTCAGCTGTGAAGGCTCCTGAGATAAATGTAGCTGTGAATTTACAGAAGGCCCTTCTTGCTACCACTTACGACCTCACACATATCTTTTTTTACTAATGAATGTGGCTACGTTAAAAATCTAGGGTACTGATATGTAATGTGTTGTGGTAGATTACATACACACACAGAGATATTTAATAAGTCTAATAATATTAATAACATTTTATAACACACTGAACTAACTCACGCTGTGTAAAATTTTGATAGTAAATTTTCTTTAAGTTTATTTGTTCTGAACCAAGGTTTTATTTTGGTCAGAACATATGAAAGGTTTTGAAATTATGAATGAAATGCATGAATATATGGCATAATAAATGAAAGGTGTGTACATATGTATTTTACAAGACTAGTTAATATTACTACTGTTTATAGTTGTAATTTATCTGGGAGAACGATTAATGGATGTGCTGTTGGGGTGGCTTCATCACTCCCTGTCTATGGCTACTAAACATTGTCCATTTATTGATGGGAGGAATACAATTTTATTTCCCAACATGGTATGTTCTAGTTGATGGGAATATAGTTGGTGTGTTATTTATAAACTAAGTTGGTGAATGTCCAGCAGGCCAGACGCTCACGTATCTTGACTGAGTAGTTCTGGTGCTGGAATCTGGTGGCCCCACCTCTCCGTGCTTGGGGGCAATATAAGGCTGCTCTGCCAAAATATTAGACTGCACGGGTCCACACTTGTAATTTCAACACAGCATTTGACACCACTTTGGTGCCAAATAAAAACTCACAGTTCTGAAATAAAAGTATTTGGTCATGTGTCAGAACTCTACCTCCTGAGCCACTTCTACACTCAACACTACACAACAACACCACATAGACGGGGTCAGATCTCTCTGACCATACAGCACATCTTACCAAGTTGGTTTCACATAGGATAAGTTCCCCCAGACTGCATATTCTGAAATATGTTCATTAGCTTCCTGCCATTGAATAGGATAGGTGATATGTTCCACTGATCTCAACACTTGATCCGCCCTTCATAATCCTTGCTGGCGTTTATGTATTTTGTTTGTCTCTAGACCCTGAACTAGGGCGGGGGGTCTAGAGCGAATCCTTACTTGTTGTAAGGGATAGATTTTGATATGGCAGTATCAATTCACTCGAAACATTAAACAATATTAAAATATACAAAGAAATACTTTCAGTCTTACCAGAATTATGAATAGAGAACACAGTTATCTGAGAGCAAAACTCAGCTGAGCTGCTGGCTCTAGTATGGCGTCCCTCTAAATATTGCAATTAGCTTTTGGGAAATACACCACTGAAGAATTACTGTGTCTCTCTGGACAATTTATGTTGAATGGCAAAAATGTGCGTCTGAGCGCCGATAATATGATCATCTATGGCCAATCACCGCCTTTCCCCCTTTTCAAATTCAAACCTCCTACCAAAAGTCAATTCAGTCATACCTCAGTCAAGTATGTATTATTGTCTGTTGGTCCGTCTGTCTCTAGAGTTATTTTTAGCCACAACTTCCACTAATTCCCCTTCTCTTTCCTTCCATCTAGATTTTAGCACTTGAGTCTCAAGGCCACAATTTTTTGAAAATTAGTGACATTTTTTGTTTCAATGCAGTCGCTCGCTGATATGAACAACACAGTCTTTTGTCAATATCTTCATTATTATCTATCCGTCTGTATAAATGAAAGCATATTATTTCACTGCTCAAGATGGGCCATCAGGCCAGCTAGGTTTTATATTCCTAACATTATTATTAAGAAAAAGTTACTTTTCCAAGGTTAGTTTTTTTTTTTTTAAATATGTTCGAGCATCTTTTGTAATGCGTTTGCCGCTGAATTCAAATAAAGGACTAAGTTATCGCAAAAGCGTCCAAGAAATGACTGTTGCGTATAATAACTAAGGTCCCTTTTGTCGATTTCTTTACCTTGTGTCAACTTGGGGACGTGAATTTTTTCCCTTTCCCCACCAATTGCGTCTTGTTAGCCTTGCTAGTTTCAAGCACGTGTTCAGTCATATTTTTCTTTTTGATCTCCGTTCTCATCCCGTCCCAAGGGTAAACGTTTTGCCTTCACGTCTAACAAGTTAGTTTCCATGGCGGGTGGTGACCCGCGGCATGGGCGATCATGTCTTCTAGTAGCTTACGCATTATTTGTATCTTTACATTTTATCTTTGGAGATATTTTAACGTTGTATCACGGTTAATTTTATCACACATCTCCCCACTGAAAACATGCCTACGGCAAGTTCCAAAATCAGTGATACACATAGATAAAATTACTCCTCACGCCTGCCACTACTCTAATTTTGATCACAGGGGTGCCGACTGAGGAAATCTGACCCACATTCAATTTGCCTGGGATATATTGGATACTAAACTGATAAGGTTGAAGCAATAAAGACCACCTCAGCAATCTTGCGTTTTCATGCTTAGCCTGAGATAAGAATACGAGGGGCTGATGATCCGTCTGGACCACAAAAGTCCTACCATACAGATAGATTTGAAACTTCTTTATTGCCCAGATTAACGCTAAACATTCTTTTTCGCTTGTGGAATATCCTTGTTCCGCCTTATTCAATTTGCGGCTTGCATAAGCGACTGGGTTCAGTTCCCCATCAGGTGAAGATGATCTTTGCAACAAAGCGGCCCCGAGTCCCACATTACTTGCATCTGTTCTTACGACAAAGTCCTGTGTCAAATCAGGCAGTTTGAGAATAGGCTTGCTAGTGAGTTTTTCCTTTAAGTCTTGGAACGCTAATTCACTTTGCGCATTCCAAATAATTTTATCTGGAAGTCTCTTGCGAGTCAGATCAGTCAGAGGAGCACATATAGAGTTAAAATCTTTGATGTATTTTTGATAAAATCCTCATAACGACTCGAATGATCGCACGTCCTTTTTTGTTTGTGGTCTATGTGCTCTCTGCAGTTTTTCCAAGTTCTTGGGATCAGGGGTCATGTTACCCTGATATACAGTGTGTCCCAAGAATTCCAACTCTTTGCATCCAATACAACATTTTGTTGGCCTAGCAGTTAAGTTCGCCTCCCTAAGCCTATTAAATAACATTTTTAGAGCGTCAATGTGTTCTTCAAATGTCTCTGTGGCGACGAGAATATCATCCATGAAATTCGTGATACATGGGTTATTCAGGGGATCCAACAATTTGCGCTTCATCCTTGAAAATACACTCGGAGCATTTTTCAGTCCGAATGGTAGCATGTTGAATTCATAATGTCCTTCCGATGTGTTAAATGCTAAATAAGGTCTCACTTCAGGCTTCACTGGAATCTGGTAATAGCCTTTACTAAGATCCACCTTTGAAAAGTATTTTGCCTTGTTTAATCTGGCAAATAACTGTTTTGTGTCTGGTAATGGATCCACTTGTCCTTCTGTGACAGCATTCAGTTTCCTGTAATCTATGCACAGCCTGTGTTCCCCAGACGGTTTCCTCAACAAAACGACACTGGAGCTAAAAGATGATTCACTGTGTGAAATAATTCCCTCCTTCAACAAATAATCTATTTCTTCCTTCAATGCCTTCTCCTTCGCGAACGGTATAGAATAGGCTCTCATACAGATTGGGTTTGAGTCTACCAGTTTCATGTCATACTGTAGCAAATTTGTATGGCCTGGTTTATCTGTTAATACATCTGTATGTTCCTCCAGAACCTGTTGAACTCTCTCCCTCTGGTTTTTAGTCAGGTGCTTACTGACTTTTACGTGTGCTGCTGTTTCACAAGGATGTAATGGGTATTCATGTGAGGTGAGTGGTTCCTTTTGCATTTGAGTTGCGATAGCTTAGGTCAGTAAGGGGGTGCTTTCCTGGAGTGGTCTGTCCAGATACTTCTTTAACAGGTTTACATGATAAACTTTCTCCTTCCCCTTTTTGTCAATTTTATAGTTCGTTCTAGACACCTTCTCTAGAACCGTATATGGACCTTGCCATCCAATTTGTAATTTATTCTGGCTGCCGGGTAGTAGAAGCAGCACCTTCTCTCCCACAGCTAGTTCTCTGTCCTTTGCCTTCCTATTAAAATATGCTGCATGTTTCTTCCTGGCTTGTTTCAAATTATCATTTGCCAGTTTCCATCCAGCTTTCAGACGAGTGGTCAGTTCGTTCACGTATTGATAAGATGAGGTAACAGTCTCTTCCGCCTTCTCATCTGTCCAGGTCCTTAATAGCGCTACATCTGGACCTTTAATTTATCATACTTATTTTTCATGGAACCCGTCGGGTCCCGTCCATTAGAAGCACTATAGTGAGGACTTTTCTTCCTAGAATCATCACTCACAAATCGACCACTACCAATGTTTTTCTTGGGTTTATCACCCCACTTTAGATTGCTTGTGAGAGATCTTCGCTCTCTTTTAGTTTCGTCCAGTTTATATAATCCTGACCGAGGGATTGTCCGCTTATTCTGGGTTAAATTTCTTCTTTGTACTCGTCGCATAGTGGCCATGTTAATCCATTCAAGTGAAGACTGGGTGTGAAAAGGGGGCTCCCATTGCACTTTGTCTACCTGAGTATAATAATTTTTCTTTCCAGGCCTAAGAGTGCCCCATGGCGTTTCTAGGTCCTGCACATATTTTCCCTTTGTGGGTGTTCCCTCATGAAATACGCCACATGCTTCTACAAAGTTTTCAATATCGACATTTACGTCGGGCCAATAGTATTTGCGAGCAACTTTTTGGCAGATGGTACCGACTTTTTCATGGTCCCCATCTTTTCCAACATGTAAGCTCCTTATTAAATTTGCCCTATATACCTTGGGAAGAACCAACTGTCCGTGACCAGTGGATCTAGTTCCTGTCTTCCTATATAGCAATCTGTCCTTCATAAAATATTCCCCCTTGCTCGGAGGTGTGTGGCATTTGGGCAATTTTTTAAAACATGGCTTGAGTGTCCTATCCTCAGCCTGCGCCTTCCTCATCTCCTCTGGATGAGCATTTATAGGTTCACCTTCTTCCTCCTTCTTCTGTGACCTGGTCTGCACTGTCGCCATGATCACAGGTCTCTCGGGATTCCCCAAGAAGACGTATCTACACCCCAATATCAGAGGGTAGATTGGTTCATCTATCACTGCTGCTCTGATTTCTCCTTCCACATAGCGAGTTTTCACCGTTATCCTTGCGATGGGAAGTGTCATGAGTGGTATGTCCTTAGTTGCCCCTTGTATTTCCACTGTTTCTGTGGTATACTGACTTGGGTCCACTAGGCTAGACTTCACAACTGAATCATAATCCAAACCTGTATCATAAAGGCACCTTATGGTGACCCCATTACAAATAACATCCTCACAAACTGGGGGGTGATAAGGTTCCTGCTGTCCATTAGGATTAACCTTTAATCTTTGAGTCCCCGACTTCATTGCAGCAATGTTTGAAGGTTTCCTTCTACAAAATTCGGTGTTATGGTTATCTTTCTTGCACCATTTACACCATCTTTTTCCTTGGTTAAACGATTTTCTTTCATTGGATTTTTGGTCATTGAACTGTGAGTTTCTGTCTCGATAGTCATTTCTTGGCCGTTCAAGGTTTGTCCTACCTTTATTTCCCTGTTCTCTATTATCAAATTTATTAAATTGCTGTGGAGCTTTAAAATTGTCTATGTGCTTCTTTTTAGCACCACTTACCTCTGCCTGGGCTGCCTGATACCTCTCAGCGACATTTAAAACCTCCCCCAACTTCTCTGCACCTTGTTCCATGAGAAATTTTCTCATGTCTGGAGCCATGGACTCTCTCAATTGCTCTATCATGATCATCTCCTTAAGATCTTGGGTCTTCCCCAGAGCCGTCCATTTCTCCAAATAGGTTTCCAGTCTGGCAGAGAATTGGTGGTATGTCTCCCCAGACAACAGTTTGGCATTTCTAAATTTCTTACGATAAAATTCACCATTTTTTTCGTACCTTAATAACAAAGCCTGCTTTAACATGTCATAATTTTCTTGGTCTTCTCTGTTCATTTTTGCGAAGACTTCGTAAGAAGTACCTCTCAGTCCCTGTGATAGCTTTAAACTCCACCTCCCTCTCTCTCTAACCCATATGTAGTAGCTAATAACTCAAAACGTCCGAGGTACCCCTCTATGTCATCGTCTTTTTCAACAAAATGGTCTAAATGAAACCCCATAGCTGATGTTGAGGCTCCCAGACTGGGCGTAGCATCTGAGGCAAAAGGGCTGGCACCATTTTCAGGAGCCTGGCCTTGTAGCTCCAGCTCCCTTAGTCGTAATTCGTGCTCCCTTTGCAACCTTCTATCTTCTGCCTCCCTTTCGGCCTTTTTATCTGCTGCCTCCCTTTCGGCAGTCAATCTTTTTTCTTCTGCTTCCCTTTGCTGTCGTTTTTCTTCTGCCTCAATCTGCAGCCTCTTAATATCTTTTTCAGCCTCTAACCTCTTCTCTTCAGCTAATCTTCTTTCTTCCCGTTCAATATACTTATCACATTCAGCCGTTACATATTGAATTAAAACCTGACCATCCATTCCCATATCCTTTGCCGTTAGCACAGCAGCTGATCTGAATTTGGCTAGCTCCGCCATACTTTTTAGACAATTTAGCAATGAGCAAGATAAATCTCTAACCACTAAAGTAATTCTAATTACTATAGTCTAAAATAATTCTAATTAGCCAGTTAACTAATTAATTACCACTGGCTGTGAAGATTCACCAACTTTTATTTTCACTTTTAATTTTAAGGGACACTTTTAATTTTTAAAATTTGTTCCCCTTAATTTTAATTCTCCCACCAGGAGATTCTAATATTATTGATAGGCTAATTATCCCTGGACAAGACCCCAATATATGTAGTGGTTTTGATGGTACTGTATGATTGTGATATTACCTAGTGTGATGCATGAGGTCAGCTGTGAAGGCTCCTGAGATAAATGTAGCTGTGAATTTACAGAAGGCCCTTCTTGCTACCACTTACGACCTCACACATATCTTTTTTTACTAATGAATGTGGCTACGTTAAAAATCTAGGGTACTGATATGTAATGTGTTGTGGTAGATTACATACACACACAGAGATATTTAATAAGTCTAATAATATTAATAACATTTTATAACACACTGAACTAACTCACGCTGTGTAAAATTTTGATAGTAAATTTTCTTTAAGTTTATTTGTTCTGAACCAAGGTTTTATTTTGGTCAGAACATATGAAAGGTTTTGAAATTATGAATGAAATGCATGAATATATGGCATAATAAATGAAAGGTGTGTACATATGTATTTTACAAGACTAGTTAATATTACTACTGTTTATAGTTGTAATTTATCTGGGAGAACGATTAATGGATGTGCTGTTGGGGTGGCTTCATCACTCCCTGTCTATGGCTACTAAACATTGTCCATTTATTGATGGGAGGAATACAATTTTATTTCCCAACATGGTATGTTCTAGTTGATGGGAATATAGTTGGTGTGTTATTTATAAACTAAGTTGGTGAATGTCCAGCAGGCCAGACGCTCACGTATCTTGACTGAGTAGTTCTGGTGCTGGAATCTGGTGGCCCCACCTCTCCGTGCTTGGGGGCAATATAAGGCTGCTCTGCCAAAATATTAGACTGCACGGGTCCACACTTGTAATTTCAACACAGCATTTGACACCACTTTGGTGCCAAATAAAAACTCACAGTTCTGAAATAAAAGTATTTGGTCATGTGTCAGAACTCTACCTCCTGAACCACTTCTACACTCAACACTACACAACAACACCACATAGACGGGGTCAGATCTCTCTGACCATACAGCACATCTTACCAAGTTGGTTTCACATAGGATAAGTTCCCCCAGACTACATATTCTGAAATATGTTCATTAGCTTCCTGCCATTGAATAGGATAGGTGATATGTTCCACTGATCTCAACACTTGATCCGCCCTTCATAATCCTTGCTGGCGTTTATGTATTTTGTTTGTCTCTAGACCCTGAACTAGGGCGGGGGGGGGTCTAGAGCGAATCCTTACTTGTTGTAAGGGATAGATTTTGATATGGCAGTATCAATTCACTCGAAACATTAAACAATATTAAAATATACAAAGAAATACTTTCAGTCTTACCAGAATTATGAATAGAGAACACAGTTATCTGCTAGCAAAACTCAGCTGAGCTGCTGGCTCTAGTATGGCGTCCCTCTAAATATTGCAATTAGCTTTTGGGAAATACACCACTGAAGAATTACTGTGTCTCTCTGGACAATTTATGTTGAATGGCAAAAATGCGCGTCTGAGCGCCGATAATATGATCATCTATGGCCAATCACCGCCTTTCCCCCTTTTCAAATTCAAACCTCCTACCAAAAGTCAATTCAGTCATACCTCAGTCAAGTATGTATTATTGTCTGTTGGTCCGTCTGTCTCTAGAGTTATTTTTAGCCACAACTTCCACTAATTCCCCTTCTCTTTCCTTCCATCTAGATTTTAGCTCTTGAGTCTCAAGGCCACAATTTTTTGAAAATTAGTGACATTTTTTGTTTCAATGCAGTCGCTCGCTGATATGAACAACACAGTCTTTTGTCAATATCTTCATTATTATCTATCCGTCTGTATAAATGAAAGCATATTATTTCACTGCTCAAGATGGGCCATCAGGCCAGCTAGGTTTTATATTCCTAACATTATTATTAAGAAAAAGTTACTTTTCCAAGGTTAGTTGTTTTTTTTTTTAAATATGTTCGAGCATCTTCTGTAATGCGTTTGCCGCTGAATTCAAATAAAGGACTAAGTTATCGCAAAAACGTCCAAGAAATGACTGTTGCGTATAATAACTAAGGTCCCTTTTGTCGATTTCTTTACCTTGTGTCAACTTGGGGACGTGAATTTTTTTCCTTTCCCCACCAATTGCGTCTTGTTAGCCTTGCTAGTTTCAAGCACGTGTTCAGTCATATTTTTCTTTTTGATCTCCGTTCTCATCCCGTCCCAAGGGTAAACGTTTTGCCTTCACGTCTAACAAGTTAGTTTCCATGGCGGGTGGTGACCCGCGGCATGGGCGATCATGTCTTCTAGTAGCTTACGCATTATTTTTATCCCTACATTTTATCTTTGGAGATATTTTAACGTTGTATCACGGTTAATTTTATCACAGCAGGTCCTCGCAGACTCTGAGATAGCTTGATGGATCTCTCTCTATCTAGTCCATAGGTGGCAGCTAAAGACTCAAACCTAACAAGATAAATGTCTATTTCCTCTGAAGCCACAGAATAGACATCTAACTGAAAAGAGGCCGCGCTCGGAACAATCGCGTGAGATATATTATCCCCCTCACTACTTTGAGAGCTCCCCGACCCATTAGTGCTAGAGCTAGATTAGATTCTTCTTCCTTCAATCTCTAGTTCTTTAAGTCTGAGTGCGTGGGCTTGGTCGGCCTCCTTTTCGGCCTGTAGACTGTCAGCCTGTTCCTTCTCGAATGCTCTTTGCTTTTCAGCCTTCTGCTTCTCAAAATATCTTTGCTGTTCCCCAGAAGCTCTTTGCTTTTCCTTCTCTTCTTTTTCGTGTTCCCGTTAATTCTCCTTCTCTTCCCTTTCTAATCTTCTCTCTTCTTGTGCCATGGCTTTCTCAGCTTCTATCCCGTCTTCATTTTCATTCATCCGTTCCTTATCTTCTTTCACAGAAGTGGCTACAAAATCAGATAAATCTGTGCCCGATAAGCCCATCTCTTTAGCAACATTTAAATAAAAAGTATAGAGATTTTGTGATTCGGCCATGCTGTACAGGGAGATTTTTTTACAATTGCTATTTGTCTAAAATAAAATTAGCCGCTCTAAGTTCTAAATACTAGCTGACTAAAATTATAAAATACTCAACACCAATGACAACAACAGAAATAAGGCTTCAGCAATGGACAGTTTTTTTCCTCTTCCAATTAATTTTAGAGAAGTTTTTTGATTTTATCAATTATTACTTTACTCATACAATTTTTCACCTTATTTATTTATTTATGCAAACCGTATGAGCAGATCTATATAAACTAATAACTAACAATACTCTTCCAGTAAATCTAAAATTTCTGTCAGTGTTCTAGGGAAATTAACCATCAGGTTTTAATAAAGGCGAGGTCCGCAAGATTACTCTTGGCAGAGATGTAGATAAAAAATTAATGACACATCTACCTTAAGGGAGCATTCAAAAGATATTACCAGAAGTCAAGAACAAAAGCGGCTTAGGGCTGAGCAATTTGTTAACTTATTATCTGGTCCTTCACTTTTTGCGAAGGGTTTAGCCCGTTCGAGCCCCCAGTTGGTGTAATCCAACGAAATCCCTATTTAAGGTATAGCTCTGTTTAGAGGTAAATATATGTCGAGGTATTTATATATATTAAAGAATCTGGCTCATACGTTTGCTTTCATACATATAAAAAACTGAATCGAATATGATTGTTTAGTTTTAAAACAACAGGTAACAAATTTAATAATCAATTAGTATTAACAGTTTAAAATAAATAAAATGCTGGTTTTAATACTGAAATCAAATTTTCTCTTCATTGAGATTTAGGGTGAGGATATATAAAAAGTCCTTTTTGCGTTTTTACAAGCAGTTAACTTTTATAAGGGAGTCCTGCAGCTGTGGTTCACCAATTCTGTGATTACGAAAGCCTTCTCCACACTCTCTTCCACTGTAGGCGGTTAAGGTGGATGCTTTTATCTCACACTAGCGGCGTTAGTAGCACAAATCGTCTGATGGATTGCAACCACGAACTTTAGACAAATAGAAAGAAACAAATGCCTGCTGAGTACATTTGTTCGCCGCAAACTAACAGGCCCAATGTCATGCGCTCCACGCACCAATGTTAAGCTCTCAGAAGAAATAAATTCCCGAGCAGATAGTGTGACTCAGGGAATATGATGAAAATTCACCCATATCCTTCTGGGTGTTAACTTGGAAATTGTGCCTGGTGTGCGTGAATAATGATTTGCCTGAATTACAATTAAAAAAGGTACATAAATCTCACACGATAATATGTTACACCTTAGGCACATGTGAGATAATCATCACTCACTACTCATCCCTTCTCCCGTCGGAGTCTGGGGTCGCTCTGCTGTTGGGTTTCCCGCACGACTAGCCAGTAACAATCATCAGCTCTTGCAGTAATGGTTCATGCATATAATATTTTCATATGCTGAGGTTGCCAGCCTCAGATATAACCACTTAGCAAGAAACCTGTAGAATTTACATTTGTAAATAAATTGTTTACACTTACCCCAAAATTTTGGGAATATTCTATCTCCTTGCACAGATTTAGACTGGACACAACTCTGTATTAGAAGCTTCAAAATCACTTAGGTCTGGAAATTAGAGTTAATTCCCCTGACGGCAGCTGTCCTACAAAATCCTGGCCTGGGAAAACTTTTGTTTAATTCCTCTTTCGCTTGGTCTGGGAAATTAGAGTTAATTCCTTTGACGGCGGGTGTTCTGCGAAGGCCTGGAAACACTTTTGTTTAATTTCTGTAAGACTTGTAATCAAATTCCTAAGTTTCCAGTCTTATATTAAAATTGCGGGTTTACTTGTGAATTCCTAAGTTGCCCAATACTCAATCTGTTACTTATAGTTGTGGAATTTCTAAGTCCAATGTCTTCTTTTTCTTTCTGGCTTTTAGGAGTCGCTGAAATGACTTGTCCGCTGCAGTCTCTCTGTGTGTCTGTATCTGTGTTTTCATTACACTTATTCTCAGTTCTTAGTGCAAATCACAGTTTGCACTTCCGACTAGTGTTCCAATAGAATTGATTGTATATTTCAGCTCCTCACAATGAACCAATCCAATTGAATCTCGTTCAGCACTAAGTGGGTAGGGGCTTTTCAAATTCGAAAAATAATACTCTCACGTGTTTCAAAATATTAACTTTAATATCCATGCGTGACCTCTTCAGTGATGTCATATCGTTGCGTAAGACTTCCGGCTGCATCCTGTGCTATCTTCACAAACAAATGTTGTGCACTGATACTGTCCCGATGCTATCGTCTGCAAATCTTGAGTTTCCAGACAGATTTATCTGTAATCTCGATACAGACCGTACATCGGAAGCGATTACCTCATTAAGTCCCGTCTTGTGCAAACACAGGGATAGTCGCTAGCCATCTAGACCGTCACGTTCAAAGGGATCAATAGAGATGTGGCCAGACGAATGAAGCGAAAACTTATCAGTAGCTGATCGGTCATATTACATGGCGTTATTACAGTTCTGTCTGGGATCGGCTCAAAGCAAACATGTGAAAATTAAAGATAGTCCCGTGGCCGATACTTCCGTAGGGGTGTGGAGTGTTAGAGAATTCACCCTAATGATCCAACGTAGAGAGTAAAATAATGAATGGAAGGCCATAAAATATGCCAAATAATTGCGAGGAGTGAGAGGAAGAGAAAAATGAAGAAAAATGTTATCCTGCCGGAGTGGACGTGAGATCGCACAACCGTATCGTCACAGACAGGTACCCATTTACAGCTGGGTAGACTGGAACGAAACCCTACCATGTTTTGACCCTGGAATGTGGTAACTGTACCGCGAGAGTAAACACTATATTTCACGGAGTTCATACAAAACACGTCACACAAAGTACATGATCAAAACAAATGGAGAAAAAATAAGTTGTGCTGTTAACTTCGTTTGTTGTTTTGCCATTATGAACCTAATGTTTTACATTTAATGACATGATCTTATATTTATAGCCCCTAAGCCTGGCATTAGCCACTGTCAGTGCAACTGTCACTGAACCGTGACTTTCATCGATAGGTCGTAGGTCGACCCTACCATTTCTTCACGATTTCCTCAGCTCAATAAACAATTTCAACAGCCGTGGCTTGCTGTATCGCATGCCAGAAAAAAAAATATATTCTAAAGTCTGCAATAATTAACATATTTTGTTTTTTGCCATTTCCAGGTATATTGTGGTATGTTTCCCCTTCCAGGCCAGCTCCATGTGTAATGTGTCAAGAGCTAGAAAAGTCATTGTCTTCCTATTTTTCCTGATGCTTGCACTCAACGTCCATTTCTTTTGGACAACAGAAATAGTGGAAGTACGTTCACATAAGAAGTTTGTAAGTGCTGTCCCAAGAGTCAGAAAAGCTAGAGCATATTTATTTGTATTCACACCCACATATATATATATATATATATATATATATATATATATATATATATATATATATATATATATATATATATATATATATATATATATATATATATATATACGCATACACTCACACCCGTTACCATATGATTACCGTATTTTAACGTCAAATGATTCCACACCTTTTTGCCGATAGATTAAAAATTTGGCATCATACTACAAATGAAGTATATTAAATCTGGGTTATTTACTATACTCGGAGTGGAAAGTACATGAAAGTTTATTGACCAGCGATTTGGAGGACGTTAGATTACCTCGTGTCACCATTTCACTTCTTGTTGGCTAAAGATTGGATCAGGGAAACGATCACATTAACCCACAGAAAAGGGATCCAGAAAAAAAAAGATGCTGAGATTGAGTTTAATCATGAGAGGGATGGTGCCTGTGTTGACCACACGGCCAAGGACTTTTAAAAAAAATGTTTTAGATTAGCCATTTAATAAAAAAAGATTGCCTCGTTTTGGAGAGGCGTTTCCAGTTCAACCTAGTCGGTTATATTAGGGTGCATGTCCAATTATAAAAAAGACCTTTAGCATTTTTTGGTTTAGCAAGTTTTCTTCTATCGTTCATGTAACAAACTACTTTATTACACATGCATGTTGCAGGAAGATGGCTGGAATATCTGTAGAGGTGGTGTACAGTTTAAGCAGCTGGTGGAGGAAATTTGGCCTTGGGTAGACTTTCTTGTCTACAGTTTCTTGCCTTTTGTAACGATAATGATCCTCAATGTTCTCATAATCCGAGAGGTAAGAGAAACATGTTTTTTTTGCGATGTTGTTGTTGGTGTTTAATGTATACTTAGTTTTGAAAACAAATTGTTATTTTTTACTTCAATTATATCTGCTAAATGTCTTTGGAAGATCCAGTGATGTTCTTCGGCGTGTTTTTAAAACTATGTAGTGCTGCATCCTGTTATCTTGAAACCTGCACTCAAGCCTTAAATAAATCTTTTCTTGATCTTATTTATATTGCATTCCAACAAAACAATTGTCATCATCATCATCACTCTTCAACTTGCCAAGAAACATAGGTCTTCAACAAATGTACGTTAGGTCTTTCTGCCCCGTGTCATGAGCTCAAGGTTTATCCATGTCTTTTTCATTCCTTTTATGCCTGTCTCATCGACAAGTCAAACCTTCAATCGTTACATTTTTCTGTGATCTTCTTCAACTGTCTCCAGTTCCTTTTCTTTTTTATCCCTTTCTTCTTATCGCATTTTTTCGCTCTCATCGACCAAGGTTGCCTTATCACATCTTGTCACTCCCTACGGTTACCTGACCGCTCGACGTGTTTGTGTGATTACTCGCTAACCAGACGGATTAGGAGTCTACATTCAGCGACATTCTTTTTGTTAACCAAGACTGTTTGCCGTGGACAGTAGATAACAGTCGTTTTATTCGTGAGCATGGATGGGAGAAATTCCAGGAAGCTATGTTGTTCGAGTTATACAATATGAATAACAAATGATATTTGGAGATAGCTGTTAGTCGCAAACATGACGTGCTCAAATACACGGCCGATTTTACTGGGATGTCGGAAGATGACACTCTTTTTTATGATTAAGGCACGGAAAGTCATTTAACACTTCCGGCAGATTAACTTCGTTGCAATAATCAGCTATGAGAAAGTAACTTCTTGAAGGAGATTATCAGTGATAGAGCTGTGATGTAGTGAGTTGTTAGACAAGATAAATAACAAAAGTAGTGGCAAGACCTTATACGGTCATGGAGTAAAGGTAAAATACCCGGTAAAGGTGGAATCCGTGGATAAAGGGTGGACTGAAGCGAAGATCCAATGCCAAAAAGAGGCTTTTGTTTCCCTCTTAGTTTGTGATACAAGGTATTAATTGCCATAAATTGACGCTAGACACCAACATCCGACGGGTCTTGAAAACGTTTGACAACCTTTGTAGTTGTGACGAAATGTCTGTCCCTGTCCTTTTGTGTGATCTCTCACACCTTCAGCCCTCCGGCCGTAAACTTCTTTTCTTCATATTTCTTCATTATTCACTTGTTTTTTGGCATTACATTTTGCCCTTTCATACATTTTACTCTTTATGCTAGACATAGCATGGTGAAGTCTCTAACACGCCACTCCCCTAAGGCAGTATTTGCTACGGGAGTAATTCTTATATTACTGTGTCGCATTCACGCTTCACGAAGACGTGTTAAGTTACGCCAGGTTATTAGGCGGTCAGCGACAATATTTTATCGCACAATGTGTCTGACCATCTTTTCAAGCGACGGTGCTTGTTTATCCAAGCTTGTGTTGAGCAGGAGTGCTGAATAGAACCATATTTGTTTGTCTGGCGAAACACAGCACCTTTTTGCTATTAACGCTTCGCACTATTGTCTCCAGTTCAACCAGAAGTCACACGTGACGACCATCATCATCATCATCATTATTATTATTATAATCATTATTTTCATCATTGTCATCATCAATACTTTTGTGCTCCCCGTGGAGCACATGTCTTCAACAAAAATGTTTCAATGCCTTCTTTATCCTTTCATTACTATCTACAGTTCCGTGTTTTTTGTTTGGTATCTTTCTATTTTTCTTACCTTGGGATACCACAACAGAGACCGTCTTGTAATTCTATCACCTTTTTTCTTAACACGTCCTATCTAACACCAGGGTTTTCTCCTCTTTTCCTTTGTCCTCTGACGTTTGTCTGGTTATTTCCAATAGTTACATATTAGCGATCAATTGCAATCAATCTATTCTGCACAAGCAACGATTTATGAAAGTGTGTTTCTTTCTTATTGTCAGCTCTGTTTTTTTTTTTTTACATGCTTCACAGCCATTCAATATTACTGACGACATTTTGATTGAAGTATTGTTTGTTTGTTTTTTTTTTTTTTTGGATTTTATTTCTTTTGATGTTCAGATCCCTGAGTTGTAGGTATTTTTTAATTTTTTTAAAATTATAAATGAATCTTCCAGTAGGTCACCGAATTCGTCTTAAATGTGTCATATTTATGTACGTCTATCTGTTTAGTTGTTCCATTACTGCCATTTGGTCACAACTCTATCACTGATGTTTTGAATATGTTCTAAACTACTTGCACAAAAATGTCGATTTTGAGAACCCGTGTTTACATTACGAATATAGTTCTAAACAGTTTGGTTGTAGACATTTTGTTTTCACTCTCCTGCTCCCTCGGCATGCTAGCAGATTTTTTCAGGACTAGCCCCTGTCAGGGCTCCATCATGCCAGCTAATAAATACTAAAGGTCCTTGTCAAGAGTTAGCATTTGTCAACGCGGTGCTAGAGTTCAGAGTTCATTGTATTCGATTGAAAAGACCGTACACAAAATCAAAACATCCAAAAGGAGTTGTTAGTCGAGATCTGTGACGTGGAAATGTAAATAGATCCTCAGGAATCCTACTACCTTGTTTCCTCATTAGTATTTATGTTTTGCAATGCCAAAGCCACGCATTTCGAGGTCAGTCTGACGCATATTTTGAAGCCACGCCTATTTTTTCTGTTTACATGCGCTGACAAATTGTTTACCTACGTTCGTACATGCTAGATAAAAGTGAGCAAGAGCATGATTCGCTTATCGGAATTATCACGCGAGCTGATGGCCAATCATCATTGGTTGACAGACAGAGGCGCGCAGAGATAATCGGGTTCTTTGAAGGGAGGCGACGGGCAGGAATTTTTGCGCGTAACTGTTTGATGTTCAACATTTCAGGGGACTTAAGCCAATCAAGGGCGATAATATTATTCCCGTACCTTTGAAGTATTTTGTCTACGGCAGCAGACGAAATCTAAGAAAGCCTGTTTGCTTGGCCAATGTCTCTGTTGTTGGTCGGCATCGGTGAGCAGAAATCCTTTATCTTGGAAACGAAGTTCTCCGATTCTTTCCCTACTAGGCCGAAGGTGTGAATTGTAACACCCTGGAGAGATATTGCACTAAATCTGTATATATTCTGCCTCCACTCCGTAGTCAGTATCAGTCTCTCAGAAATTTTGGATAAATCTAAGCACGCCAGACTAGGAACCATTTTATTCATTAAATGTGTTAAATTGTCCCGTGGGGACTTAAATTTCTGATTGTGGTAATAATTTAAGTTGTGCTTAAGTATTAAATGTGTTAAGAGTTTTACCATTTTATTCACTGCTATTCCCTAGTGTTAGGACTAGCGAAATAGAAAAACGCGTAGATATTTTCTTACCAGTGGTTCAGTAATGTAAAATCCATCAACCATTTTTTAGCTGACTTAAGTATAATGTTAAGAGTGACAGATAAAGTGACAGAGTAGTATGCGCAATATATTTCTTTGTGTGTGAAATTTGTTTAATGTCTAGGGTTTTATCATGTGTTAAAAACCGATAGATGTCAACAATCAACTAACTAGTAAAGACAGGCAATATTTGTTAAGGGCATAGTCATAATTCAATTAAAACTGACATCGTGCACTGAGTGTTTTACCGAGTCAGAGGTGGGGGCGGCTGCATGCCTAAAACCCAAATCCGTACTTGTGAAGCGAAGCGCGATAGTATAAGCTTAAAATACCGTGTGCCTTTTAATTTAATTAGGAGACGGAGAGAGTAAAGAGATCACACTTTACGCGTGATAGCATAGGATTTTCATTTTGGTTAAATGTTTGTTTTCTTCCCAATATAGGCTTGGTCAAAACCAGCGGCCAGCGTGTTTTCTCTAATTGTGGGCTTTTTCTCAGTTACTGAAGACATATGAACTGTAACTGGAGCTAAACTAGACTTACAAATATCCAGATTTGTGTATTAAATTTATCAATAAACATAACATTTTTTCCGACTACTGACAGTCGTTTTTCCCAAGTGAATTTATTTTATCCAAGAGAAACGCTGTTTCATAATCGGCTCTCAGTCCAGAGAAAGTCGAGAGGATTTATCATCATCATTGTTATAACGTAGCACCTAGAAATATTTTCTCCTTTTTTGTAACTGTGAACGCCCGAGAACGTCTTGCTTCAATAACTATACGCGGTGATACAGGACTCATCCAGGAAAAATAACTCACCAACTTTGGCGACTACCTCGGGCATATTATTAAATACCAAGGCTAGTCTAGGGCCATATTTGGGCGACCCACCGGACACTACAGGTTCATAACATTGTTATTGTTCTTTCCAGGAATACCTACGCCAAGTATTGGGTAAGCAAGTATGTCTGTGGCCACAGAATGACTGAATGAAAAAAAAATAAAACGAGAGAGAGAAAAAAATATTTTCCGTTTGTTACAATCATTGTACTCATTTTTGTTTGTTCGCTAACTGATTACTTTACTGGATAGCTTAAGTAGAAACTTTGTTCTTTACTATACTGTCTATTCTATACCCTAGTGTTAATCTTTGACCTTTTGGGTTATTAACTTCTTGCGGGATCTTTCTCAACAGAGGGGAGGGCACGTATGGGGTTATCTTCATAATTCTGTAAACTTGATTTATATTTATGTCTATATGTTTGATGTTGTGAGAAGCTTAAGTGATAATAAAATAAACAAAACTTAATTTGTCGTGTCGGTCAGCCCCATATCCTATTATCCATAGTTTTCACGGTTGTGTGTCTTGTAGTCACATATTTGTGTGTGTGTGTGTGTGTGAGTGGTTAAACGTATGTTACATGTATGGAGAGTAGGATTGTCTGATAATAAATTACAGTCGTAAAGATAGGCTGGACTAGAGTATCTCTTCAATCCAGAGACAGATTCAACCCTTAAACTATTCACTCGGGAAATCTATTTCTTATACCTTATTTCTCCCTTATTTACCACTATCACTTCTACTCAGACGGGACCAAATAAATCCGTATACCTATCTTTTTTAAATCTACGACAAGATCCAAAGAGTCCAAATAAGAATATAAATCTATCTATCTATCTATCTATCTATCTATCTATCTATCTATCTATCTATCTATCTATCTATCTATCTATCTATCTATCTATCTATCTATCTATCTATCTATCTATCTATCTATCTATCTATCTATCTATCTATCTATCTATCTATCTATCCATCCATCCATCCATCCATCCATCCATCCATCCATCCATCCATCCATCCATCCATCCATCCATCCATCCATCCATCCATCTATCTATCTATCTATCTATCTATCTATCTATCTATCTATCTATCTATCTATCTATCTATCTATCTATCTATCTATCTATCTATCTCTCTCTCTCTCTCTCTCTATCTATCTATCTATCTATCTATCTATCTATCTATCTATCTATCTATCTATCTATCTATCTATCTATCTATCTATCTATCTGCCCGCCCGTCCGGCCGTCCGTCCGTCCATCCGTAGACAGACAGTCTGTCGACACAGTAAAAGAAAGCACAGTATTCACTATAATAAATAATGCCGACTAACTCTAGAACTTTACCAGAAACAAAACGAGACCTTTTCCATGCTATCAGCAAAACCATGTATACACTATATCTTTTACTGTAGAATATACCCAGACCGTAAGGTCTTTCATGTTTGGACATGCGCCCTAAGATAACCAACGGAATCTGTGTCTAGGTAACGGGGAGCGCCTCGCCAAAACAAGGAAAAATTTTACTTTACAACAAAAATGTATACACTTTAACATACACACATACATTTACACACTCGCGCCCACAAAGCAGAAATGCTATTCACAGTATTAAAAAAGCAGATTATATATCTTGATATTGTCTTGGTGCGGAGGAATTTTCTTGTTAGGTTTACAGGGCACATTTCAGTGTACTTACGTGGACGAACGACCGAACTTATTTCCACGCCCGGTAACTGTTCTGCAAAAAAACATTCATAGCAGTGAGTTATTTTACCTCGCTGTAAATAAAGAAAAACTGCGGACCCAATATTGTATGACCTTTAGTTAAGGGGAAATAATTCCTTGCGCTTCAGGGGCTTTAACTCGCCCATTAAGACGCAGTGCGCTAAAATTAAACTTGTCCCGTGCTGAAGTGCATTTCCAGCTGCTTAAAACGATGGTCAGACGCCTTTTACGTTACCAGAACCAGACACAGTTTGTTAGAAAGCACTCGGTTTGAGAGAGTCTGTCATCATTAGCCCTGTTAGGTGTGGGAAGAAAACTTGCGAGTACAGCAGCACCTTCAATCAAAAGTGTTGAATGTACTTGTTCTCGAGAAAAACAGAACAGACTTAATAAACGTAGGCTTCAGTTAAGAACGTCGTCACGTTGTCATTATATTTTACATTATCAGTAATTATGATGTGGAAACTCGGTACAGTACAAGATATAACCTGATCATCAGAAGCGGCTACCTCATCTGACATGTGTTTCAGTAATATCACCTCCTTTACACAGTAGGGAAGATGAGACGCACTTGCATCATGGCTCCCAAGTGTCCTGTTGATTTATTTTCCCTAAGCTGGGAATTGAACCCACTCCATCTGGCGGCAATATTCAGAGTAGATGCTTACTCATGGTTTTATTCATTCCGCAAAATTGAAATGATTGTATAAAGAACAGTTTTATTGATTTTATGTGTACGGCCTGAATTTCATAAGCCATTGCAGCTATTTCATAGCTAATTTGAAGTCTTTTCACCACTTTCGCCAAGTTTTAAAAGTGCTATGTTTCTTGACTGTTCCTTCGGGGCAGTGTTGGAAACGACATCGTTTTCCTGAAATGGTAGAAAACATTTCTGGACTTGAGAGAAAGAAGAGCCAGACTGCAACAGAGAGAAAATCCATAGCGACAAAATACAAAGAGAAACAATACCAACGCAACACCTGGACAAATACATATACAGATGGATCAGCAACAAAAGCGACAGAAAATGAAGGTGGAGGTGTTTTTCTGAGCCTATACTTATACACAAAAACAATAAAAGCTGTCAGTGGCAAGAGGACAATTCTCAACCAACTTCAGAGCAGAGGCAGAGGCCTTGAAAACTGCAGCAGTGGTTATAATGACAGGGGAAAGCACGGAGAGACAAATTGCTTTCTTCACAAATGCACTGTCAGTAATTACAACGCCAAATATGCAGAACCTGGATGACCTTAGAGTAGTCTCTACAAACTATGTCAACGATTCAAAAGAGTAGTGATCCCATCTCATTGTAAAATCCCCAGCAATGAAGAGGCTGACAGATTGACACAGGAAGGTGGAAAGCTACCTCAGCCTGACACAAACATAACTTTAGAGAAGGCAGAGAGTTTTATCAGAATCGGGATACAGAAACAAATGAGATGCAGAGCATCCAAGTCACACACAGACTGGTGCATACTACCAGCTCAACAGAAGAGAACAAGTAGTAATCTTCAGATTCCGCACGGGCCACACAAGGTTGGAATACAATATATTCAACAAGCTAAAGATATGAACTACCGATTAATGTAACTGTAGCACTGATTAAATGACTACTGAACATCTGCTTCATAAATGCCCAGCATATGTCGAACAAAGAAAGCGCATATGGCCGTCACGAGTACCAATCGTAGAAAAGCCCTACGGAGATACAAATAGCCTCATACTGACAACTGCTTTCTTTGAAAATATTCAGGTAGGCGTCTGAGACTGTAGGAAGAGGAAGAAGAATAACATGAGGTTGTGCTAGGGGGCCAGCTGCAATGGTGGCTTCATGTTCCATTATCATCATCATCAGGTGCCATCTTCACATCGAAAGTCCATTGCGATAGATATCCAACGTCGTTTGTCTCTTGCCTTGATGCTGCACTCTGATAGAATCTTTCCTGTCCATCCCTTGATGTTATCATCCTACTTAAAGCACTATCTTCATCTTGCACGTTTGCCTTCAACCCTGCCGTCTATGACGGTCTTTATAGACACTGCTCCTTAGGGATCTATAAAAAGGATGATGAAATTCTAAGATGACCGTTTGTGTCTACGTAAATAGCTGTCACGATCGCTGTGAACTCATGAGTCAACTGTGTGACGAGGTCGTTGTATTTGGCCATTTTACAGCGTGCTGCGAATCTACTCTGCATTCAAGTGATAACGTCTAACCAGTCAAGCGTCACCATATATGGTCATCATTGAGGTGTTAATTTAAGAATGTTTTTTTTTTAGACGGAGTTTGTAATCAGTCGGTGTATATTTATTACTTTAAGTAATCATCAATGGGTTAAAGACAACTACCACGTTGTTCGTATGGATTTGGTTATAATCATATTAAGTTGGCTACCAAGGCGATTGTAGTGAATTTCTAAATACAATATCTAAATTAATATATAACAATATAGGGCATAACGGCAAAATAAGAAAGTATAAAAGAATTTTCTGCTAGAACTATTGGTATCGCCTACGCCTTCAGATTATTTGCTAACGATGTCGTGAGAAATTCTAATCCACATATATAAATAAAAAAGAAAAGGTAAAGCCTAACAAATAAATTTAATAAAAGGAAAGAAGAATGGTAAAGAACAGTGCTGTCACAATGACTGTACTCGAAATCCCCCTTGTTTTCTAATTCGTCTGCAAATTGTAACGTTTCACGTTGATAGTAAAAGCCTACTGCTTCAATACCCGCCTTCTACGATAAAACATGTACTGCCTTTCTAAGAAAAACCTTGAGATACGCAAGTTGACCTAGATTTAAAATTCCATTCATGTCTTTTTATACACTACGTTACCTAAAACGAAAGACAGATGGACTAAAGATAGAAAGAAGGGAGGGCTGGAAGCAGGGACGCAGGCAATACTACCACAGCCGCGCGATACACAATTACTACCATCACGCGTGTAAGGCCACTAGCACTAACTTTTTTCAAATCGACAGTGATAAAAAACACTACCCAGACGAGAGTTAGTTTTTAAAAACTTACAAAACGCTTATTGGGAAACCTGACATTCTACTGTTTTATGTCTAAAATCCTGACATTAGTCTGACAGTACAGCAGGACAGGTGGCGGTTCTAAACATAAAAAAAACAAACTACACGACTATCCTGGAAAATACATATTTTGAACGCAGCCCCTTAGCCCCATTAAATTTATATATTTTGGGTTCCTTAGGACTTGCTGACAAAGAATATGTTAAACGTTACGCAAATAGTCTAGGAATTACCAAATTATAGCCAAAAGAAATAGTGAGGGATGTCAGACAACACCCAAGTCAGAATCGCTCAGTGGCAGATTTTCAACACACCATTGTACGGAAATATGCTGACATGTTACCTCCTATTTGATTGGCGGAAAATAAATGTAAGGCTAAACACGTTTAGTCGGACTATAAATACTACTTCGTTGTTGTTAGGGGAAACGTGAGTAGGAGTACTTTTTTGAAAAGCTGTGTAAACATGGCATGATTGGTTAGACCTGCCAATATAGTCAATTAGAGGCGTCAGGTCACCACCACATTTGCAAATAAACTTACTACAGAACCAGTGCGTTGAGCACCAGTGCATATTTTTCTAAATAAAAGCCTGGGACATCGGCAGATCGAAATTGTGTTATATTCAGTGCCAGTCAACGTAATTCTGTATTATTTCCATGAATTGTGGTAAGCTTGAAATATTTGATATCTTTTAATGAAAATTGAATGTAAATTGATAATTTATGTCTGTATATATGTGTGGTTCAGTAGCGAACATGAGGTACAGCCTCTATAGTGCTCCAGCCTGAACAGAAAGTGTCGGAGGAAAGTGAAACTAAATGGAATTGCCAAACAGTACACTGACACCTATTTTATTGACTAGAAAGAAATAATGCTGGAATTGCAGAGGCGTAGTAACCATTAGGGAGGAATATACTGGTGAAAATTGTTTCAGATGAAGATAGCAGTTGGCATACCGCTCTGAACTCAGTGTTTGTTATGTATTGTGCTCAGTGTAGAAATAGAGTATAAATTAGTTCTGAAGTAGGAGGTACAACCTTCTTGTTTCAGGGACCGTGGTCCAAAAGTTATTGAGCAGCACCTGGTCAGAGCTTTGCTGAATCCAGAGGCGGACAGCATACTACTTGGGCCATATAGCAAACAGTGAGGTGTCTCCAGAACACAGGGGAGCAATCGAGCAGAGGAGTCTTTTCCTGCCGCCACCACGAAAGATAAGCCCTTGTGGCCAGCGGAGCTCAACATTATGTCCCCCCATCTTAAACTGACATTGTATAAAAATAAGAGGGGAAATAAATTGTTTTAATGAAAGGAACTGAGAACATCTCCAATACTAGTTCCAACAGAAACAAACACGTGAAGTCATGAAGACAAATAACAACATAGCTTGAAAAAACAAAACCAGTATTACCTCATATTACTACTACACAACTGACACACATAGGATAATATTTAAAAAAATATGTCACTACAAAGTTCATATTGATAAATTTTGTACATATAACTTGTAATTAAAATTGATTGTGATTCCTGGTTCACTTTGTATTTGAATCAGGACACCTATATATTAATGAAAAGTACTTAATACATATTGATATTTGAAAATTTACCAGTGACTCATTTAAGATAGTCTCATAGAGTGTTATATGTATGTGAGTGTCAAAGTGTTGTCACGTGTGGTGGAATAAATTAAATTGTTTATCTGTCTGTTGTTGTTGTGACTTACACTTCATCATATACATACCCTAGACATTCAACGTAGTCATCACAATATTCCAGAATAATTCTGACTGAGGTATAAATATGTGGTAGCAAGTAAGGTCATCTGTAATACACTACCCTTATTAGATACAGATACCTTCACAGCTGATCTCAGTCAGTACACTAAGTCCCCTATAAATATTTATAATATCCCACTTTACCACATATATTGGGGTCTCGCTCCAGTGATATTGAACTTTCTCCTGTTATAGATATTGGGAATAATAAGAATTAAAAGGTATCCTTGGGTGAAAAAAAATAAGGTTGAGCTCTCAGTGCCTGTGGTGTCCTTAGATAAATATTGATAGATTGAATTGTTACATTTACATGTTAGACAATGGCCGACTTGGCAAAATTTCGATCTGCTGCTGTACAGACTGCGAAAGAGTTAGGAATGGACGGACAAATTATGATTGCTTATGTCACGGCTGAATGTGACAAATATATTGAACGGGAAGAAAGAAGATTAGAAAAAGAGGCCGAAAGAAGGTTTGAGGCTGAGGCTAAGAGGTTGCAGATTGAGGCTGACAAAGAGGCTAAAGCATTGGAAGCCGAGGAAAGAAGACAGGCTGCAGAAAGAGAAGAGAAGAAATTGGCTGCAGAAAGGGAAGCCGAGGAAAGAAGACAGGCTGCAGAAAGAGAAGAGAAGAGATTAGCTGCAGAGAGGGAAGCAGACAAGGAGGAGAAGAGATTACAAAGGGAACATGAGTTACGACTAAGGGAGTTTGAGTTTCAAGGCCATGCTCCTGAAAATGGTGCCAGTCCCTTTACCTCTGATGCCACTGCTAGCCAGGGAGCCTCAACCTCAGCTATGAATTTTCATTTAGATCATTTTGTTGAGAAAGACGATGATATTGAGAGCTATCTAAATAGATATGAACTATTAGCTACCACATATGGGTTAGAGAGAGAAAGGTGGAGCTTAAAGTTATCTCAAGGTCTTCGTTAGGCAGCTTATGAAGTTTTTGCCAAAATGAGCAGAGGTGATCAGGAAAATTATGACATGCTAAAGCAGGCTCTTTTGTTAAGATATGAAAAGAACGCAGAATTTTATAGGAAAAAATTTAGGAATGCTAAACTACTGTCAGGTGAAACATATCACCAGTTCTCTGCACGAATAGAGACATACTTGGAGAAATGGACTTCTCTGGGGAAAACCCAAGATCTTAAGGAAATGGTCCTTATAGAACAATTAAGAGAGTCCATGGCTCCAGACCTGAGAAAGTTTCTCATGGAACAAGGTGCAGAGAGGCTGGGTGAGTTGCTAAATGTTGCTGAAAGGTATCAAGCAGCTCAGGCAGAGGTATCAGGTAACAAAAAGAAACAGTTGGAAAATTTTAGGGCACCACAGAACTTTAATAAATTTGATCCTAGGGATCAAAACAAAGGTAAGCACCAGTTTGATAGGTCACGGTATGACAATAAAAATAAAACCCCACAATTCGATGAAAGGAAATATGATGAAAGAAAATCTTTCAACCAAGGAAAAAGGTGGTGTAAAAATTGTAAGATGAACAATCATGACACTGACCATTGTAGAAGGAAACCTCCTCATTGTGCTGCTATGACATCTGGGAAAAAGGAAAAAAAGGTCAAACCTGCAGAACTACAGGAACCATACCATCCCCCAGTGTGTGAAGATGTCATCTGTAATGGTGTCACTATAAGGTGTTTATATGATACCGGTTTAGATTACGATTCCGTTGTGAGTTCTCACCTGGTGCAGGCCGATCAATACACCACAGAAACAGTGGAGATTCAAACTGCAACCAAGGATGTAGCTACCATGACACTTCCCGTCGCCCGGATGAAGGTGAAAACGCGATATGTGGAAGGAATCATAAAAGCAGCAGTGATAAATGAGCCAATCTACCCTCTGATATTGGGGTGTAGATATGTCTTCTTGGGGAATCCCAAGAGACCTGTGATATTGGCAACAGTGCAGACCAGATCACAGTCTAAAAAGGAGGAGGATAATCCAATAAATACTCATCCAGATGAGATGAGGAAGGTACAGGCTGAGGACAAAACACTCAAGCCGTGTTTCAAGAAGTTGCCCAAATCTCATACACCTCCAGGCAAGGGAGAGTTTTATATGAAGAACAAGCTGATATATAGGAAGGCTGGATCTGAATCCAATGGTCACGGACAGCTGGTCCTTCCCACTTCATATAGGACTAAAGTGTTGGAACTAGGGCATGCGATTCCCTTCAGTGGTCATATGGGGATCAGCGCAACAGGACAGCGTATAGCTTGTCACTATTTCTGGCCAGGAATAACTGAAGATATCAAACGATATGTAAAATCCTGTCCAGAGTGCCAACGAGTAGCACCTAAACATTGGACTGCGCCAGCAACTCTGGGGGAAATGCCCATAGTGGGAACACCCTTTGAGAGAGTTGCCGTGGATCTTGTGGGACCCCTCACCCGAACCAAGAGAAGGAACAGCTACATTCTGACTCTGGTGGACACTTGTTCTATGTGGGGAGAGGCGGTAGCCCTGTCATCGATTGATTCTAAACATGTGGCAGAGGCATTGCTCACAATTTTCACAAGGTTAGGCTTTCCCAATCAAATCTTGACTGATAATGGCTCTCAGTTCAAGGGGAAACTAACTGAAGAAGTTTTCAGGATCTTCCAGGCCAAACACTTCCATTTTAGTGTGTACCACCCCCAAGGGAACGGCCAAGTGGAAAGATTTAATGGCACATTGATGTCGATCCTGAAAAAGTTGGCACACGAAAAACCAGATACATGGGACCAGTACCTGCACGCCGCCCTCTTTGCTTATCGGGAGGTACCCCATAGTTCAACCGGTATGGCCCCGGCAACATTATTGTTTGGAAGGCCAATAAAAGGTCCACTGGAAGCTCTGTTAAGAACGTGGAATGATGAAAAGGCAGAGGAAAATATTACATCCTCATTCAATATGTGAATGAGCTGACCACTCGTTTAAAAACTGGCTGGAAACTCGCCAATGAAAATTTGAAAAAAGCCAGGAAGAAACATGCTGCCTATTATAACAGGAAGGCGAAAGACAGAGATTTGGCTGTGGGAAAGAAGGTACTGCTTCTTCTACCTGGTAGTCAGAATAAGTTACAAATTGGATGGCAAGGTCCATATACAGTTCTAGAGAAGGTGTCTAGAACCAATTATAAGATAGATAAGAAGGGGAAAGAAAAAATCTATCATGTGAATCTCCTGAAGAAATATTTGGAAAGAGAACATCAGGAAGAGACACACTTGTTGACCTTGTCCATTGCCATGGAGATGAAAAAGGAACCACTTTCATCATTTGAATATCCATTACACCCCTGTGAGACAGCGGCACAGGTGAAAATCAGTACACATTTAACGAAAACTCAGAAAGAGAGAGTGCAACAGGTTCTAGATACTCATACAGAGGTGTTAACAGACCGACCTGGGCATACAAACTTATTGGAATATGATATGAAACTGATAGACCCCACACCTGTCTGTATGAAACCATATTCGATTCCTTTTGCTAAGGAGAAAGCTTTGAAGGAAGAGATAGACTATTTGTTGAAGGAAGGAATTATTTCACACAGTGAATCTTCGTATAGTTCCGGTGTTGTACTCTTAAGGAAGCCCTCTGGAGAACATAGACTCTGTATAGATTACAGGAGACTGAATGCTATTACAGAAGGACAGGTGGATCCATTGCCGGATACAAATCAGTTGTTTGCCAGACTAAATAAAGCTAAATATTTCTCAAAAGTGGATCTGAGTAAAGGATACTATCAGATTCCAGTAAAGCCTGAGGTTAGACCATACCTAGCTTTTAGTACCTCAGAAGGACACTATGAGTTTAATAGATTGCCATTTGGATTGAAGAATGCGCCTATTGTCTTCTCTAGAATGATGAGAAAATTATTGGACCCTCTGAATAATCCATGTATTACAAATTTCATGGATGATATCCTTATAGCAACAGAAACATTTGAGGAGCACATTGACTCTCTGAACATGCTGTTTAATCGACTTAGGGAAGCGAATTTAACAGCCCGGCCAACCAAATGTTGCGTTGGATGTAAAGAATTGGATTTCTTGGGACACACAGTTTATCAGGGAAACATGACCCCTGACCCAAAGAATTTAGAGAAACTAAAGAAAGCCCCGAGACCACAAACCAAGAAAGACGTGAGATCCTTTGTCTCATTATGTGGTTTCTACCAAAAGTATATCACAAATTTTAATTCCATATGTGCACCGTTAACTGATTTGACACGTAAAGGACATCCAGATCGAATTACATTGACACCACAATGTGAAATGGCTTACCAGGAATTGAAGGAAAAGCTCACAAGCAAACCTATTTTGAAATTACCTGACTTAAGTCAAGAATTCATTGTAAGAACGGATGCCAGTAATATTGGGTTAGGTGCAACTCTGCTACAGAGATCAGATGCATTGGATGGGGAATTAAGCCCAGTGGCATATGCTAGCAGAAAGTTGAATAAAGCTGAAACCAACTACTTAACTAGCGAAAAAGAATGTCTTGCAGTAATATGGGCGATACAGAAATTCAATATTTATCTGTATGGGAAGGCATTTAAGTTGCAAACGGACCACAAACCCTTGTCGTTTCTAGCACAGGCTAGGCATGAAAACTCGAGATTACTCCGTTGGTCCTTATTGATGCAGCCATTTGAGTTTAGCATAGAGTATATAAGTGGAAAAACAAATCTGGGAGCGGATTTTTTAAGCCGCCATCCGTGTGATGAGAATCACCCTAAACCCCAGGAATAATAATAAATTTCTCTATGTGTATATAGAATTATAGACTGACATATAACGTCTGTTTTAAGTGGGGAGGATTTGTCGTGAGAAATTCTAATCCACATATATAAATTAAAAAGAAAAGGTAAAGCCTAACAAATAAATTTAATAAAAGGAAAGAAGAATGGTAAAGAACAGTGCTGTCACAATGACTGTACTCGAAATCCCCCTTGTTTTCTAATTCGTCTGCAAATTGTAACGTTTCACGTTGATAGTAAAAGCCTACTGCTTCAATACCCGCCTTCTACGATAAAACATGTACTGCCTTTCTAAGAAAAACCTTGAGATACGCAAGTTGACCTAGATTTAAAATTCCATTCATGTCTTTTTATACACTACGTTACCTAAAACGAAAGACAGATGGACTAAAGATAGAAAGAAGGGAGGGCTGAAAGCAGGGACGCAGGCAATACTACCACAGCCGCGCGATACACAATTACTACCATCACGCGTGTAAGGCCACTAGCACTAACTTTTTTCAAATCGACAGTGATAAAAAACACTACCCAGACGAGAGTTAGTTTTTAAAAACTTACAAAACGCTTATTGGGAAACCTGACATTCTACTGTTTTATGTCTAAAATCCTGACATTAGTCTGACAGTACAGCAGGACAGGTGGCGATTCTAAACATAAAAAAAAACTACACGACTATCCTGGAAAATACATATTTTGAACGTAGCCCCTTAGCCCCATTAAATTTATATATTTTGGGTTCCTTAGGACTTGCTGACAAAGAATATGTTAAACGTTACGCAAATAGTCTAGGAATTACCAAATTATAGCCAAAAGAAATAGTGAGGGATGTCAGACAACACCCAAGTCAGAATCGCTCAGTGGCAGATTTTCAACACACCATTGTACGGAAATATGCTGACATGTTACCTCCTATTTGATTGGCGGAAAATAAATGTAAGGCTAAACACGATTAGTCGGACTAAAAATACTACTTCGTTGTTGTTAGGGGAAACGTGAGTAGGAGTACTTTTTTGAAAAGCTGTGTAAACATGGCATGATTGGTTAGACCTGCCAATATAGTCAATTAGAGGCGTCAGGTCACCACCACATTTGCAAATAAACTTACTACAGAACCAGTGCGTTGAGCACCAGTGCATATTTTTCTAAATAAAAGCCTGGGACATCGGCAGATCGAAATTGTGTTATATTCAGGGCCAGTCAACGTAATTCTGTGTTATTTCCATGAATTGTGGTAAGCTTGAAATATTTGATATCTTTTAATGAAAATTGAATGTAAATTGATAATTTATGTCTGTATATATGTGTGGTTCAGTAGCGAACATGAGGTACAGCCTCTATAGTGCTCCAGCCTGAACAGAAGGTGTCGGAGGAAAGTGAAACTAAATGGAATTGCCAAACAGTACACTGACACCTATTTTATTGACTAGAAAGAAATAATGCTGGAATTGCAGAGGCGTAGTAACCATTAGGGAGGAATATACTGGTGAAAATTGTTTCAGATGAAGATAGCAGTTGGCATACCGCTCTGAACTCAGTGTTTGTTATGTATTGTGCTCAGTGTAGAAATAGAGTATAAATTAGTTCTGAAGTAGGAGGTACAACCTTCTTGTTTCAGGGACCGTGGTCCAAAAGTTATTGAGCAGCACCTGGTCAGAGCTTTGCTGAATCCAGAGGCGGACAGCATACTTCTTGGTCCATATAGCAAACAGTGAGGTGTCTCCAGAACACAGGGGAGCAATCGAGCAGAGGAGTCTTTTCCTGCCGCCACCACGAAAGATAAGCCCTTGTGGCCAGCGGAGCTCAACATTATGTCCCCCCATCTTAAACTGACATTGTATAAAAATAAGAGGGGAAATAAATTGTTTTAATGAAAGGAACTGAGAACAACTCGAATACTAGTTCCAACAGAAACAAACACGTGAAGTCATGAAGACAAATAACAACATAGCTTGAAAAAACAAAACCAGTATTACCTCATATTACTACTACACAACTGACACACATAGGATAATATTTAAAAAAAATATGTCACTACAAAGTTCATATTGATAAATTTTGTACATATAACTTGTAATTAAAATTGATTGTGATTCCTGGTTCACTTTGTATTTGAATCAGGACACCTATATATTAATGAAAAGTACTTAATACATATTGATATTTGAAAATTTACCAGTGACTCATTTAAGATAGTCTCATAGAGTGTTATATGTATGTGAGTGTCAAAGTGTTGTCACGTGTGGTGGAATAAATTAAATTGTTTATCTGTCTGTTGTTGTTGTGACTTACACTTCATCATATACATACCCTAGACATTCAACGTAGTCATCACAATATTCCAGAATAATTCTGACTAAGGTATAAATATGTGGTAGCAAGTAAGGTCATCTGTAATACACTACCCTTATTAGATACAGATACCTTCACAGCTGATCTCAGTCAGTACACTAAGTCCCCTATAAATATTTATAATATCCCACTTTACCACAAACGAATAGCCGAACAAAACGGTACCCACATTTTTCAAATTCGTCCTTGACACCACTTTTCCTAGTTCTAAGAAAACATCTGCTTACAAATGCATTGTAGAACGAGGAGGGGCAAGGAGATGAAAATGTAAATACGTTTCGCATTGATTTTAAACTAAAAGCCAACTATAGCAAGTGGCAAGCCTTGCCTTAGGGATTCCCCCAAAATACGATGAAAAAGTTAGAACATGTAGACGACACGTGTCACTAAAACGACTTTAGCTCTTATTAGGAATGTCGAAATTCTATCGTAAGTACAGAAGACATCCCCTAGTATGGAAGTGAACGGTGGTAACAGCAAATACACGACTATCATAGAAAAATACATATTTTGAACGAAGCCACTTAGCCCCATTAAACTTATATATTCGGGTACCTTAGGACTTGCTGACAAAGAATATGTTATGTGTTTCGCAAATAGTCCATTAATTAACAAATTATAGCCAAAATACTATAGTGGAGTTGACTGACAGCACAAGATCATATCTGCTTAATTTTTTTTATGGCATGTTTGGAAAACACTGCTTTGGGGGAAATGAGGCCAACAAGTTAGATACGATTTGATTGGCTGTAGTAAAATGTAAGGCGAAACATTATTGGGTGACCTGGAAATACAAATATTGTTGTTAATGGAAACGTATAGGAGGGATAGTTATTTTCAAAGGCTCATGTATAGATGGCCTGATTGGTTAGAACGTTAGATATGGTCAAGTAGAAGCGTCGGTTCACTGCCATTTTTGAAAATAAATTCTGTGAAAATCAAGTACGTTGAGAACAGGCTAAGAATTTTCTAATAAAGGAAAAGCCTGGACAAAGGCAGATCGAAAATGTGCCAGATTCTATTGCCTAGTCATCGTTTTACTTGTGTTATTTCCTTACATCTGTGGTAAGATTAATTTTCTTATTATTTTATTTAAAATAAAATTTGAATGTGAGATACTAACATACGATTATAAGTAAGTGAGTCTATGGCAGACTTAAAACAGAGTCTAGAGATAGATCCAGCATATGAAAGACTATCAGAGAGGTGTAGACCAATTAATTTATATAGGATTATCATCAGGAGCATAATACCTATCCTATGGTATGGACAACAGATTATTGCTGGAATTGCAGAGGCGTTGTAACTATTAGGGGAGAGGAGTACTGGTATACCTGGTCACATCAAAAGAAACCGGTGAAAGGGATTGTCGTAAAGAGCTGATCTTGCATTTTGTTTGTAATGTGCCTGTCCTGGTTGTTGAGTATTAATGTAGGCTGTTGATTACGAAGGAGGCATATCCTTCTGATTTCAGAGGTAGTTAGTTGCTGTCAATAACTGGTGCCAGACTACAGTGGGCCGATATATTCATGCCACAGTCTTGCCTTTTTCGGAGACAACTGTAAACCACCATCATTCTTGAAGAAGTGGGAGCTGAAGGTTGTCGTTCAGCGAAGTGCGGGAAGATTCCTACAGCATATTACCAAGTTAGGTGCATGTTTCGGCACCTGGTCGCTCAACTAACCTTATATTAAAATAAGAGACTGAGAATAGTGATATAAACATTCCATCAGTGTTCATAAAAACTTACAAACAACATGCAGAGATGATGATAATAAACAATCAGCCAGTGTATACTATAAGTCACCTCAGTTAAACAATACAACTACACCCTTATATAATAATATATGTATTATGGACAGAAGATCCATTGTATAAATTGATTGAGGTAATTAATTTCTATGATTTCACTTTGATTGTCAGTCCTGATTCCAAATAAATCAGATTCAGGACAATAAATTGAAAAACCTTAACTTTCAACCACAGACTTACTAAAGATAGTCTTTTAAAGTGTAGTTTGTATGTGATTGTCGTGGCACTGTTGTGTTGTAGTAGATAATAAAATAATTTGTGTAATTGTTTATATGTTTAGTTGGTTAATGCAACCTTACACTACATTTCATAACTCTAGACACCAAACGTTGTCGCCTTACAGTCTATCTAGAATAAGTCTGAATGAGATCATAGTGGTGGTAGTAGAAAGGTGCCCTGGAAATTTACTCTAATATTTATTATATTCAGGACCTTCACAGCTGACCTCATTCAGTACACTAAGATTTCTTTACAACAAACTATATTAACATCAACCCACCACAGCGATAAATATTACTACACATTTTTTTTACTTGGTCTGTGTATATTAACTACTTTTTAACCTATTTTGCGGAGAGAACGGAGGAGGTGCCTGATATTCTAAACATTGTCTCGAGTGTTGCAGGAAGAAGACTTAGATATCTAATTATATATCTCTTCTCTCCAAACCTCACCCCCTATTTTACATTTTACATTAGTGACTCTGTCTACATCTACTATCACACAGCTCACTCATACTCTGTCTACACTCAGACATAATCCACTTCCATACTCGCGACAGTCGTTCCTCTTCTACCGTGAGTTTGGACGGGAGAATGACTTACGATCCGATAGGTTGTCTTCCTTCTGGATTGGTTCCATTCTAGTCCTTGATCCTTAAGAGATGGTCTAATGTTGTCCTCCCAGCGGATTCTGGGTAGTCCTGGAGGTCTGGATCCCTTGCTTTTAGTTTCCCATCTTTTCGTTGTAGCCGATCTTTACTCATTCTGAAGAGATGGTCAAACCATCTTAGTTGGGACTGTTCTACTTGGGTGTGCAGGGTTTGGGTATTTAAGCCATGACGTATCGTCTGGTTGCGGATCACGTCTCTTCTTGTTACTTCAACCACCATCCTCAGGTACCTCATTTCTGAAGTTTCGATCTGACTTTTGTGGGTTATAGTCATTGCCCATGACTCGCATCCATACGTCAAGACTAGGACATAGGCGAAGCGGTATACAGTATAGCCATCTTCGTCTTCTTGCCAACTTCTCTTTTGCTGAGGAATCATCGATTTATGGCCTGAAAATGTCTCCCAGCTGCTGCTCTTCGGGTAGCAACATTTTATTTGATGCCTCCTTTCCCGTCTATGACAGCTCCGAAGTATTAAAAGTGGTTGACATGTTCCAGGGCCTTTTTCTCTCAGCTTAATCTGAGTTTCCTCTCGTGATATAACCATAGTTTTTATTTTGGAGCTGCTGTTGACCATCCCTCTCTTCTCCAGCTCTTCCTTCCAGACTTACAGGTTGTATTGAAGATGTGCCTCTGATTTAGCAATTAGGACAACATCATCGACAAAGGCTAAAGCAGAGGGTCCAAACCTTAGGTCCGCGGACCGTCACTGACCACGACAAAGATCTAGGAGGATACGCACGGTACTGAAGAAGTATTTTACAAAATATTAAAATATCAATCATATAAAATCGACCGAGTACGACTCTTGACTTAGAGAAAGCAAAGGCAGCGAGAATGGGAACTTGTCACCAAACCGCTAGAAGCTGGACCTAGTAAAGTCAAGTCTCTAACGCTTCACTCCCCTTTGACAGTTTCTGCTATGGGACTACCTATTCCTTAGTATCTGCGTACATTTTTGCACCAATAAAGCAAACTACTTAGATTGGAGCTAGATAACTTTTCAATGAACTGATATCACTCTGTCTGTCTATCACTCAGCGCTATTCCAGATTGTGTAACTGAGCATGGTTTTGTAGGTGTTGCGTAGAGGGGTAATCTCGCTGAGGTAGTTGTCCCTAGTTTGCTAGCCTATGTTCGGCTGGATTTTGTAAAGTGGAAATGGAACAGGGAAGTCATTAGAAAAGATAATGATAGGGCAGGATATGATATGAAGAGAAAATGCATTTTAAAGAACGAAGGGATTAGTAGGGGATAGTTTAAATATTGAACGAACTGAGAATGGATAGAATATATGTCAATGGAGACAGGAAATGAAAAGGTTTGGATACACACGATGTAATAGCGAGTAGGCGTTGATGAAAATAAGCTGTGGTAACCGGTGGGTTAAAAAAAAAAGTGATAACTCATTGACAAAAGAGAAGGGAATTGCTTACTTTCCAGTTGCAAGGTCTTTGTTAGGAACTGATAAACAAACATAGAAAGAACAGCGAGAGCTAAGTGAGAAACATGAAAACGGTAGGAACCATGTGGTGAATTTGTTAAAATGGCCTCATCATTTGGGCACGGAGGCAAAAACTAAATATGTTAAAAAAAAAAAGATGAACAAAACTAAGTGACAGTTATAAAAAAAAGTATTTGTCATGAGGGAAAACAAAACAATAAAATGACATGAAATCGATTTTAAAAATTATAATATTGTGACAGAACGTTCTATTTATTCGTCCCTTTTTATGTCCATCCTTTGCTTTCTTTCTCTACGGCAGTATTGTGCCGATAATTATTTCCTATTCTAGGTGCACCCCTCTGAAATAACACACCTTTTAAGGCTAATGCCACACCTAGCATGTTTATCCTTTGATTGTGAACAGTTAACGCGTACGAAAACGCGTTAACGCGTAGCGATGCGTAGGAAAATAACGATAAAATTAACATTGGTGGGTTGTTTGTTTGCCAGGCCTCTCATTTACACAAGACGGACTATTGATAGATACGCGAGTTGATTGCTTCCGTCCAAACTGGTAATGAAGAAACAAAAGTTGTCGAATTAGAAAGGAATGGTGATTCAAAGATAACTTGTGTCTAATTTTGCATGCATAATTTGCACAAATCGTTAATTATTATTTCTTTCTTGATTTTGATAATATTGGACACTCAGAGCAGGTCAAATGACATAATTATTTCCGGCGAGGTTAAAAGTTACTTACACTACCCATATATGGTGACGTCAATAACTATAACGTAGGTGAAAATGTACTAAAATAAGACCCGGTGGTTGGTTTCAGCAAAAATAAACTAGCGAAATTAAATTTTGCGTGTCTAATATTTTTTTTACTTTAAGATAACGAGTGTTTGAAACTCATGAGTTGTATTACAATTCTCATTAGAGGAAGACGCCAGGATTTGGAGATAGAAGATTTGCTAGGGAGTGGTTGTGCTAGAGTTTCGTTTTTTTGAAATGAAAAGCGCCAAAATTCGATAAAAGCTTTTATAGATCCGACTGTGAGCCTCGCTAGCGTAGTGGTTACCACACTGAGCTGGCGATCGGGTGATCCAGGTTCGCGCCCTGGCAAGACATTTGGAGAAGTGTCTTCGACCGGGACTTGGACTGGATTAATTCGAGTGCTGGCGAAGACATTTGAAGGAGTACCTTCGACCGGGGACTAGAGTAGCCTGAGCGGCTCATGAGCACAAACCCTCTGTGGATGGGAAGGAGCGGAGATGGCACGGACATCTGGCTCCTGACCGGGTGGGAAGGAAAGTCCACAGGCTCCACAGTTTCGCAATGCAATGAAATTTGTTTCATGTCATTGGGCCGAAGGGCTGAAGCCCAAGTGCCGCTGGATAGGAAAAAAATAATAATTCCGACCACTATAAATCTGCCACATGTGTTAAAAAATAAATAAATAATGGAAGAAGCCTGAGTCCTGTGAAAAGTAAATAAATAAATAAAGTTAATTAACAAGTACTCATTGGACATAAAGGATGACACCAGACAACAGAAAATAAAATAACAGTTATAGCCTTACTGGGAATCGAACCTAGGACCAACTAAAAGGCGCCACCACTGTGCCGTGACAGCACATTGTGAAAGGAAGCTCAGCCAATTTTTCACCCCCAAAAAAGTACATCATTGGCTGAGGTAATTCTCAGGACACCCACACAACTTTGGTATACAGGACCCGTTGACGATTCAGACAATTTAAAGACGCAATCGCTAATATAACTTTTCTATCAGCACGTATAGACCAAATAAAGGCCGAAATACTTGTGTCCAGTAATGTGTATTGGAAGACAAAGAACACAGCGACTCAATTTTTCTCTATTATTTATTTAAGAGTTCACTCATAGGTGACTTTAACCTTCCTGTCTATTCTGTGTTATTCGTAAACTGAGGAACAGAGAAAGCGCCTATGGCCATTACCAGTACTGGGCGTTTTAGCTCCTGCTAAATCATTTTGCATAATTCCCCAAGCTGACCACTGCTTTCTGTGAACATATTTAAGTCGACGCCTGAAAGTGAACGAAGAAGAAGTAACCGGTATTATAACGAGTAACTAGTATGAGTACCAATAAATAAACACAACCAGAATTTTAAAGAACAGTTTTCAATGGGCGCCACATGTCTAGTTACGCCACTGATATATATATATATATCGCGTGTTGTTTTCCTTGATCTGCTATAGTGGTCCACGAATGTGTAAAACGATGAATTCCAAACATCTAACGTTTTTCTGACTAATTCGGTTCTTCAAATCAAACAATTGTTACAGCGGCTTTGGTTATTGGCGCTAGGAAGCTACTGGGTTGTGGAGATTTTCTTGTCAATCTATGTCACTTGGTTTTTCTATTCTCTCTAACAGTCATTAACTCACAAACACGTGGTCTTCACGCACCACTAAATGCACGTGAAAATTCACAGTTGTCACTCTTCTTCTAACTAAATTAAGATTACATACCAGCAATGTCAATGTTTCCAGATGACTGATGCTTCTAACTGTTCTGTCATCTTGAATGTCGAAAAGCTTTTTGATATTCTTCTGATCACTGCAGAATCACAACCTCGCATGGGTTTGTGAAGAAAGCTGACTATCTCTATGTCTTTAGCACATGGAGTAGAATCGTGCACGACTACATCGTGGTGAGTGCAACACGAGCTATACACAATAAAGCTGTATACAGGACAAGAGAGCGAATGATTCATGTGATCTTAATTATAGTCCTGGTCTCAGGAAGTCATGTGACTTGTTTCTACAGTCTTAATTTCTTACACTGAAAACTTACCTATCGGACTTGAACTCTTTAGTACTATAGTCATCATTATTTCTTAAGATGGTGTCTTTTAGACCGCTTCTTATTACACTGTTTTCATTTGAGTTAATCATTACTTCTTTAATATCTGAAATAAATTCAATTTTCAATCGAAGTCATGAAGATGGACAAATCTTTCTTTCATTTCGTTATGGAGGCAATCAATAGTTTCTTTTATTAATCTCATCTTTTCTTCTTTTGCAACGAGCCATAATTCCCGCTGTCTTTTTCACGGGGCATTTGTTTCTTCTTTGTAGGGCGTTCTTCTACTTGCATACCCCATTCATCACACATTTTCATTCCTGCTTCAAGTGATTCAATGGCCTATGATTCTCTATTGCTCAAAAAATAATCTTGAAGGGCTTTTAAATCATTATCAGAATCATGAAAGTTCATGGTATGGTCTTGGAGTCGTTTTTGAACACAATCAATCCGAATAAGAATTTTGTTCCAAAAACTTACAATTTCGATTCAGCACCTGCCTTGCATCATCTCTTGTATGAGCAGTTTCATTTTGATCATCAATTATGCTGTGCAAGACTTCAACTATAAAATAAAAATATGCATGAACTGGAACCACAGCCTCTGTTCTAGAACTCCATCGAGTTTTTATACTCTACATATAAATTAAAAAATAATATGGTATGAAATCAGTTTTACAAGTAAACGGTACACATGAGACAAGGGACGTTTCGGGTTTTACCCTTCGTCAGCCACAGTTACGAACAGGGGACAAGGACAAGAACTACATATAGGTACTACAAAGGTCTATGATGATGAGGAAAACGTCAAATGAGCGATACAAGCAGATGAAACCACGGTGATGAGCGAAACGATAACAATAATAATGCAAGAAACTCGTGAAACCAGAAAGACATGTCGAAACAAGAAAGTAAATAATCAACGAAACGAAGACAGGAATGAACAATACTAATAAAATGCGTAAAAAAATCACTTAGCTGTGTCGAGGAAGGAAACATTCAAAATGGCTGAAAAACTAAGGCGTCATGCGGAAGTGACGTAAGAGCTAGTGACGGCTAAGAACAGAAAATTGAGGAAACGAAACGAACCAAAGCAAAAACAAGGATAGATAGGAAAATAACGACAGAAGCCACCAGAATTATGCAAAATGATTTAGCAGGAGCTAAAACGCCCATTTGAAAAATGAGGCGATTCTCCAACGAAAAGTGAGTTCGGTCGTCGCCGATACATGAACGGAGGGCAGTGACATGAATGTCAGAGTTACCTGAATGGTCAGGGCTGTTGAAGTGAAGGGCCACTGGTAAATGTTTGCCATGATGGATGTCATTCAAGTGCTCACGAAACCTGTCTGCCAAACGTCTTTTATACTCTAGTTTGACAACTATTGGTATGACATCTTTGAACTTTTGCAAACGGAGAGTAGAACGTGAAAAGAATGAATAAAGTGACTCACTTGCACCAACAAATGTCATCATTAGTGCATCATGGGTAGCAGCACGTACTTCAGCAAAATAGAGAGAACTATTATCACAGTTCACAAAAATAGCTATATTATATTTTTTCACTAAACCTCAGTTGAACAAAACTTTTATAACCAGCCATAACTGCAGCATTGTCATAGCACCGAGGTCGTCAGTTTTCTAATAGCATTTTGTCCTTTTACATTTGTTCTAATATCACTTCCAGAATGCTTTCAGCATCCTTGTGTTTTCATTAGAAAATCTAAGGCAAAACTCTTTTTACATGAATTGTTTACTTCTGAAAATCAATATCAACATAACGAACAGTTTGTGCCATTTGCTCTCGATGTGCCAGATCTGGAGTAGAATCAAACATGAAGCCAAAATATGGATGCTGTGTAACTATTTCTGGCGAACAGTAGAAGCCATCAGTTAAATAAATTCATTCTGCACTAAAAGAGATAAATCTAGTGTTGTTCCAGGGTGCTTTTCCACATTACTGAGATGTTCTTTCGTGGCAGGATCAAAGTTTGCCAATAACTCTAGTAACCCAAGGCAATTTCCAATATTGCTTTCCTCATCATGTCTAATGGATTCCTTGTGGCCACCCAATGCAAAATTCCGAGTTGCTATCAATTCTATGCAATGGAGAATTCTGTGAAGAACATATCACTATTTTGTTTTTTTGAAATTTTAGATTGAAGCTCTACGTTCTGGTTTCTAAAAGATTTCTTTCCATTTCCTTCCATTGGGCGAAACCGTATCGTTGATCTAGCACATCATCACCTGACTCTTTCCGACAATTACATATGCCTACACATAATTGTGAAATTGGATAAATGGGATTTTCATAAATAAGAAATTGGAATATTTGCATTTTTTAACCATAAAAACGCCCCCCCCCCCCTTTTACAATTTGCCGCCCATGGCACGTGCCCCACCGGCCTCACCCTAGCTCTGCCACGGATATATATATATATATATATATATATATATATATATATATATATATATATATATATATATATATATATATATATATATATATATATATATATATATATATATATATATACGAGGGGCGTTCAGAAAGTAATGCACCACTAAGTTTTTCTCAGCTAATAATGAAGATAGAAGCATGAAATTTTGCACACTTCAAATATGGCATGTGCCAATTGTGTGCACCAAATTGCACCGCAACCGGTCAAACAATAGGGCTGCCCTAAACAGTTGAAATGGAGTGTGTTAGCAACTTGCGTTATAAGCAGCGAATTGTGATAGAATTTCTCATTGCAGAGAAGGAAACTGTTGTGAACATTCACAAGCGTCTATGTGATGTATATGGAAGTTTTGCAGTCGACAGGAGTACAATCAGTCGCTGGGTTCAGAGAATCAAAGAATCAGGAAGTGGAGATACGGAGCTGCTTGATCGGCCGCGCTGTGGACGTCCTGCCACAGCCACCAACGCAGACATGTTGAAATGCGCTGAGGGCTTTATTCTTAGTGATAGGCGAATCACTACTCAACAATTGGCCGTACAGCTGTCAGTCAGCATTGGTAGTGCAAATGCGGTTATAAAAACGCTCGGATTTTCTAAGTTTTGCGCAAGATGGGTTCCTCGAAGTCTCACAAATGACCATCGATTGCAAAGGAAAGCAATTTCTTCTGAATTGTTAGAGCGTTTCAATGCTGATGGAGAGAACTTTTTGGCTAAGATCGTTACAGGTGACGAAACCTGGGCACATCATTTTGAACCTAAGACACAAAGACAGTCAATGGAGTGGCATCATCCGCAATCACCACGAAGAAAGAAATTCAAGACAATTCCTTCAGCTGGAAAGGTCATGATCACTGTCTTTTGGGACATTGAAGGTGTGATTCCTGTGGACGTTATGCCAAGAGGAGAGACAATCAATTCGCAAGCTATTAAGACATTGAAAAAACTCAATTAACGTTTTCGCAGAGTTCGGCCGCACGATAATCCAGCAGACCTGCTGCTCCTTCACGACAATGCGCGACCTCACACAAGTCTGGCAACACGGGAAGCAATCACCAAATTGGGTTGGACTGTACTACCCTATAGTCCCGATTTGGCACCCTCTGATTTTCATCTATTTGGTCCTCTTAAAGATGCACTCCGTGGGACAAGGTTTGAAGATGATGAAGGAGTGATTCATGCAGCGAAGAAATGGCTACATGATCAAGACAAAATCTGGTACGGGCTAGGAATACTTGCACTTGTTTCGCGCTGGCATAAAGCCGTACAAGTTGATGGGGATTATGTTGAATAATACCGATGTTTACATGACATATCCATGTATATTGTGTATAAATTTCATGCTTTTTGGATAAACAGCTCCTGAGAAAAACGATGTGGTGCATTACTTTCTGAACGCCCCTCGTATATATATATATATATATATATATATATATATATATATATATATATATATATATATATATATATATATATATATATATATATATATATATATATACACACACACACATATATGTCACACTGCGGAAATGAAATGATGGACAACAGGAACACATCAGCAGAACAGCCAGGTAAATTAATGGGATGTATGTGCATCTGTGGCACGTGAATCTCTACAGAATCATGTGGCAGTAGGTTCACCATCGTATGTCGTATTTAATGTATTAAATTGTTCGGACGCTGATGCTGGTTAATGTTTCGAATCCATCGAACTCATAGTTAACAATATGCTTTGAGTAAACAAGATAGTCACATGTCCACGTCATATGCTCAGAAAGGAAGTCAAAATTCAACTCTTAACAACTGCAGAAAGGGCAGGCTTCAAATCTTCAAGGATCTGAATTCTTTTATGACATCAAAGTCGTTTTGATTTAATTGTCATCTTAATCGGAAGTTGATTAAAAAAATTCGTTCATTCATGAAGGCTTTGTTTTTCTTTTTCAAAACAAAACTGTTCATGGTGGAATGGTTTTTTTTTACTCATCATTCCTTAAGAAACCAAGATAATAAAATAATTCTCGTCTAGTTTGTAATGATGAATTTTTATAACTATTGATAATCTCTTCAGTATAAATATGACATCTCTCTTTAGATTACCGCAATGGTTTCCCGACAGTTATCTTCCCATAGTGCTAATTTCAAACGCAAGACTGTTCGCGGAAATCTTTACAAGGATCTGAAATGGGTTTTACCTTTAGCAAAAGGGAAATAACAAAACCAACCCGGGAATATGTGGCAGCTCTTATTTGTCATGACGGTTAGAATTTCCATATCATTACTACTTACTTATTTAGTCGTTCTTCTTCTACCCTGGGGTATAGAGGTTTGCAGAGAGAGGGTCATACTACCCTACCTGCTGTCTTCCTTCTGGCCTGGTTTCAATCTAGTCCTCGGTCCTTCAGAGATTGTTTAATGTTGTCCTCCCAGCGGACTCTGAGTCGTGGTTATATATTTATATTTCAGATATAATATTGGTTAATCATAGGCGGCCACATCGGTAGTTGCTGGTTAGGATGACCCCCTCCAACATGTTAGGCTAACAGGAGTTACGGTGACAACGTGACTGGCCTAGCAAGCTGAGTTGTGAATTATGATTGCCAAAAACTCAAAAACAGAAAAGATTACACGCCAATAATTATATTCCGTTCGTGCAAATAAACAGCGTGTTTCAAGAAGATTATTTTCTCTTGCAGCTCATTTCCTAATTCAGGGATCTAATCGAATGTGATTGAAAATAATCAAAGCAGATTAATTTGATTACAATGTACTACATGCAATAACATAAATCTATAGAAGATAAAGTAAGTGAAAATATTCCTTATGAGAATATTAGATGTTATGTAGGGTTCTATTTGCTCTAGAGAGTTTGATGAATAGATCATTGGCGGATCCATGGCGGTGGCGACCGGGAAATCTCCCCTCCTTTGGAACTTTCAAAACCGTTAGGCTATATCAACCACTCCAGCATTTTCCTCCCTCCTTAGACTTAAACGTAAGTAATCGTTAGGTTGGACGACGGACGAATTAAAACATGTTTGTTACTGGACAATGTTAAGTAGGTCTACCCTAAAAGTTACGAACGTAGTTTGCTAGTAATTTTATTTGGTGGGACATTGAAAGACAATAAAGGGAGCCGCTATACAACAACGAGACAAAAGATGTCGCCAGGCATGCGACATAAGAGAACTTCACTCGAGCAGCACAAACGGAGGAGTTTGTGACAAGAGGCGGAAAATTCTATATCGGGCGGCCAAACCCAAATCAAAATATGTAATGCTATAATATAAAATATGTATGAATTTTTGTCAAATTGTGTCTCTTTGTCAGTGTACCTTACGTTTATATAACTGTTACAGTCACTGTATAACATGACGTATCAAGTTGTCACATTTTTTTTCAAAATACGTTATTTTGCTTTTTAATTGTCTAAAAATATGCGTAAATAAGTAGCTGGGGAGGGGGGGGGGGCCTGATCATTCTTATGTATCGCACATCTCTTAGACAATTCCTAGACCCGCCTGTGGGATCGATGAGTCACATAGGCATGCATCAAACTCAGTAAATTGACATCACCTGACGGCTTGATCGATTTCCTACATTCAAGGTATTTCTTATGTCTAGAACATCGATGTACCATTTTTTGATAAACAAGCATGTAACGCGACAAAAATAACGGAAATAAATTATGATGTGCACTTTTAGCTCCATGTCATGATGACGGTATTATTTCTCCTGTGGTCACAGTATTCCTTTCCATTCCATTTCTTTGAAACTATGAAGTCAAACTTATCAGGATACTTTTGCTATTGAATTACGGAGCAGCCGTCAAACATGACGTGGGGCGAAATGGAAAAAAGTCAGTGGAATGAAGATTTATTAATTAATGAACAACTCTTTTATCACAACATTTTAAATGCACAGATACCTTACAAAATCTTGCCTTGGTACGTTCAAAATGCGCATCACTAAAATAACACCTAAGGGGCTCCACTACAATGAAAACAGGATTTTACGTACAAAATATCGATTATTTACTTTTGAGCTTATTTTATTAAATAATCATCGAGGAATCGATTGAGCAAGGTTTTATAACATAAAAAATGCATTTGATGTATCAAAAAGCATATTGTCGGCACTACCCCCATTCTATGATTTTCAAATTTGTGCCGAAAATGCACGATTTCTCTCTAACACTATCTAACAGAGGAGTCTCAAATTTGGCATGCATGTAGTACACATCTATATCTTTAAAGTAACACATCTGCATTTTTGATATTTTGGTAATTTTCTTTTATAAATTTTTAAAAACTATTTTTAAAAATATTTTTTCCCACAAATATTTTTTTTTTTTAAATCATTAAAAATAGAATTTTAAACTTATCAAAATAATCATAAGTAGTACACATCTATATCTTTAAAGTAACACATCTGCATTTTTGATATTTTGGTAATTTTCTTTTATAATTTTTAAAAAAATATTTAAAAAAATATTTTTTCATACAAATATAGTTTTTTTTTTTAAATCATTAAAAATAGAATTTTAAACTTATCAAAATAATCATGAGTAAAATTGTTTTAATTGTCAGTCACAACATGTGGGTGCAATTTGATAAAGTTTGGTCAATAGGAAACAAGATTTTTGCTCTTGAAAATTGGTGAAAAACCCAATATAGCGGTTGTTTTTTTGGTTACCATGGTAGAAGGACAGAAGAAAAATTAGGCAAGATAAAGGCGAGAGGAGGAGCTGCAGGAAGCTGAAGAAGGCGCAGCATATAGTGCTGGACAATTTTAAACACATTCAGCCCCCCAGAATGGAGTATATTGGACAAGACAAGTCACTCGGTGACTAAAATGCATTTTTCTCAAAACTAACATTTTATTAACAAAAAATGTTATTTTTTACAAACTATTTAATAGATCAGTCTAAAATTTGGCATTCATGTAGGATGCATACATACCTTTAAATTGACAAGGGCTTTTTTTGATATTTTTGTAATTTGCTTTGATATAATTTTTTTAATATTTTTTTTTCATTGTTTTTCATACAAATATAGTGTATTCTTTTAAAAAAATCATTAAAAATAGAATTTTAAACTTATCAAAAAAAGCCCCTGACAAATTGTTTTAATTGCCAGTCGCAACATGTGTGTGCAATTTGGTAAAGTTTGGTCAATGGGAAACATAAGTTTTTAGCTCTCGAAAATTTGTGAAAATCCAAAATGGCGGAGGTTTTTTTTGGTTACCATGGTAACCACATGCTTTTTAACAAAATAAACTGTAGAATTTGGTTCATGGACATACACTGTGTCTATTGAGCACATAAAAAGTTTGAAAATGTTATTAGAACAAAAGTTAGTTTTCATTGTAGTGCAACTCCATCTCCGAGTCATTATTTGAGGGTATATTGACGTGGATGACTAAATCGGCCGACGTGTCGTTAATTAATTTGGCGAAATAAGATGTAGCCTCCCCCCCCCTTCCCTCCCTTTCTTTTTCCTCCCGCTAAAATTCATTTCAGTCTCTTAAAACTATTAATTTTTATGGTTTCTTACTTGCATCAGTGTAAATATTTATTGTATGTAGCTGTTTGATAACAATTTATTATGAACACTATTCGTTCACTACCGTTACATATTAATCTAAGATACATAAACGTTATTATACGTACCAGTGATAATTTTTGTGAGAAAATCTGTGTATTTGAATATTGCACCACGAAAAAATTGTAATGCCTATAAACTCTTTCAAAGGGTGTTCAATTTACTTTTCACAGTACAATGCGCATAATTCCCCGAAAAAAAATGGTGAGAATGTGTCATTGTTCGTTACATTTCACTTTGTTCATAAAAAAAAAAAAAAACTCGTACTGTGTCGACTGAGTCACCACACAGAACAAAACCATATACTTCTAATTCTGTTTACAACAACCGCCTATCTCTAGGTGTAGATGAAGTTCCAAGTCACACGAACATGTCTTAGTCTGTACTCCAATTTACTGGAAACGTCCGACGTGGATACAGCTTTAACCGCCAACTCTCTTCTTCCACCACACTTGCCAACAAGTCTGTTATATTAATTCATTCATTTATTTTCCTTTCGCTCCGTCCTCTCCAGATGGTCCCCCCTTGCAAGAAACCAGCATCAAGTATTCAAATGATTTTGCTTAGGTGGTTTCTGTAGCAATTTGTTATACATAATGAGTTTTCCAGCCACATGTACAATCTCATATTAGTCTCCATATACGACATGCCTGAAGAAACAGTAGACCTATTCTTTCTTTGTCTCATCAGAGACCTTCAGGAACTAACTGGGGCAGTCAATTTTAAAACTACGTAATTGATAAGTGTCGAAATCTTAATTATTCAGGAGATATTCTCCGTGGCCAAAGTAGACTCTAGGGGCAGTCATACAACACGAAATCAGCATAACTGCACTGAGCGGACCAACACAATTTTACAAATATGCAGTTTATTCGTTTTGACAAAAAGCTCCATGGTAATAGATATATAGGCCCAAAGGCAAATGCAGTAGTACGTATGTCCAGTTCGTTCCCTATCAAACGCTGGTCATTGGCAATCAGTCAAACTTTATTTAATATCGTCCTTTGGACATCTTCATGAATAAGCACACATTTCCTTACTAGAATAAGCCAGGGACACCTCAACCAAGTATATTGATGTCCTGGTGATGGAATAATTCAGGAAAAACACAGAATACTGCAGAAACTCAAAACACATACGTCCGCACACTTCCAACCACAAGCCCCATCTCTCTTGCAGACGATCACCTCACTTCTGCTTCAAATTTGTTCACGTCTGACAGTAAACCATGTCGGCATGACGTCACTTCCTTTATTAATAAGTGACTCCGTATAAAATAAACAAAAAAATATTCCTGTTGAGCTGCCTATTATATCGACATAATCGTTATAAATTTTAATCATAACATCACTCCCCCCCCCCCCCCCACCCCCCGCAAAAATAATGGAAACAAAGCTTTCATTATTCCCGTGGTGTGAGTATAACATCACCAGAGTGAAATATGGTAACATCAAATTTCACTGCAGGTAAGAACTAGCATAGCACCCAGTTTTCTCCTCTAGGGTAGGCAATTTAACACTAAAAGTGTGGTCGATTGTCAATACCAAAGCCAATGTCTTTTTAACAGCAATGTGAGGTCGCCATAACTAATAGTACCCAACATACTAACAAATGATTGCAGTAATACATGCACTCACATACCTCACACCGTCCAATAACACCTATATGTCAAGTCCAGTATCAGTTGTCAATTAATTAATTAACTTATTGATCAACAGCAATGATGCAAAGCATTATAGAATATACAATTTTATAACAGCGTAAATAGATAAAATTAGGCAGACAATCATATTAGTAAAGTGAATGAATGCAACATCATACGCGAAAAGATTAAAGTCATGTGTACATCGTAAGTACTTGTCATAAAAAGTATATTGTGGTGTCAATTTAAATTTTTATTTTTAATTTGAACATGACGAAGTTGTGTGTCCAATCAGGTAAGAATACACTGATGTATGGTAAAAATTGCCAATAGTTGTGAGAACCATTAAAATCTTTACTCAATAATTAGTGTGAGTGTATTAATCCCTTGTGTCAAAGACAGAATCTCATCCCTCGAATTAAAATTAATCAACAGCTAATTAAAGCACTGTAAAGTCACAATGTTATATTATTATCTGTACTAGTGTAATAATAACCAACTAAAGTTCAGAGAAAATATTTATAATCGAGCACAAAGTTCTTGTCCAAGATTCTCAGCTATATTATCGTATAAGTTCCTTTATAAGTTCACATTAAGTAACAATGTTCAAAGTCCAACCGGATGGAGAATAATAATGGCACGATAAGATTTTTCTAGTTATGTCCCTTTTTCCATGCGAAGCATCCTTGAGTTAAGTCCCTTAATCTTTAGGCGCCGTTCCAACAATATAATAAATCAAGTTTTTGCATTTAAAATATCCAAATGTCACATTATTCTTAGACCATCAATGAATGTGTATGTTTCTGCACATAAACAGAGTATGGACACTTTCAATAAGGTCCAATACTTCCATGTAATGAGCTGAGTAAAAAGAGGTACAACTTGAAATTGACGATATCAGCATTCATCATCATCAGGTGTTGATTGAACACGTTCCATATCTGTAAGTACTGTCAAACAAGTCATTGAACGATTTGCTTCAATTTTATGATGAAAAAATTACGATAGTCCTCAGACTTATTATTTATCATAGGATATTTTCATATCCCCTTATTTACGACTGACATAGAGAATTAGATGTAGACAATCATCGAACTCCTGCATAATTGTACCGCCGATTCCCGAACCAGAGGCGTCGACTCTAAGGATAAAAGGAAATCGAGTATCAGGCAATCTTTAAATTGGTGATTCTGAGAAAAAAGACTTAAGCAAATTTTATGTTTCATTACACGAATGTGTCCAAACAATCTTTTTGGAGAGTTTTTCTTAATAACGAAGACAGAACTGAAGTAATTTCTGAAACATTAGGCAAGAATTTTCTATAGAATCCTACAAGACATGAAAGACTGCGAACCTGTTTTTTTGTCTTAAGAATTTATAGATTCAAGATCCTGGAGATAGTGGAATCCTTAGGCTTAAGAAAACCGCCTCCTACTTTATGACCAAGAAAAGAAATTTCAGTGAATCCTATTTTAGTTTTCGAAGGTCTAGCAGTAAGATGATGGAGACGAAGAGTAGTCAACAAAGACTCAATTCCAAGAACATATTCCTCCCACGATTGATGGAAAAGGCAAATTTTATCAATATAGGTAATGATGTCATCACAACTAGAGAAATTCTTTTGCATCATACGAACAAATGTCGCAGGAGTGTTAACGAGACCAAAAGACACAAAATTAAATTGGAACAGTCCCAAAGGTGTAGTGAAAGCAGTATAAGGTTTTGCTCTGTACGACAAGAGGACTTGCTAAATAACCTTTAGATAAGACAAATTTACTGAAAAAAGTAGCTGTAGATAGTCTATCCAATAGATAATCCAACAAAGGTAGAGGCTCTGAATCCGAGATTGTCAAAGCATTTAAACGGCTGAAATCAATGCAACTTCTAATGGATTTGTCTTTCTTTCTAATCAAGACCATATGAAAACTATATGGAGATTGAAAAGGAGAAATTATGTTCAATTTTATCATATCCTGTATTTTTTTTGTACTTGTGATTGAAAATGTACAAGGATAGGATAAGGTTTCAGTTTTATTGGTCTAAAATCAGTAAGGAGAATATCATGTTAAATGATATCTGTACGCCCAGGAATATCCGTGAGCACGTCAGGAAAAGATTGTAGTAATAAAGAAATCTGATCTTGCTGATATGGAACAAGAGTTGGCGAAATAGAAATTTCCCTCCAATTCTCAGTAGAAGAAAGTGGTAAAGTAGGTAGAGATAAAAGAGGCTCAGAAATATTTGGTAATTCAGACAACTCTTTCTGTATGACAGCTAAGGTAGAGCGACGATCAATAGGCTCGTCGATAGCCTCAAAGACTGGTTTAAGATATGGAAGACGAGAGTGAAATTGTTGCAGCATGTTGATGTGAAAGGTGTTTTCCTTTCCTTTAATAGATATAATGTAGTCAACATCTGACAATCTTTCAAGTACAGTATATGGTCCTCTCCAAGATACAAGTAATTTATTGTCCTTATTGGGTAACAATACGTAGGCCTCATCACCCGGCCATAATTGGCGCAGTGTTCTGTTTTGATTAACAAACAATCTTGCCTTAAGTTTAGCTTTTTCTGATGCTTCTACAGCTATCTGGCACGCGTCGATAATTTTCTTTCTCAAGTTAACCACATATTGGTAGGAGGTTTGAACATCTTCAGGCATGTCAGCTCCAACCAATAACTGTTTTAGAATGGACATAGGTCCTCTTGGCATGGCACCGAAGACTAATTCCAACGGCGCAAATCCAGTATGTTCGTTTGGTATTTCCCGATAAGCTAATAATACCGATTGGAGTACTCTATATTAATCCTACGGGTATTTCGCAGTTACCTTGCCTAGCATTTGTTTAAGACAGCGGTTGAGCCTCTCAATTTCCCTGTTCGCAGTTGGGTGATATACACTACTAAGAGATCTACCTATCTCAAACTGTCTCATAACTTGAGTCATACCGTCAGAAATAAACTGAATCCCCCAATCTGATAATATGTTTTCGGGAAAACCCAATCGACGGAAAATTAAAAATAGTGCGCCAGCAACATCTGTGGTGGATATTGTTTTCAGAGGAATAGCCTCTGGCCAGCGCGTGCACATATCAATGCATGTTAGCACATAACGATGATCTCTAGCTGGCGTGAGTGGTAGTGGACCTATAAGGTCAATTGCCATTTTTGCGAATGGACGCAACGATTTGTCTGAAGTCTGGATAGGCGCATTATGCTTGGGGCATTTAGCTGCCTCATCTTGGCAAGTTTTGCACGTACGACAAAATATTTTCACATCTCTTGTCACCCCAGGCCAAAAGAAATGAGACAAAACCCTCTGTTTTGTCCTGGCAATCCTTAAATGTCCTGCACAATTAACATCACGAGCATGCCGTAAGACAAATGGGCGATAACTAGTAGGTACCATAATTTTTTTTACTGATGTGGAATCTTGGAAATTACGAATCAAGATCCCATTCTTGATTGTATACCAGTGTAAAGAATTATCACTAAATACCACATCATCAGACTTGGCAACATGAAAAATGTTTTCAATGAATCATCTTCATTTTGCATCTGTATGAATGATTCTTTCTCAATAAGTTCAACATGTAAATAATCTTCATCTGTCCTCTCCTTATCAGACACCTCCTCATCAGTCACCACCTCCTCAGTCACCCTTTCATCATTCATCACCTCATCAGTCATCTCCACAATCTGGACCTGTTCATGGAGCTTTGCACGAGACTGAGCTCTAGTAGTGATAGCATTTGCCATAAGCAAATGATGCTGTTCCCATTTTAAAAATATCATCATTAGTGCATTCATGAAGACCAGAAATATTCCCCAGGGTTATTCCTGCAGTTGGTTTGTCCAACAGGCCAACGAGCGTCCTTCCACTAAAATAAGGGGTATCTAAGAATACTTCAACAGTTGGATAATATTCAACTGTGCCCCCAAATGTAATGCACTTGACATTTTTGCCTGTGTAACCAGATTGGTCCACTAATGACCTTCGCACCCCAACAGTAGTGCATCCAGTGTCCCTGAGCACTGAAACAAGTTGGTTGTTTACAAAATCCCTATCAAACACTAGTGAACCTGTCCCATCATAAGAGGACATGACTGGCAAATGATGTCCACACATGAGTCTAGGAACTCCATGTAGCCAAAACAAAGAATTACATTCAGAACAATTAGTACTATTTGACAAGTCCACACTACATGTATTTGCATGAGCAGCAACATTGTTATTTTGGACTGTATTTTTATCATTTTGATGCACAACTGCATTGGAACTTTCAGGATTCCTAGAACGTCGAAAGTTATTGTTCTGTTGAGAACTTCTGTTGTTGTAATTATTTACATTGTTTCCATAGAATGACATTTGGCCTCTGTTTGATTAGAAATTATATCCACCTCTGTTCCAATCCCTTTTAGGTCTGAAAGATGATTGTTGAGATATATATCCATCATCATATGAATGGAAATTCCTTTGAGGTTGTTGTGACCTATTGTTAAAATTGTACCTCCCTCTGAAAGATCCAGTATTATTATCTCGATTTAATCGAAAATTTATGTCCATGCTATTTGATCTTTGTCTGGTTAGATTGGCCATCATGGTTTTAGCTGATGCCACTGGCAATGGATCCTTTATGTTAGTCCTGCCAAGATTTCTTCCAGGATGTGCAATTCTGAATTGTCGTCCAAGATTTTCTACAGCAGCCAACGTTTCAGGCTGTCTCTCCTGCAAAAATGACAAAAAGTCACCACTGACTGAAGACAGCACTTTGTCTCTTAAAATTAAGTCAGCCAGCCCATCAAAAGTTTTATCAATTTTTGACAAAACAACCCATCTAGAAAAGCAAAGCTTAATTGATGAATTAAATTCAACAAAATCCTTGGCTGAATCAGGCAACAATGATTTCAGTTTCAGTCTGTAACCATTTTCCTCCAGTTGATACTTTTTTTTAGCAATAAAGCCTTCACAGCATTTCTTCTTCATTTCAAGTATGATCATCCATGGTGCAGACTGCAGTAAGAGTCTCAGCAACTAATAAACTCATTAACCTGCTAGGCCATGTAGATCTTTCAATCTTAAACTCATGGCAACATGTTTCATAAAAAGCACGAAATATCGTCTATATTAAGATTAAATTAGGGCAAATTTAGTTTAAAAATAGAGGCATGGCCTTTTTTCCATCCTCTTCGCCTGCTGGATTAACCTGTTAATGTTGAGATTTTAATTTTTCTAACTCAATTTCTACCATTCTTTGAGCATAGGCTAATTCTGCTTGAGCTTGTTGTGCCTTTATTTCTGCCTGAGCATTTGCCAATTTCATTTCCTCAAGTTTCTGTTGTGCCTTTATTTCTGCTTGAGCATGTGCATGTGCCATTTTTTTATCCTCAAGTGCTAATTCTTCTTGTCTTATTTTCTCAGCTAATTCTTCTTCTTTCTTTTTCTCAGCTAATTCTTCCTGTCTTTTTTTTCAGCTAATTCTTCATCTCTTTTCTCCCTAGCCAAGAGTTTCTGATCTCTTGCCACGTCTTCTAACCTCTTTATTTCCTTTGCATGCTCAGTGAATGCAAAGGTTTTTAAAGACTCACCCTCCATACCAAAATCCTTACCAAGCTTGGTAATATATTCCAGCGTAGCCATAATTTACTATTATTGTGATTCCAAATTGTCCAATAATATTATAATCAATATATATATATATATATTTAATATGTGAGCAATAACAGCAACAATTATTTCACCACTCAATATCAATCAACTGAATTCAACTATAGATGTTATATTAGGAGCAAAAAAAATTAGATGTACAAACAAGATTACAGGAGAACAGTTGAAATAGCCAACCCAAGACAATACTAATGAATAAACCAAGGCAGAAATGTATGAACTGTAGCAAAATGAAAAAAATGGTCTCTACCACACTTATGACACAACAAGCACAATTTCACAACATATAATACATCTAGAAACTGAATTATAGCAAGATAAGGTGTACAAATCTCACACACAATAATGAAGAATAAACCAAATAAAATACAATGAACCTGACAACAAATACAAATTTACAAATATACAGGGCAAAACAGCTAACAGAAATGGTAATGATAATTTCAGTAGTAGCAGTAAACACACAGCTTTGTAATGCCGGCCCCACTATCTGAGAAAACCATGCACCAAACCCTATAGAACAACCAAGAATTCACGACCTTAGGATTGGTATTGTGAATTAATGGTTCCCTCGCCAACCAACCCGCCTATCACACAAACATGTAGATACAGATATACATAAAACACATAATAAAAAAGAACCCTGTCAAATGAGATTCTTCAAGAATCAAACTGTATGAATCAAGAAATTTATTTATCTGTCTTATGAAAAAAAATTCTCCTGGGTCCAGCCTCTGCCTCAGGGATACACGAGTCAACAGATATACAGCGACTAGGGTTAGATTCAGTATTCACACTGACAGACGATCAGCACCGCCATATCGTAACATTTTCTGCACTTGAAAAATTTAGTCCACCGACTTGAAAAATTTCTTGAAAAATCACTTGAAAATACTGGAAACAGTACCACACAATATGTTCATGATCCCGGCTTGAGGCCCCCAAAACTGATACGTGTCGCAAGGTTAATTATTCCGGAGATATTCTCCGTGGCCAAAGTAGACTCTAGGGACAGTCATACAACACGAAATCAGCATAACTTCACTGAGCGGACCAACTCCTCCTTCCCAATTTTACAAACATTCAGTTTATTCGTTTTGACAAAAGCTCCATGGTAATAGATATATAAGCCCAAAGGCAAATGCAGTAGTACGTATGTCCAGTTCGTTCCCTATCAAACGCTGGTAATTGGTAATCAGTCAAACTTTATTTAATTTCGTCCTTTGGACATCTTTATGAATAAGCACACATTTCATTACTAGAATAAGCCAGTGACACCTCAACCAAGTATATTGATGTCCTGGTGTTGGAATAATTCAGGAAAAACACAGAGTACTGCAGGAGCTCAAAACACATACGTCCGCACACTTCCAAACACAAGCCGCATCGCTCTTGCAGACGATCACCTCACTTCTGCTTCAAATTTGTTCACGTCTGCCAGTAAACCATATCGGCATGACGTCACTTCCTTTATTAATAAGTGACTCCGGATAAAATAAAAAAAAAATAAAAATGAGCCCTGTTGAGCTGCCTATTATATCGACATAATCGTTATGAATTTTAATCATAACAGTAATATTATGCGTTTATCCCAAAACAAATACTGTGCTCTACTAACATAAATTGTTCACATTCTTTACAGTGCAATCATTCGTAAGAACATGTCCAGAGATAGACTTGAAACTTTCATAATTACTTTACACAGAAAGATATCTAATAGGGATACTCTTTATACTGAATAATGTTATCCGCCAATATCATTCCGTGAAAATAGACAGCACATCAATGTATTTAAACAATTAATAATTTAAATATATATTTTTCAATACAAAATCCCAGTTTTTTCTGTCAGTAGGTAACGCTAAGGGATGCAACTTTGGTTGAAAGTTAGAAATTAATTGTATTGTTTCCCTTTTATGTACTCTCCTGAAAATAGTAACACTTACCAAAGAAGAATGCGCAAATGACGGTGTGTACATAAATATTTATAGAATGTGTGATCCCGTATACTCACATTGTGATCCTCGCTGCTGCTACGTAATTCGTGTACTGTGGTGATGCACAGTGGTTTTTAAAAATACTTTTGAACAAGTAAAATTGCCGCTAGGTATTGGTGCTTTTGAATTTAATTCCCGTCTTATGACGAGCTTTTACACTAGTTTTTAAAAGAAAAGCTTCTGAGATCACCAATGACTGCTGCAGAACTCGTGATTGCATTGTATCAAACAAATATAAGCATTGTGCATGACAATATCACAGATAAAATAACAATACAGGTCCATGAAGCCATGTGCTGTTATCGGATTGATGAGCTAACACAACTTTTTTTTTGATACAATGGCACTTACATTGATAACCTACTGCTATCGATATTCTTAGCTTCGTTAAGTAAAATTATTGAGCTTCAAACGAAAAAAAAAAAAGAAACGTAGATACTGTTATGAGCCAGGTAACCAAAATATTAGACAACGTTTATCACGAGAGTTATTTGAAATTTACAGTGTGAAAGAACAAGATTAAATGCAAAGAATGATACACTATAAAATGCTTCGAAAAAGCTTAGCATCAATGCACCGAGTTGAGAATAATTGATAATATGAATGAAACAACAAGGAAAACATAGAAATCTATAAGAAATGATAACCAGATAAGGCATTTCCATCAGACAAAAGCATTTGATTTCAGCATATTCCAAGTTCTATTGCATGATTTATCTCTCTGTGTAATGAAAGAAAATTAGATCCATAGAAATCATGCCAGAAATATTAATCGGATGACAGAAAGCCAAATAAAAGGCAATCTACATACATTATGTCAAAATTACATTGTTTAAGACCAAGAAACAGAGAGAATTAGAAGAGCTGCTGGACATGGCAAACATATAAAGTAAAACATAAAAAGCCAGTATCAAAGTAATAAGATGCCAGAGACCACAGTCATGTCTACTGGTAGTAATTCTACATTCGTCAATTCTTAAATGATTTAACGTTCAGGCTCAAATCTTGGCATAATAATAAGGCAGATATAAAGTACAGCTCACAAATAATAAAGAACAAAATCGGGCTTTCAGAAAACTATATATATATATATATATATATATATATATATATATATATATATATATATATATATATATATATAGATATATTTATATATATATATATATATATATATATATATATATATATATATATATATACACCATGTATCTATCTGTCTGACAGTCTGTCAGTCTGTTTGTCTATCTATCTATCTATCTATCTATCTATCTATCTATCTATCTATCTATCTATCTATCTATCTATCTATCTATCTATCTATCTATCTATCTATCTATCTATCTGTCTGTCTGTCTGGTTCTATATCAGTTTGTCTGTCAAATCTATCTATCTATCTATCTATCTATCTATCTATCTATCTATCTATCTATCTATCTATCTATCTATCTATCTATCTATCTATCTATCTATCTATCTATCTATCTATCTATCTATCTATCTGACTGTTTGTCTGGTTCTATATCAGCTTGTCTGTCTGTCTCTCTATCTGATTGTGGGGTGTGGAGGAAGATGAAAATTGTTCTCTTGTCGGTAGTATGCTGTATGTTGGGTGTAAACGTATTGGTGCGACTGCTGTATACAGCCCTGTCTTGTTTTCTGGGGTCTCTGAAAGAATAGGAATATTGCTGCCACGGGAAATACGTACAAGTTCATTATGTCAAACTAATTGCTACAGAAAGCACTGCTGCGTGTGGATGCTTTGTCCCGGCTTTCTGCAATGCAGCAAGGTGTAATGAGGGCTCCATGCTCCATAAGGAGCAAAAATGGAAATCGATGATGGCGATGCTTCATACAAATGGTCATATATTGCCTCCATGTCTCTATATCTGTAAGCATTATCTGTATTTATATCCTAAAGTGCATTCTCTCACTAACCTAATCGTTCTTCTTCTACCGTGAGGTGTAGAGGTTTGGAAGAGATAGTGTCATAATATCCTATCGGCTGTCTTCCTCCTGGCCTGGTTCCATTCTTGTCCTCGGTCCTTTAGAGATTGTCTAATGTTGTCCTCCCAGCGGACTCTGGGTCGTCCTAGAGGTCTGGATCCATGGCTCTTAGTTTCCCATAATTGTTGTGGTAGCAAATCTTTTCCCCATTCTGCACACATGGCCAAACCATGGTTGTTGAGACTGTTCTACTTGGGTCTGTAGGGACTGGGTTTTTAGGCCTTGACGTATCGTTTGGTTAAGTCTCTTAGGTGGAGCGGTACACAGCCATCTTTGTCTTCTTGCCAACCCCTATTTTGCTGAGGAATCCTTGATTTATGGCCTGAAAAAGTCTCCTAGCTTTCACTTGTATGAATATTCCATTTCTTCCTCCTCTGCTTGTACTAAGAGACTGTATGTCCTTCTATGTGTGTATTTTAACGATTGCGTGTGATTCTCTGAGTGTTTGCGTTTGATCACCCTCAGTCATTTATTACTTAAATTGTGATCTATAACTGATGCATTGTATTTTCTCTTCCACAGCTTTCGCCAGAAGAGATGCGAGCCGTCGTGCACGGCATGGCGCAGTTTAAACTGGTGATGACCATCACAGAACTTCTGATGTACACAAATCACTCCATCAACTTCTTCCTCTACTGCGCCACTGGCAACAAGTTTCGGCAGCAACTCTCTGACCTCCTCTGGTGCCTTCGAGGTCAGCGCCAACCTCGCGCGCAGTCTGAGCATACAGGGTTCACACAATCAATAAAAATGACTTCTCATGCCATAATGGCGGTGGGACCAAATGACATGATGCTTGCCGAGCGTGCTGCTCAGAGAAAAGGCAGTTCTGTAAGTAGCGACGGTGTGGATGACGTCGACAAATATGAAGGCAATACGCCGATCTGTGGTGGAACGTTCCACGAGTGTGCCAACGGAAGTGTTGAAGGCAGGAATAACCCGAATACGGACAATGTAGAAACTGTCAGAACTGGGACTAATGTCAATGGTTGTTTGGGGTATTCATATCAGAATGGTGGTAAAAATTGCAGAAGCAATAATAACATTCGGAATTTTCCAAAGAATGTCCAGAAGATAAGAAAGCGTTCTCTGAAAAAGGGTTCCATGTTGTCATGCAAAGATTCGGAGTACACCACGCAAGGTAAAAGTTGCGATAGGAGCGTGGATAACGTGGATGAACATCACAACACCTGCGTACTTGGCAGCGCCGTACCTTGCAAAGTGTACCAGAGCAAAAAAAAACATAAACACTCGGCAGCTTCTAAACGGGGCAGTTTCGGAACAGAATCTGATGGGAGCTCTAAGGACAGTGAATACATTCTGTTGCAACCTACCATTCGTTGGTGCGAATCGTCTGCTCATTCCTGATTTATGGTATGGGAGAAATTGCAGTGCCGTTGAATCTCGGTAAACTATTGCCTTCAAAGTCATAAACCTTTTCCAGGAAGATTATAAAAGTGGATATGATTCAATATATGTTAAAGATCAGTGCTCTTATGAAGTGAGTCTCACACTTAAATCCAAAAGAAACTTGCTTGGAACTGTCTGTCGGGTTCGTCATACATAGTCTGTGCAAAACAGGGACTTGTAAATCTCTGTATTAGTTATTATAATTTTCAGTGGTCGGTTTGACCTACATTTAAATAAACTGTTTTTAAAATGACGATCAACAATGTCCCAGCGAAAACATTTGACTGTCTAAACATTCTTAGTTTGCGGTGGGGATAGAGGCCCTTCAAAGGATCATCAGAGACAACTGATGAAGCATTGTTTACATTAGATCATAAAGCAAGGATATCATTTGAATAGGTACTGAACATACGAGAAAGCACTAGTTTTGGCCGAGTTAGGGAATAATTTTTGTCTTTAAACATTCAGATCTTACACAACATTTAAATTCTTAAATGGATAGTTAAAGTTCGGCTTCTTGACTGAAGGAACTATTCTTCTCCAAATGCGTGTTTTTGGTTGACTCGTTGTACACGTTACATAATCTATTATAAAGAAGATTAATTCCATCCAACAGGACACACTCCCTTTGCCCTTTCACACAAACAGAAACAGCAAGAATCCACCTCTGACTATCTTTACTAAACGATACCTACTTTCAAGCACTTCTCCGCTTATAGCTCCTATTTAATGACTAGCTTGTATTGAAGGGAAGTATACGGGGAAGAAGAGACAGTAAATATTTGAAAACTAATCGTAGGGCAATGTACTGGGACATACGTCTCTATAAAATATATAATAACATATAAAGTTCACAGCAGTATAGACAACGTTTGAGGAACGGACAACGATATCAACAGAAGAATACAGAAGCTTGCAGTGTATTGAGAAATTTATGGATTTCTAAAGAAATCAGGTCCGACAAACACAATTAAGAATCAACTCAAATGTCCAGGTAGTCCTACTGTAGGCTGTGAAGCATGGGGAAAAATTTTACAACCAAGAAGTGACATACTAGCATACATAGGTGCTTGCGGGGAACCGAAGGCGTGAGATGGTATGACAAGATCAACAATTATGAGCTGATGGGGAAATTCAGACGAACACCAGTAGAACGGAAAGTGAGGAAAAGACATTGTCGTTGGACCGGACCCATGCGGAGAAAACAAGCTGATTACACTACAAGGCAGGCTTTGTACTGAAATCGTTGAGGTAAGAAAAATAGAGGTAGACGACAAACGCATGTAGATTAAAAAAAAACTGCTGACAGACATCAAAGGGTGAAATAAGATATAGGAAGACCCCTAACGGATCACACAGGACAGGAAGGCTTAAAAGATATATGGCGATGGCCTATGTTCCACCGGCAACGGACAAGTTATGAATAAGTCAAGAAATAGACAAATAACAAATCCAGGTGTATACAGCTGAAACTAATTACAACCAGTTTTCAATTAATTTCTAATGTAAATAAGACAAAACATGAACAGAAAAGTTACTCTGAATATTCTAATTATATAAAAAAATTAGGTCTAGCAAAGTAGACTCTCTGGCGAAATGGTGCGTGAGCTAAGACAAATAAAGCTCTAATGATGCTATTACACTTTTGTCCCATTTGTGTTCTTGTTGCGAAAACAAAAAGCGATAATTAGCTATGTAATTTTGTGGTTATCCTCTAAATACTCGCATTCCAATGTAAGCCAAAAATAAACGTACATATGGTCTTGCGCTCTCGTGCATACACGCAAGTCACAACTTACACCTTTTCTATTAGCGTCATTAAGACAATAGTAAAACCTGCGGGGGTGAATCACATATCAGGATTAAATAACTTTACGTAAATGACATGTATACTTATATGAAAAACAATTCTTTTCCTCATTATTTTCTGAGTGACCGGTGACAGCAATATCCGTATGAACTGGACCGTCTTAATGTTGACTACTGCCCGTGCATTCTCCAAGAATGCACGACCTAAGTGATAAAGCTGGTTGTCTGGAAAGCGGATTCTGCCTTCTTTGAAAGCTCTTCTTTTTGAACTGGATTTATCAGAGTATTTGTCTGTGAAACAAGGAAAGAAGGATTGGTTTAATGTGTTCACTTGTTACAATGAATATACACTGCTTCATTGACATGAATGTGAACAAACTCAAGGGTCTTGTGTGGATTACTGTTGATGTTTCAATGACTGGAATCTGATGGTTGCCATCATTATTATATTTGGACAAAGAGACGTTTATATTACTGGAGATGGAACGATGTTCCCAAAGTGTAATATACGACAGAGTATGTAGGAGAATGAGAATAGAGCTTACAGCTTAGTGTTGGAGATTGAGAATAGAACTTACAGCTTACTGTTATGTGAATATATGATGTGATTAGAATTCAAACTTTTGAATGCGCATGTGAAAGAGAATTCGAAACATGTGATTCAACGTGAAATGTACGCTGCGGAAAGTCTGGCCAACCGAAACTGTTATTAACTGATTAATTTCCTAATTGTGCCATGCTTATTAAGCAATGTCCTCCACATCTTGTCTGTCACTTCAACATTCCATGACATGATGTGCTCGCTGATGTGTTATTCATCTTGTCATGCCATCTCTGTCCTTTCATATTTTCATTTCTCTCCCTTCTCTTGCCTCAATCTTTCTCGTTCATTGTCGCCAGAATTTCTAGATCAGCTTTTATAAGTAAGTACTGATGAATTCTACTACCGCTGTGTTTTACTTTTCATAGTACAGTATTTGCATTCATTCAGTCAGTCATTCATTACCCCTGAGTTTCCTGCACAGTACAGGTCTTAAAACAGTTCTTATCAAGCCTTCAAGTACTATGTCATTCATTCAAAGTCTTTCCGTGTCTGTCTACTTTTCCCTTCTCCGTGCGTTTTAATGCTTCCTTTTTTTTTACGCTGGAATTTTTACAAACAAGAACGATCATTTATTGCTTTTAAACACTTTGTTCAGTGTGTGACCTATCACATTCCAGCTCCTTCTCCTCATATGTTGAGTATTTGTCTGATTTTTTTTTTTGGATATATATATATATATATATATATCTATCTATATATATATATATATATATATATATATATATATATATATATATATATATATATATATATATATATATATATATATATATATCCACAATTATCTTATTGTTTTCATTTTTCATCTCACAATTTATTTTGGAGACTGAATAGTTGTACTAGTTATTATATTAGCTCTCTCTAATTAAACATTCTCTTTTTGTCTTGCTTTTGATTACGGCTATACGACAGAAGAGTCGGGTTGTCTGTAAAATCTACATCGCCAGTCTGTGTTGTCAGAGTCTAATGAATTCCATTTGTGTTGAATGTTTTTATTATCTAATCTTAAGCTTGTAAGGAGAGACATTGTGGCAAGATGCCTTCCTGTTGCACTCCATGTCTTATGTAAAAGGTTTCTGTAAGTTGGCTTCCGTGAAGAATTTTTTATTTCTTGTCTGTGTTCGTTTGTTTTGTTTGTTAGTATTCTCCTCTAGAACCCCATTTCTGTCGTGAACAATAAATTTTCGACTTGTGTACGCACTGTCCACAATTCACATCTCTACAAATGCCTTGGCTCTACGTAGCACTGCAAATACGCCCTCTTCCTGGTATCCTCTGTTAGATTTAGTGTACGTATGTCACGTATTGGTGCAATTACTGATTTAATACATATTCTTTGTTTTAATATTTGTTTTTTTTCACTGATGCACACGATTGGATTTAGAATATGCATTTCTGTGGATTAAATACTTTTCTTCCATCTGAATTTATTTCAACTCTCCTTAATTAATTTAATAAAAGTTTTAATGAAAATTACCTAAACTAGTTATGGTCATTAAGAATATCTAAACGTTGTTTCATTAAATGTCTCATTGAAATTGTTAAGCTTACGTTGGTTATTAAGTTAAAGTTCTAATTAAAGGAAAAGACCACGATTGAACTGCCTTCTGGAAGTAATGACACATACATTTGTATTTTGTTGTTTTAATGATATACTAAACTAGTATTAGTTTTGTTGAGTGAATATTATTTATCGTTGTGGTTTTTGATTTAACTCTTTCTGTCTCAGGCAGTGTTTGGTATTACCCAAGCAGTAAATGTTTATGAAAAAACTTCTCACAATACATAATATCGTTGTAAATTGGCTGAAGAATATTTTGACAATCTCGAAGTACTGTTTTACGCCACAAATAAGTCTGTTTTATAGAGTATGTAAAGTGCATTAGTACATCTGGCTATGATCAAACAGGTTTGCCAGGTGGTTTTCGGAAAATGGTATACTATATAGAGATGTACCATAAGGCTCATGGGATATATATATATATATATATATATATATATATATATATATATATATATATATATATATATATATATATATATATATATATATATATATATATATATATATATATATATATATATATATATGACCTAATGGAAAGCGGGATAATATACAGGTAACTGAAAAAAAATTTCACTGGTTTTTTTTGTTACTTAACTTTTGCATGACTTTGTTATGTCCTTCATTACCATTTTCATGATAAATAGACGTTGCTACCCCCCCCCCCCCCCCCCCCCCCCCCCTCCCCCCCCAAACACTTAAGTTACTAAGCATTGCAAGAAAACAAAAGCATGACAGATGATATGATGTTATCATAAATCAAACAATGCCATTATCAGGCTTAGGTTCTTTTGGCCTTTTCCTGGTCTTAATTGAAGGTACTCACCAGTTTTTGTTGACACATGAAACAAAACTTACACGTGACAAAAATATTTGTTCTAATAATTCAGAACTAGCTACCACTGAATGTGAGATTGAAAAGTTACAGTACTTATGCTCACACACAAAATTTAGCCTGTGACAGACATTTCGTGCGCATTTACGTTGTGGGAATATGAGAATTGAACTCCTGTCAATATCTTCCTTTATTTAATAGTGATGTGCCTTAAAATCAAGCCACATGAATATCTCTTTGTTTTTAAGTGTTAAAGCTTCTGAGGTTCTTTGCCACTACTACGATCTTCCAGGTTTCCCTTCTTTGTATATCAACCTACGTATATCGCTCGTTATCTCTTTATCTGTCCACATATACAATACTGTGTTCACATTTCTAAATGGTCTAGTTTCCCTCATTTCACTTATGATCCACGTCATGTCAGTAATGGTGGCTGGTTCTTTATGAGCTTTTACCTTCCCGTGTAGTAAGGCCTTCAAAAACTACTCTCTAAGTCTTCTTGTCTTGTGGCATCCATTTAAATTCTCTTCTTCATGTGCTTATTTTTTGGCGGCCTGCTTCTATATCTCTTACATTGGGATTCCATACCAAGGACTGCCTTGTAATGTTATCAGTTGGTGTTCTGAACGTGGTTCCTATCCACGGCCAAGGTTTTCTCTTCACCTCTAGATCCATTAGAATCGAATACAGAACACAGAAGACAGTGTTACACCACCCAGCGCCTTTGCCGGTCATCAAGGTGTGCAGCCTGTCAGACCTTTAGATGCTCTGTGTATTGTGATTGAGGGTAAGAGTACCTTAATCAGGAATGTGTATGTAATATTATTGTATTGCATTTTCATAATGTATTGGTGTGTAGAATCATTTTGTGAAAATTCTGGAGGGAAAACGCCACTGTGTGTTGTGCATAATTGTTTTTCATTACACCAGAAGATTGTTTGGCAAAATAGAGAGAATTTCAGGATATTTTGGAACACTTTTATAATTATTGGATGAGACAATACCTAAGGAACACTGATAGAAGAGAATGGTTTGAAGTACTGAATAATTTGAGTACATATCTGAATACTATATTAAGGCCTATATTATATCAGTGATGTCAGTCATGGACAATCAAATGAAAATGAGTTTTTGGAATAATGTATGGAATTTTATGCTAAAACTATCTGTATTATGTCTCTGACAATAACTGTCTATTGTATCTTAACATCTTCTGTCTGATTGTCTTGCTAATCTCACCTCTGTGGTAAAGAAAGTTCTATGGGCCAGATACAAGCCCAGGACGGTATTTGTTTCAAGTCCTATCGAAACCAACTGTTGGCAAAATTGAAGACTGGTTTTCCTATGCAAAGCAAAGAAGCATTCAGGCACATAGTGATTACCTCAAGTCTGGTTTGGGAACCCTATTACCTTGGCTTTTCCAACCACAGTTACAGCAGAGGGGCATAGGGTGTTGTCAACCGAAGCTAAGTGGTCTAAAACTGACCTGATTCATTAAATATGGCCACCCACACTTATTAAGACACATGATGACATTGAAATGTTGTTGGGACATAATATTGTGAAAGACAAAATCTAAGTCACAGAGACTCTATTAAGAATTTATGACTGGGAATAACGTTTTCAAATTCAAGTCAAGGAACCAAGAGAGTAGCATAATTGAACTTTTATTTAACAGGGCATTTAAGTTTAAAAGTGATCAAGTTCCAAGAAGACGGAACTATTAACACTGTGTATTTTTTAAAAGTAATTGTGTTTGTTACACATTTCATCATTGTAAGGACATTTTTCTAGGACAGTTGATAGGAATCTTTTCAGTACCATTGAGTACTATTATAAAAGTGTGGTCCATATTTGGTGATATCAGTCATTAATTAAGTTAATTATGTAATTAATTTGGAGCCGCGGTAGCATAGTGGTTAGTGCACTGGCTTCCTAGCGCAGTGGTCTATGGTTCGATCCCCAGATGAGGCGGAAAAATTTTTAGGCCACAAACGGCTCCTGGGTCGACCCAGCCCCAAATGGGTACCAGAGCTACTCTGGGAAGGTTAAGGCGGCCGGCGTGATGCCGACCACATCACCCCTAGTGTGCCGACGGTCAAGATAATATGGGCCTAACACCATATTCCCAATATGCCTAAATGGGCGTGTAACAGGTTCCTTTACCTTTTTCTTTTTTTATGTAATTAATTAGAGTGATTGATAGTTGAGATAGTTTGGTTTACCAATTATGAATACAGCATAGCATGGCAGACTTGGTTAAATTTTGAGCTGCTACACTGCAGATGGGAAAGGAGCTGGGGTTAATTGGAGATGCTCTGATCCAATATGTTTCGACTGAGTGTGATAAGTACAGAGAAGAAACCAGACTGCAAATGGAGGCTGAAGCTAAGAAGTTAGCAATGGAGGCTGAAACAAAGACGTTAGCAATGGAGGTTGAAGCTAAGACGTTAGCAATGGAGGCTGAGGCTCAAGCCAAGACATTGGCGGCTGAAGAAAGGAGATTAGCCGCTGAGGCTGAAGAGTGGAAGTAACAGTTGCAAGCTGAGGCTGAAGAAAGGAAGTTTGCAGCGGAGAGGGAAGAAAGAAGGATCCAAGCTGAGAAGAACCATGATGAGTTACGAATAAGACAGCTTGAACTTCAGGCTGGCACTAGCTCTAATGGTAGTAGCTCACCTCACTCTGAGGGTAACTTCAGTCAAGATACTTCAAAAGAAGCTATGAACTTCCACTTGGGCCCATTTGTAAATAAAGAAGATGCAATAGAGGCAAGCTAGATAGATAAGAAGACTTGCCTCTACTGTGGTTTGGAAAAAGAAAAATGGAGTTTGACGTTGTCTAAAGGTTTGAGAGGGATTGCGTATGACGTCTTTCTTAAATTCTCAAAAGAGGATCAGGAAGATTATGAAGTCTTAAAACAGGCATTGCTGGTTCGGTATGCACAGAATGCAGAAGCTTATAGGACGAAATTCCGAACGGCTAAACATCTACTCGGAGAAACTTATAATCAGTTCTCAACTAGATTGAAAACTTATCAAACTTATCTGGTGAAATGGAGTAACTTGGGAATTTTTCAGAAAACCTATGATGATCTGAAAGAGATGATTATGATGGAACAAGTGATGGATTCCATGCCTCAAGAAATGAGGAAGTTTCTTATGGAACAAGAAGCAGAGAGCCTGAAAGGCATTTTAAAATGTGCTGAAAGATACTAAGCAGCTCAAGCTGAAATGCCAGCATTTAAGAAGAAACCAGTAGAAGATTTGAAGGAAACCCAAAATCATAACAGGTTTGATCAAAAGGATCATTCAACCAAGTATAAGCAAAGATTTAATCACAAAGATAGAAACCCTCACTATCAGGATACGAAACTTTACAAAAAGGAAGAGAAATGGTGGACGACTTACCAAATGAGCAACCACAACACTGCAGAATGCGGAAGGAAAAACCCTCCTCATCATGCTGCGTGTTTACAGGTGAGAACTTCTGAGAGGAAAGATCTGACAGTGAGTCAGAATAGCTTCTATCACCCACCAATACAGGAGGTAGTGACCGTAAATGGCAAACAAGTCACAGGGATTTATAACACAGGTTTGTCTTATGATGCCGTCGTCTGTGCATCTCTAGTGAGCCCTGAACAATTCACCACAGAAACAGAGCACATTCAAGGGCCATTCAAGGGAACATTACCCCTAACTTTGCCCATAGCGAAGATTCAAATCAGTTGTCGCAATCTGGAAGGGGAAATACGTGCAGCAGTACTGGATGACCTCCTCTACCCCTTAATGTTGGGGCATAGGTATGTGTTCTTGGGAAATCCATAAAACCTGTTGTTGTGAAAGACACCCGATCCAGGCCAGGCTCCCAGAAAAAAAATTAGGGCAATAAATTAACCTTTCATCCGACTAAGATGAAAACGGCTGAAGTAGCAGACAGCACATTGAAGCCTTGTTTTGGCAAACTGCCTAAAGCACATAACCCTCCAGTCAAAGGAAACTATTATATGAAGAAGGGATTATTATACAGGAAAGCTGGAACCAGACCAAAAGGACATGGACCGCAAGTGTTACGCATTTCATATATGGAGAAAGTTATGGAGCGAGAGCATGCTACATCAGGCAGTGGTCACTGAAGAAAGGTGCGACTTGTCAAAGGATAGCATTGCAATATTATTGGCCAGGTATCACTGAAGACATAGATATGTCTGTGAAATCCTGCTCAGATTGTAACCAGGTAATTCATACACGAGGAGTAGACCAGTTACAAGACCTGCGGAAGCACTGTGGCGCACGTAGAAACAAAGAAGACGGATCCTCCGACGAGCTGTTTGATGCATGCGGGGAGTTTTGCTCCAACTATGAAGCTGAAACCATTGCACTGGAAACAGCTGTATACCATCTGAAGACTGTATTTGATGCCTTTCCCTCAAAGGCTCAAAATGTTTTCATTTTTACTGACTCATTGTCTGCCCTACAAGCTCTGGAAGGCAGTGGACATTGTAAAACTGAATTAGCCAAACTAATCCAGGACGCTGACCAGCTTATCACTTCCTATGGCATCAGAATAGTTATGCAGTGGATCCCTGGCCACTCAAATACACCAGGTAATGACAGAGCAGACAGATTGGCAAAGAAAGGAACAAAACAAGAACAACCACTCACAGCAACAACTCTCCAAACAGCCAAAACACTCATACGAACAATAAACAAAGAAACTTGGCTGAACAGATGGGCCATGGGAAACACTGGAAGAGAAGTTTACAGACATATGGCTGGTCCTGATCCTAACGACAACATCAACCATCTCACAAGGAGGGACCAAAGCACCATTTTTCGACTCAGAACGCAACATATACCACTCAACAACCACTTGAACAGAATCCAACCACAACACCCTCCAGGGTGCCAGCTATGTAACTACCCCCATGAAACTGTTGACCACCACCTCTTTGAGTGCCCAGCACTCAACGATGTTAGAAAAATGCTTCTTCCTCCCAGACCAGATAAGTGGAACACCTTGTACGGAGATACAGAACAACTTGCGAAAACATGCAGATATCACTACATGGCATTGGGCCGAAGGGCGAGAGCCCAAGTGCCGCTGGATCAATAACAACAACAACAACAACAACTCAAGAAGTATTGTGATAGAGCTTGTAGTAAGATCCCGGATACCCAGATCAAATAGATAAAATATTATAGATTAAGATAAAAATCCAAATACTATAGAGATAAAGTAGGGACGTTGTGCTTAACGTCTTCGCCATCGCCCGCAGTCGCGCAGGTTTTGAGAAAACCTTAACGCAAAGTGAATGATACCATCTCTCAATATTACAAGCCTTTTAATACTCCGTCCTTGAAATTAACTATAACAGTTTGATAGCATAGGCGTGTTCGTTCCAAGAAAGAATGAGAGACAAACGGAGGAGTGACGGAGGGAGAGAAATTATTAATAGAACGACGTGCGACAGTGGTTCTAGGCATCGCTTACTGTAACGAAAATGCGTGACTTTGCTACGAGCAGATTTGGAAAAGCGGTGCAAATCCACTATTAACCGCATGCCCACCCCGTTCATTAGTAGCGCAGTTTGAATGTATAACCACTTAGATAAGGAGACGTTAGTATAAACACATAGACAAGCTCGCATTTCCTGTATACAGTGGTAGTATTTTCTGATGAAATCGGAACGCATTGCTTCATTTTGAAACGAACGAAAGAGAGGGGGAAAACGATGGTGGATTTAAAGAAAAGAACAATTACGGCTAACTTGGAAATTTGAAAATACCCACTAAATGTGTAGGGCTGGAGGTGGCGAAAGTGAAACTTAGAAGAATAAAATAGACGAAAGGACAGTTGACAAATAAAATGATAATATTTGTTTATTAGAAGACAATACTACCCATAATGTTATAATATCTTACAGTAAAAACGCTTAGATAATAACAGAAATATTGTAAAGAAAAGACATAGAGACAGACGCATTGATGTTCTCACTCAACTTGGCCAATCGGGGAAGAGGGGGGACGTTACATTTTGAAAGTGTAATTTATTTTTGAAAAAAAAAGCTAGTGGGCATAACATAATTCGATTGGCTGTGGTAGAATAGACTAACAGTAGTAATAAAAACGATTTGAAACCAGCGTTAGTTGCCATCGAAGATTTAACTTTCACAAGTAGTGTTAGCATCAGACGCAAGGAATACATGACCAGTGCCTTCGCTGTTCTGCATCAGTTGCGATCTGAATGTGCCCATTGATCGCCGGTTAACCTACAAATTGTGTATTATTTCATTGATGCGGTAAGATAAACAATTATGTAAACCTTATTATTGATATGTATTTGTATTATTGAATGTGTAAGCATTATTGATGGGTAGAGGCTACACTAGAAAGGCGCCAACCTCAAAACTTTGTGTCATGCCACAATTGTTATTAGGAAAGATTATCACCTTGTATTAAAGCCAGACAGGCTTACTGAGACTTTGGGAGAAAATAAAAATACATAAAAGGGGAAATTGATGAATATTATTATGATGTAAGACCAGAAAACCACTGGCCGTCTTCAGCAAGTCACAGTGTTTGCACATGACTTTATATAATTAACTTTAATTTCTTCTATGACAAGGAATGTATCAAACGGATGTTTGAAGATTACCTGATGATGAATAGGGCACCAAATCAGATAGGAACGATAGCTATTTATTTAGCAACTTCACTGAACTTGAAACTGTTGATAATGTTAAATTATTTAGAGATGGAGATAGGTGTATGATGTACTGAGGAAGCCTTAATCCTCTCAATTTCAGGGTTCCATATTGAAACAATCAGTGAGCCACATACCATAATATACGTACTCCTGAAGCTGCAAGCTCGAGGCAAAAGTACCTGTGTGCCTTAAATCAAAAGAGTTTTGAAGCAGTCTTCAGACGTTGCAGTCGTGAAAAAGGTGGTTGTGAGAAGGACATCACAGCGTTCCAAAAAACCAAAAAGATAAGCCCAATTGTTCACCGGCGTGTGTTAGTTCATTTAACCATACTCTCCATCATTATTATATCAATCAGTATTCTTGACATGATGATACAAGTCGTTCCTCAGAAGCGTGTCCGTTCATAGGAGTTATTGCTTCATCAGAACACTTCCAGTCATAAACAATTTAGAGTAATATTAACAGACACAGTTGTTGTTTTAAATTACTTTGCTGTAAATAAATTGCATTATATTTTGAATTTAAACAGTCCTGTATCCCAGCAATTGAGATACAGGAAAATAAAATTGTAAAAAGTATTATCATTTAAAATTTACCCAGTGACTTATTTAATTACTTGTTCATTAAGTTATAGGTGTAGTTGTTGTCATTTTATTAACATTACATTGCATATTACCCTAGACACCTAGCCAGATAACATCCAGACACCTTAACATATAGTTAGGATCAAAATATATAGCAGATTGAGGTCGTAGGGTGGTAGCAGACAGGTACCGTGAGAACAACTTCAGCAACAATTAGACTCAGGGACTTGCATAGCTGACCTCACATCTGTAGACAATTAATACTTAAACTTTTTAACATCTAAACCCACCACATATATTGGGACGCTCGCTCTGGATTTCAAAATTTTAAAAGTAAATAAATGTGGAGAGAGGTTAACTATCACTGCCCATTGTTATTGTGTTAATTAGAGAGATTGTTCGATATTTTAGTTTAGTTTAATAACATTTTGTATTAACAACAAGATGGCAGACGTGGCCAAATTCAGATCTGCTGCTGTGCAGGCTGCGAAGGAAATGGGAATGGGCGGGCAAGGTCTGATTGCATACGTAACAGCAGAGTGTGATAAATTTATTGAACGAGAAGATAGAAGATTAGCAGAGGAGAAAAGAATTTTATTAGAAGATGCTAGGAAAGCTAAGAAATTAGAGGCTGAGAGAGAGGCGGAAATAAAAAGGTTGCAGTTGGAGGAGAAGAGATTGGAGGCTGAGGCTGCCAAAGAAGAAAAGAGATTGGAGGCTGAAAAGGAGGAAAAACGATTACAGATGGAAGCATAAATAGAAGAAAAGAGATCAGAGGCTGAAACGGAAGACAAAAGATTACAACGGGAACACGAGCTACGACTAAGGGAGTTAGAGTTGCAAGGCCATGCTCCTGAAAATGGTAACAGCCCATCCACCTCCGACTCTGCTGCAAGCCAGGTGGCCTCCAACTCAGCTATGAGTTTTCATTTAGACCCTTTTGTCGAAAAAGATGATGACATTGAGTCATTTGTAGGTAGATTTGAGACACTAGCTACAACGTATGGGTTGGAAAAAGAAAAGAGGAGTCTGAAAGTATCCCAGGGGCTTAGGGGAAACTCGTATGAGGTATATTCAAAGTTGAGTAAGGAAAATCAGGAAGACTGTGACATTCTAAAACAGGCTCTCCTGATTAGGTATGAAAAGAAAAGTGAATTTTACCGAAAAAAAATAGAAATGCTAGACTACTCACTGGGGAGACTTACCACCAGTTCTCGGCACGCCTAGATACATACTTGGAGAAATGGACTGCTCTGGGGAAAACCCAAGATTTACAGGAAATGATTATGATGGAGCAGTTGAGAGAGTCCATGGCCCCAGACCTGAGAAGATTTCTCACGGAACAGTGTGTCGAGAGACTGGGGGAGATTCTTAATGTGGCTGAACGATATCAGACAGCCCAGTCTGAGATAGCAGGCATGAAGAAGAAGCAATTAGACCATAATAAAGGCCCCCAACACCAAAACCAAAATAAATTTGAAAATAAGGATAAATATAACAAAGGTAAACCCAACTATAATAGGCCAAGGTATGACCAACGTGATAGGAACCCGCAATTCAATGAAAGAAAACCTTGCAACCAAGAAAGGAAATGGTGTAAATGGTGTAAGAGGGACAATCATGACACCAAAGACTGTAAAAAGAAACCTTCTCACTTCGCTGCAATGAAAACGGGGAAAAAGGGATTAAAGGACAAACCTACTGGACAGCAGGAACCTTATCACCTCCCAGTTTGTGAAGATGTTGTATGCAATGGTGCCACCATTAGGTGCCTCTATGATACAGGTTTGGATTTTGACTCAGCCGTGAGCTCTCACCTGGTGCACCAAGATCAATACAAAACGGACACAGTGGAGATCCAAGGGGCAACCAAGGACGTAGCAACCATGACACTTCCCATTGCTAGAATAAGTGTAAAAACTCGCTATGTGGAAGGAGTGATTAGAGCAGCAGTGATAAACGAACCAATCTACCCTCTGATATGAGGGTGTAGGTACGTCTTCTTGGGAAATCCCAAATCCCTTTCGTCATGGCAACAGTACAGACCAGGTCACAGTCAAGGAAGGAGGAAGAAAATCCAATAAATACACATCCAGAGGAGATGAGGAAGGCACAGGCGGAGGATAGGTCACTCAAGCCGTGTTTTAAGAAATTGCCTAAATGCCATACACCTCCTAACAAAGGAGACTACTATATGAAAAATAAACTGATCTATAGGAAGGCTGGAACTGGATCCAATGTTCACGGACAGCTGGTGCTTCCCACTTCATATAGGGAGAAAGTGATGGAGTTAGGACATGCGATTCCCTTCAGTGGTCATATGGGGATCAGCGCCACAGGACATCGTATAGCTTGTCATTACATCTGGCCAGGGATAACGGAAGATATAAAAAGATATGTCAAATCCTGTCCAGAATGCCAAAGGGTAGCTCCGAAACATTGGACTGCTCCTGCAACCTTAGGGGAGATGCCCATAGTGGGGACCCCGTTTGAAAGGGTTGCAGTGGATATTGTGGGACCTCTCACACGTACCAAGAGGAGGAACAGTTACATTCTTACTCTGGTGGACACTTGTTCTATGTGGGGAGAGGCGGTAGCCTTGTCATCAATCGACTCGAAGCATGTGGCAGAGGCATTACTCACGATATTCACAAGGTTAGGATTTCCCCACCAAATCTTGACTGATAACGGCTCTCAGTTCAAGGGGAGACTAACTGAAGAAGCTTTCAGGATATTCCAAGCCAATCATTTTCACAGTAGTCCGTATCACCCCCAAGGGAACGGCCAGGTAGAAAGTTTCAACGGGACACTCATTTCTATCCTGCGAAAGCTGGCCCATGAAAAACCTGATACGTGGGATCAATACTTACCCGCTGCGTTGTCTGCTGATTGGGAAGTTCCACATAATTCGACCGGAAAAGCACCGGCAACACTGCTATTTGGCAGACCCATCAAAGGTCCATTGGAAGCCTTATTGAGGACGTGGACAGATGAGAAGGCAGAAGAGACTGTTACCTCGTCATATCAGTATGTGAACGAGCTGACCACTCGTCTCAAAACTGGCTGGAAACTCGCTAATGGTAATCTAAGACAAGCCAGGAAGAAACATGCTGCATACTATAATACGAAAGCGGAGGATAGAAAACTAGCTGTGGGAGAGAAGGTGCTTCTTCTACTGCCAGGCAGCAGCAACAAATTGCAAATTTGATGGCAAGGTCCATACACGGTTCTAGAAAAGGTGTCTAGAATTAATTATAAGATAGATAAGAAAGGGAAAGAAAAAATCTATAATGTGAACCTCCTGATGAAGTATCTGGATAGACAAATCCAGGAAGGGACACATTTAATGACCTTGGCTATCGCAACATAGATGAAAAACGAACCACTCGCCTCTCACGAATACCCCTTAAAACCTTGTGAAATACCTGCACATGTCAAACTCAGTAAACACTTGACGAAAAATCAGAGGGGGCGGATTCAAAGGGTTCTGGAAGATCATACGAACGTGTTAACGGACAAACCAGGACACACTAACTTGTTGGAATATGATATGAAACTAGTAGACCCAACACCCATCTGTATGAGAGCCTATACTATCCCATTCGCAAAAGAAAAAGCTTTGAAAGAGGAGATAGATTACCTGTTAAAAGAAGGGATTATTTCTCACAGTGAATCTCCTTATAGCTCTAGTGTGGTTTTGTTGAGGAAACCATCTGGGGAACATAGACTGTGTATAGATAACAGGAAACTGAATGCTGTCACAGAAAGTCAAGTGGATCCATTACCTGATACAAATCAACTGTTTGCCAGGTTGAACAAGGCAAAATATTTTTCTAAGGTTGATCTTAGCAAAGGCTATTATGAGATTCCAGTAAAGCCTGAGGTTCGACCTTATCTAGCCTATAGCACCTCGGAAGGTCATTATGAGTTCAACATGTTGCCGTTTGGGTTGAAAAATGCCCCGAGTGTGATTTCTAGCATGATGCGAAAATAGTTGGATCCACTGAAAAATCCATGCATTACGAATTTCATGGATGATATCCCCATCGCGACTGAAACATTTGAAGAACACGTTAACTCTTTGAATATGCTATTCGATAGACTCAGAGAGGCAAACTTTTTTTTTTTTTTTGGACTGCTAGACCTACAAAATGTTGTATTGGATGCAAAGAGTTGGAATTCTTGGGACATACGGTACATCAGGGTAGCATGACCCCTGACCCCAAGAACCTGGAGAAATTGCAGAGAGCACCGAGACCACAGACAAAGAAGGATGTGCGATCCTTTGTGTCACTTTGTGGGTTTTACTAAAAGTACATTTAAAATTTTAACTCTATATGTGCTCCTCTGACGGATTTAACGCGTAAGGGACAACCTGATAAAATTAACTGGTCGGCACAGTGCGAATTGGCATACATTGAGTTAAAGGAAAAACTCACCAGCAAGCCTATATTGAAATTACCTGATTTGAGTCAGGAATTTGTGGTAAGAACGGACGCAAGTAATGTGGGATTAGGGGCCACATTGTTACAAAGGTCCACTTCACCAGATGGGGAATTGAACCCTGTTGCTTATGCTAGCCGTAAACTAAACAAAGCGGAACAAAAATATTCAACAAGCGAAAAAGAATGTCTAGCTTTTGTCTGGGCTGTAAAGAAGTTCCAGATCTATCTTTATGGTAGAACATTCGTGGTACACACAGATCATCAGCCGTTAGAATTTTTGGCACAAGCCAAACATGGCAATGCTCGCTTATTAAGGTGGTCATTGCTCATCCAACCTTATTCGTTTACTATTGAATACATTCCTGGTTTTGCAAAATGTGGGGGCAGATTTCTTGAGTAGGCACCCGTTTGACGAAAATCAGGATATTAAAAAAGCATAGTGAGCAAATTTGATCTATGTGTATCACTGATTATAAACTTGCTTCAGAAAGCATGTTCTAAAGTGGGGAGATATGTAGTAAGATCCCTGATACCCCGATCGAATAGATAAAATATTATAGATTAAGATAAAAATCCAAATACTACAGAAATAAAGTAGGGGAGTTGTGCTTAACGTCTTCGCCATCGCCCGCAGTCGCGCAGGTTTTGAGAAAACCTTAACGCAAAGTGAATGATACCATCTCTCATATTACAAGCTTTTTCATACTCCGTCCTTGAAATTAACTATAACAGTTTGATAGCCTAGGCGTGTTCGTTCCAAGAAAGAGTGAGAGACAAACGGAGGAGTGACGGAGGGAGAGAAATTATTAATAGAACGACATGCGACAGTGGTTCTAGGCATCGCTTACTGTAACGAAAATGCGTGACTTTGCTACGAGCAGATTTGGAAAAGCGGTGCAAATCCACTATTAACCGCGTGCCCACCCCGTTCATTAGTAGCGCAGTTTGAATGTATAACCACTTAGATAAGGAGACGTTAGTATAAACACATAGACAAGCTCGCATTTCCTGTATACAGTGGTAGTATTTTCTGATGAAATCGGAACGCATTGCTTCATTTTGAAACGAACGAGAGAGAGGGGGAAAACGATGGTGGATTTAAAGAAAAGAAAAATTACGGCTAACTTGGAAATTTGAAAATACCCACTAAATGTGTAGGGCTGGAGGTGGCGAAAGTGAAACTTAGAAGAATAAAATAGACGAAAGGACAGTTGACAAATAAATGATAATATATGTTTATTAGAAGACAATACTACCCATAATGTTATAATATCTTACAGTAAAAACGCTTAGATAATAACAGAAATATTGTAAAGAAAAGACATAGAGAAGAACGCATTGATGTTCTCACTCAACTTGTCAAGTCGAGGAAAAGAGGGGGGACATTACATTTTGAAAGTGTAATTTATTTTTGAAAAAAAGAGGCTAGTGGGCATAACATAATTCGATTGGCTGTGGTAGAATAGCCTAACAGTAATAATAAAAACGATTTGAAACCACCGTTAGTTGCCACTCGAAGATTTAACTTTCACAAGTAGTGTTAGCATCAGACGCAAGAAATACATGACCAGTGCTTTCGCTGTTCTGCATCAGTGGCGATCTGAATATGCCCATTGATCGCCGGTTAACCTACAAATTGTGTATTATTTCATTGATGCGGTAAGATAAACAATTATGTAAATCTTATTATTGATATGTATTTGTATTATTGAATGTGTATGCATTATTGATGGGTAGAGGCTACACTAGAAAGGCGCCAACCTCAAAACTTTGTATCATGCCACAATTGTTATTAGGAAAGATTATCACCTTGTATTAAAGCCAGACAGGCTTACTGAGACTTTGGGAGAAAATAAAAATACATAAAAGGGGAAATTGATGAATATTATTATGATGTAAGACCAGAAAACCACTGGCCGTCTTCAGCAAGTCACAGTGTTTGCACATGACTTTATATAATTAACTTTAATTTCTTCTATGACAAGGAATGTATCAAACGGATGTTTGAAGATTATCTGATGATGAATAGGGCACCAAATCAGATAGGAACGATAGCTATTTATTTAGCAATTTCACTGAACTTCAAACTGTTGAAAATGTTAAATTGTTTAGAGATGGAGATAGGTGTATGATGTACCGAGGAGGCCTTAATCCTCTCATTTTCAGGGTTCCATCTTGAAATAATCAGTGAGCCACATACCATAATATACATACTCCTGAAGCTGCAAGCTCGAAGCAAAAGTACCGGTGTGCCTTAAATTAAAAGAGTTTTGAAGCAGTCTTCAGACGTTGCAGTCGTGAAAAAGGTGGTTGTGAGAAGAACATCACAGCGTTCCAAAAAACCAAAAAGATAAGCCCAATTGTCCACGGGCGTGTGTTAGTTCATTTAACCATACTCTCCATCATTATTATATCAATCAGTATTCTTGACATGATGATACAAGTCGTTCCTCAGAAGCGTGTCCATTCATAGGAGTTATTGCTTCATCAGAACACTTCCAGTCATAAACAATTTAGAGTAATATTAACAGACACAGTTGTTGTTTTAAATTACTTTGCTGTAAATAAATTGCATTATATTTTGAATTTAAACAGTCCTGTATCCCAGCAATTGAGATACAGGAAAATAAAATTGTAAAAAATATTATCATTTAAAATTTACCCAGTGACTTGTTTAATTTTTTGTTCATTAAGTTATAGGTGTAGTTGTTGTCATTTTATTAACATTACATTGCATATTACCCTAGACACCTAGCCAGATAATATCCAGACACCTTAACATATAATTAGGATCAAAATATATAGCAGATTGAGGTCGTAGGGTGGTAGCAAACAGGTACCCTGAGAACAACTTCAGCAACAATTAGACTCAGGGACTTGCATAGCTGACCTCACATCTGTAGACAATTAATACTTAACCTTTTTAACATCTAAACCCACTACAGAGCTGCATCTGAATGTACCAATTTAAGACCCAGGCCGTTGCCACCGAAATGAAGAGCGAACCTCTCACCTCATACGAGTATCCTTAAGACCCACAGAAACATTCGAGCAGGTGAAAATAAGTACTGATCTGAAGAAAGAGCAGAGGAAGCAAGTTCTAAAGGTACTAGAAACACATGCAGACGTGCTAACGGACAAACCGGAACGCACTAACTTACTGGAATATGATATGAAAATTTTAGACCCAAAACAAACCTGCAGAAAACGTACCCTATCCCTTTTGCAAAAGCGCAAGGCTTAAAAGAGGAAATAGAATACTTGTTGAAGGAAAACATAATTGCTAAATCAGAATCGCCGCACAGCGCTAGTGTTGTTTTGCCAAGGAAAGCATCTGGCGAACACCGACTCTGTATTGATTACAGAAAACGTAACGCAGTTACAGAGTCACAAGCAAATCCATTGCCTGATACGTATCAGCTGTTTGCGAGGTTGAATAGGGCAACATATTTCTCCAAAGTGGATCTGAGTAAGGGATATTATCAGATTCCAGTCTAGCCTGAAATCAGACCTTTATTGGCATTTAGCACTTCGGAGGGGCAATGGGAATTCAATGTATTGGCTTTTAGTATGACGATGAGGAAGTTAATAGATCCCTTACAACACTCAGCAATAACCAACTTTATGGATGATATCCTTATAGCAACATAAACATTTGAGTAACACATATCATCTCTTGAGAGGTTGTTGGACAGACTCAGAGAGGCAGGATTGACCGCTCGTCCCACCAACTGTTGTATTGGTTGCCAGGAACTGGAATTATTTGTTCATACAATTTATCAGGGAAACATGACCCCTGATCCCAAGAATCTGGAAAAGTTGAGAAATGCACCTAGACCTCAAACAAAGAAGGATGTGAGATCCTTTGTCTCTTTGTGCGTTTTTTAACCAAAAGTACATTCGCCATTTTAACATTATATGTGCACCATTGACGGATTTAACGAAGAAAGGCAAACAAGACGACGGAATTGAGAAAGCATATGCAGAGCACAAGCAAAAATGCACATGTAGGACTATTCTGAGGTTGCCAGACATCAGTCAGGAATTTGTGGTTAGGGCTGATGCGAGCAATATTAGGTTAGGTGTAACTTTATTGCAGAGATCTCAGGCACAGCCAGGAGAATTATTCCCAGTTGCTTATGCCAGCCGCAAATTGAATAAGGCTGAGAGGAATAACTCAACTGTTGAAAGAGAATGTTTGGCGTTGGTGTGGGCCATAAATATGTTCCAGCCCTATCTTTATGGTGGGCATTTCGTGGTCCAGTGTGATCACCTGCCACTCGTTTCTCTCTCGTCCAATCGACATTGTAACGCAAAATTGTTGGGGTGGTCCTTCTTAATTCAGCCAAATTCCTTTACGATTGAGTATTTTCCTGGGAACCAAAATGTTGGGGCAGATTTCCTTAGTCGGCATTTATCTGATCAGTACCATGAAAGAAGGAAGGAAGAATAGATTCCTGTTGGACGAATGCCTTGTCATTGGTCTCAGATTTGAAGCTCGACATATATCTCTCGCTTTTAAAATCGGGGGGGGGGGGGGGGGGGGGGGGCTGTCACAATTCGACTGAACCAATGTCTCTGCAATCAAATATATAGCTAACACTGCCTAACTGTGTACTGCAAAGATAATCCAATGGGAAGAGAGATAGTTCGAGGCATGACCCTTTGACGTCTAGGCTAGTAAACAAAATGGAAATATGAAATCGTTCGAAGATTGTTTGTCTATTATTATGGTGAAAAGACAGATGGATTCCAACATAAATGACTTATATCCATGCTTCATGTGCAGTGTAGACGGAGATATGTGTGTTAGAAAGCAGAAAAACAAGGATCGTAAGAGGTTTTGACCTGCTTTGGCTGCACTAGCAAAATGTACATTAAAGATAGGAAAAGGATAGCAATATGGAAAGATAGCGCCAAATCGGCTGTATAAAACAAGACCAAGAGGAAAGAAATTGGTTGAACAATAACGTTGCAAGAATTTATGGAAGTGTTACCACAAGCACACTTTGGACTAGGTGTTACATATTTTACGAGGAAGTGAATGAAGGTACCAGCCAATAGGCTTATTGTTTCTCGTACACCGGATGTGACCGTATATAAGTGGGAATGCAGGGAGGACAATTTTACTCACCGCTAAAATCAAATACAGAACACAGAAGACAGTGTTACACCACACAGCGCCTTTGCCAGTCATCAGGGTGTGCAGCCTGTCAGGCCTTTAGATGCTCTGTGTATTGAGATTGAGGGTAAGAGTACCTTAATCAGAAATGTGTATATAATATTATTTTATTGCATATTCATATTGTATTGGTGTGTAGAATCATTTTGTGAAAATTCAGGAGGGAAAACTCCATTGTGTGTTGTGCGTAAATTTTTTATAAATCACCAGAAGATTGTTTGGCAAAGTAGACTAAATTTCAGGATACTGTGGAACACTTTTATGATTATTGGATGTGACAATACCTAAGGTACACTGATAGAACAGGATTGTTTGAAGTACTGAATAATTTGAGTACATATTTGAATACTATATTAAGGCCTAAATTATATCAGTGATGTCAGTCATGGACAATAAAGTAAAACTGAGTCTTTTTAAATAATTAATGGAATGTTATGCTAAAACTATCTGTATTATGTCTCAGACTGGAAGTGTCTACTGTATCTTAACATCTTCTGTCTGATTGTCTTGCTAATCTCATCTCTGTGGTAAAGAAAGTTCTATGGGCCAGATACAAGCCTAGGACATTATTTGTTTCAGGTCCATTCGAAACCTACTGTTAGCAAAACTGAAGACTCTGGTTTTCCTGCGCAAAGCAAAGAAGCATTCAGGCACATAGTGATTACCTAAGTCTGGTTTTGGAACCCTATTACCTTGGCTTTTCCAACCACATTTGCAGCAGAGAGAGAAACGGTGTTGTCAACCAAAGCTATGGTGGTCTACAACTGATCTAATTCATTAAATATGGCCAACCACACTTATTAAGACACATGATGACATTGAGTTATTGTTGGGACATAATATTGTGAAAGACAGAATCTAAGTCACAGAGACTCTATTAAGAATTTATGACAGTGAATAAAGTTTTCAAATTCAAGTCAAGGAACTGAGAGAGTAGAATGTTTGACCTCTTATTTAACAGGACATTTAAGTTTAAAAGTGAACAAGTTCAAAGAAGATAGAACTATTAACACTGTGAATTTTTAAAAAGCTATTGTGTTTGTTACACATTTCATCATTCTGTATAAAATTATCATCATCATTTTGAGTTTAACTCCGTCTTGCTATTTTTCAAAAAGAGAAAAGCAGAAATCTTTTATATACAATAAATCAATCAATTGTATTCAAGTCTTAAGTAATTCTTCTACAGTTTGGTTTGCAGTTACTTCATTACTTTGTTATTTTTCCTTGACCTAATTTTATTGCATAGGATAGTTTTCGAGAGTAGACAATTCAGTATCTGGTGCTGAACAATTACCACCTAAGCCAGATTCTTTACAATCTAATTATTTCCTATGACATCCGGACACCAGTGCTCATTTCTGAGACTGGGGTATTATTTGTGAGACCAGACTCTTAGCTGGCAGCTATAATACGTATCAGTCTGATTCATCTTTTTATTCATTATCTTCTCCACTAATTCACCTCTCGTGACATCATACCATTGTTGCGTAGCAAAATGTGTGTTGTGTATAAATGTCCCGTGGATGATGTCACATTTGCCACACAACGTTGAGGGTGTTGTAATTCATCTGCTTTCCAAAGGTACGATAATGCTGGCCTTTGCAGAGTAGTGTACCACCCTCAGACGTTGTGTGGCAAATGTGACATCATCCCCGGGACATTTATACACAACACACATTTTGCTACGCAACATTTGGTGGCCATAAGCTGGTTTGGTCTGGTACCAGCATACTCGGGGTCCCTTACCCACTTCATTCAACAAGAATTCAACAAACGGCATCGTTCAAGAAATCAACATACAGCGATTTTTCATTCGACATTCTACATCTACATACAAAATCCTGAAACTACTCGGCGTTGTCCGGTACCTTCTGGACTTAAAATTTTTTGTTGCAATTTTTGGGAGCCTAATTGACAGTACCCGGCGTTGAGTCATACATTGCCAGTTGAAACGTGTTGCTGTCCTCCTTGCATCAAGTTGCTGTCGTTTGTGAAGGTCAAGTGCCGGTTGATACAAGTTGTTTTCTCAAGAAGGCCAAGTACCGATTTCAAGCAATTTACGGTTGAATAAGAAGGTCAAGTGCCGTTATTTACTTATCAGTCTAGAAGCTCAAGTACCATCGTCATGGCAGTTGGAGCAGTCCAGATGTACCATCATCGTTGGATCTTCATTCCTTAGGACGCTGATTGTCATCTGTTTTTTCTGCTGTGGCTGACGATTGGAATACCATAAGTTAAGTGGCCTGTTTGTTTGTGAACTGTGCCCTTATACTTCTACTGAGTCTTCTGTGTTTCATCTCATTCTTTTGTTTACATGTTATATGTTTATATGTTATTTGTATATTTATATGTTTATGTTTCTGCGGGTTTTCGGTTGGGCGGTGTCTCCCTTAGATCATACCACGTCATAGAGGTCATCTATCGTGAGCGTTTTCTGTAGGGTGTGCAAATTTCCGATACTGGAATTTGCAAAGCGACTTCTGTTGCTATTTTTTGTTAGTTGTGATGACATGTGTTAGTATTGTTTTCGTTATTTTTCTGCATTCTTTAGTTCTGTTTTGATTTGTTTGTATTTGCTAGCCTACTCTTTTCTATAGTTTAGTTTCATATACCATTTTTTGTTTATACACTGTGGTGTCTTGTATTTGTATTATCTTCTCGTAGATATCATCACATTTTTTGTGATATTTCTTTAATTTTCGCTTTATTTTTTGTTGATTTCTACGAATGTTTTCGTATTGTTGCTAAATCTTTATTGTTGTTTACATTGTATTGTTTACATTGTATTGTTTACAGTGTAATGTTTACATTGTTATTGTTTACATTGTGATTGTGTTTACATAGTCATTGGTTACACTTATAGTAGTTAATTCACATTTAATAGTGAGTTATGCTTATGCATTACTACTACACTGATGATTAATAAATGATGAATAGTATTGTGCACTATTGAATGGGAAGTGCACCTATGATCAAGAGTTGATTGATGATATTTCAAAAAGGTCTATACACAAGTTCTTTGATATAAGACTTGTTTCCCACAGAGATTGGGATGATAATATAGTGTTGTGAGTAAACAAGTGCTTTATTTAAAGACTTGTTATAATTAAATTTGAAATAAGATAATTAATTATTTCAGGTTGTGGACTCATATTATTACTCATCATGTCTACATTTGAGCACTTTATTGAGCAGGGTAAATTGCTTGGGAAGACTGGTGATAAGTTAGAAGAATTTGCAACTACTCAATATGATAAAGCAATGGAAGCTGAACAAAAGAAACTGCAGATGCAGGTGGATGAAAAAAGATTCCAAATGGAAATGGAAAAACAAAAAAGAGAAGCAGAAGCAAAAGCTGAAGAGAAAAGACTTGAGGCTGAAAATAAAAGACTTGAAATAGAGGCTGAAAATAAAAGACTTGAAAAAGAGGCTGAAAATAAAAGACTTGAAATAGAGGCTGAAAATAAAAGATTAGAAAAACAAGCTGAAGCTGAAGAAAGGAAGTTACAAAGAGACTCTGATGAGAGAAAAGCAAAAATGGAACATGAAGAAAAACTCTTAGATTTGGAAGTTGAGAAATTAAAGGTGATGAACATGGGTAATGCTAATGATGCAAATAAGGTCTCAGATAAGACTAATGCAAGCACATTCAAGCTTAATCTACCACCATTCAATGCTTCCATCGACGATATAACATTCTATCTGGACAGATTTGAAACTTCATGTAAAGTACATAACATAGATAAATCATTGCAGGTTTATCATTTGTCCAAAATACTTAGAGGTGATGCTTTGAGTATGTTAAGCATGGTAGATGAGCCTGACAAGAACAACTATGAGGTTGTCAGGGCTATATTGTTAAAAAATACCAACTTGACGAAGACGGCTATCGTCTTCAATTTAAAAATATGTTACCAGAAACTGGTGTGCAATTCTCTGAATTCATTTCAAAGACACGTCTTACTTTTTTTACGTTGGGTGGAGCTGTCTAAGACAGAAAAAACTTATGAAGGACTTATGGACTTAATACTTAGAGACAAAGTCATGTCTTCTGTCAATGAGTCTTTCCTTGCTTTCCTTCATGAACGTAAACCTAAAACAATAAAAGAAATGGAAGATTTCTGTAGCCAGTATATAACTGCGCATCCTCACTTAACCATTGGTAACTCTAAAGTAAAAGAAGGTCTGCCAGTTGCTTCGGCAGCACCTTATGGTCAAAACTCTAGTAATAGATTCCAACAAAATTTTGATAGGAAAAGTAACCGTAGTTACGGTCAAAATTATGGAAATCAATTTCAGGGTGATTCTTCCTCGAAGAATTGGAGACGAGCTGACAGTCCTCGTTACTTCCAACCTAATAATTTTAGGCATTTCAGAAGAGGATATGGTAACAGAGGCTTTTCCTCGCGTAAACCTCAAAACCAAAATAATAAATGTTCACATCAATGTGGACATGATAATAATCATGGAAACTGTAGTACGAAACATGATAACAGTTATAATAGAGACAATAATAACTACAGAGACAATAACAACAGTGATAACTTCAGAGGTAATAGTAGTCGTGGTAGATCTCAATACAAAAAAAGAGATATCAGCAGGCTAACTCGGTTCAACAAGAATCTCAGGGAGCCTGTAATCAGGTTTCTGATAATAAAAACTCTGACGCTGTCACTTGTTCTTCTTTTGACTTTCGGAGAGCAAACAAGTGCCCCCAATGCAGTACTTTGTTCGAACCAACTACAATATCGACTTTGAGTTGTGGTCACCCTCTCCCCGCTCTTCCTGCTTCGGTTGCACATGACGGGAGAGGTTCTCTAATCCTACATAAGGGTCTTGTTAATAATATTCCGGTCTCACTACTTTTCGATTCCGGATGCACCACTATTGGTGTTAGACAATCGCTTGTAGATCCATCCTGTGCGACAGGAAGGGTTATCAAATGTGTCACATTTGGCGGCACTCTAGAGAAATATCCTACTGCTGTAATCCACATTGCCACTCCTTTCTTTACAGGAGATGTGCATGCCTGTCTCTTACCGAATCCAATTGCGGACCTTATTATTGGTCGTATCCACGGAGTTAGGGAATGTACCCCACAGCAGATTGCTGCTTGGGAAGATGATAATATGCAAGCTACCAATGCAGTGGTTACAAGAGCACAAGCTCTACAAACACCACAAACTTCGTTGAATAATGATAATGAAGTTCATAGCCAAGATAGTACCTTGGTTATTTCTCATGACTCGTTCATAAAATTACAAGAAGAAGATCCTACGCTAAAGAAATTCTTCATTCTTGCGAAGAAAGGTGATCCAAATAAGGATACACAAAGAAAATCTTGGATAGAAATGAAAAACGGCGTACTTGTACGTATGGTACAAGACTCGGCTACGTCAGCACATTCGCAAATTCTTGTTCCCAAGAGTATGAGAGTGCAAATATTGCAACATGCTCATGACTCGCAATGTGCTGGACACATGGGATTTTCCCGTACAAAGTCGAGAGTCCTTGCGGCTTTCTTTTGGCCCTTTGTTAACAAGGACATTCGTATATACTGCCGATCGTGTCAGGTATGTCAGGAGGTCAAATCTAGAGGACCACGACATGCTGCGCCTATCCAGGCTGCTGACATCCCTATTCGGCCATTTCAGAAAATGGCCATAGATATTATTGGCCCTTTTAAGATAAAGTCGGCCAGAGGACATCAGTTTATTCTTACATGTGTCGATATGTGCACACGTTGGCCAGAGGCTATCCCTCTAAAGAGCATATCTACTACCGATATCGCAGATGCTCTTTGGCTGATATTTTCTCGCTTGGGGTTCCCCAGAGAAATACTGTCAGACCATGGCACTCAACTCATATCTGATACTATGTCTCAAGTAATGTCTACCTTACACATTAAAAGATCTCTCAGTAGCATCTATCATCCTATGTCTAATGGGTTAGTTGAGCGTCTGAATAGAACGCTCAAGACTTTGCTTGGTAAGATAACTGAAGATCATCCTCAAGATTGGGACAGGGTTTTACCCGCGGCTCTCTTTGCCTATAGAGAGGTCCCAAATGAGCACACAGGATTTTCTCCCTTTGAACTTGTCTTCGGCGCGCGTCCGCGCGGCCCTATGTCTTTATTACACCATCTCATCACTGCCGATGATATTAGTGATGACACTCAATCTTCATATGAGTATGTCATTGCTCTGAGGCAAAAGATCATTGAGGCATGCAAACTAGCGACTGCTTCGTCAGAAATTGCTAAAGAAAAAGCAAGGCAGTTTGCTAACAAGAACAGATGTCTATGACAACTTTGTCCAGGTGACAAAGCATTCGTCCTACTACCCAGTAGGGAAAATAGACTTCTGATTGCATGGAAAGGTCCATATGCAATAGTCTCACGAATTTCCGATGTTGACTATGTCGTCGATATAGATGGAAAGCATAAAACTTTCCATATCAACATGCTGACAGAATTTCATGAGCGTCCAGACTATTTGCTACCTATTTTCCAGGCAACGGACGATTCTTCTGTACCTCATGGTCATTACTCATCCCTGTCTGTCATACAGGATGAGGAATCTGTTTTTTCTGATGTTAATCTTCCTCTTCCATTGTTCCACTACATTCTATGGAATCTTGGAAAGATGTCTCCATTTCTCCTAATCTTTCTGTTGATGAACATCGTCAAGTCTCGTCGATGTTACAGACATTTAAGGATGTTCTAACCGACATCCCTGGTCACACGCAGGTCATAGAACATGACATAATTCTTACCGAATATAATCCTATTAGGGTTAGGCCTTATCCTATCCCTATACACTTTCAGTCAAAAGTGGAAAAGGAATTGGATGAAATGATTCAATTGAACATAATTGAACCATCGACTTCACCATATTCTTCTTCCATGGTTATTGTTTGGAAGAAAGATAAGAACATGCGAATTTGCGTTGATTATCGCAAATTAAATCAAGTCACAAAGTTCGATGCTGAACCTATGCCTTTACTAGAAGATCTACTTATTAGACTTTCTAATTCTAGATTCTTCACTAAACTTGACTTGTCAAAAGGTTATTGGCAAGTGCCTTTAGCAGATCATGCCAAACCTCTGACTGCTTTCTCTACACCTAGGGGTTTATTTCAATGGAATGTAATGCCCTTCGGTCTTATGAACGCCCCTGCTACTTTCGTACGCATGATGCGTCGAATTCTTTCTCATCGTTCAGATGTCATCGCATACTTAGTTGATATCTGTCTCTTCAGTGATTCTTGGGAAGATCACTATCTGGGTTTATATGACCTACTATCTACTCTACGTAAATATAATCTGACAGCAAAACCTTCTAAAGCTTATATTGGTTTTGGTGAAATTTCTTTCTTGGGTCATCGTGTTGGTCATGGTCTCTTGAAGACAGAAGACCACAATACTTCAAAAATATTGAACATCTCTGTACCTAAGACGAAGAAACAGGTCCGGAGTCTCTTGGGGTTAATTCAATTCTATGGGAGATTTATTCCGAATCTATCTTCGATAATGGCACCTCTGTCAACGTTGTTGAAGAAAGGGTCGCCTAATCTGATTCGTTGGTCTCAGGATTGTCAATCTTCCTTAGACCAGATTAAAAGTATATTTTCTTCTCCTCCCATCCTAAGATTACCTACTCTTGATAGAACTTTTGTTCTCCGAAGTGATGCTTCATCCACTGGGATCGGAGCAGCACTTATGCAGGAATATGTTGAAACTCTGCATCCTGTCATGTACATTTCTAGAAAACTAAATGCGGCAGAGAGGAACTACTCGGTTTTAGACCGTGAATTGTTGGCTATGGTTTGGTCTATTCTCAAACTACAAAGATTCCTCCTGGGCGCACATTTCATTCTAGAAACTGATCAGAAAGCTCTTACAGCTATTCAGACTAAGAACTTGAAGAGTTCGAGATCCACTCGATATGCTATTGCTCTTCAACCTTTTCACTTCACGGTACGAGCTATCCGTGGGTCGGATAATGTGATGGCTGACATTCTGTCTAGATGCCCACATGATTCCAACTAATACTTCTGTTCTATTTCTAGATATACGACAGAGCCATAACACACCTATATTACTACAATACATTAGCACATCTGTCCTCACTTTAGGTGAACACATACTATTGTGCTTTGTTATCATCTTCTTCTGTTCCCATCTTTAATATAAGAAGAAGACTGAGTAGTTAATATAAGGGCCGAAAGTTCACTCGGCCACAATTATTAATAATAATGTATTGTATAGTATGAAACTTAATGGCTATTAAATAGAATTATATTGGTTGTTTTTTCTCAGCATGTTATTGTTGATCGGAGAAGCTACCTTTCTGTTGTCAAACATGGAGAGCTCCACATTGTACACTTTCCTTGGAACGACAGGAGATGTGTCCTGGATCGTCATTTATGTTTAATTTCATTATGTAATGGTATTATTAAACATTTAGATAACGTAATATTTAACATTCAATATCAGATGTGTACATCCATTCTAAGCGGTATTAGATTATGACACTGCTATTTGATTATAATGATATGAACTTGCATATTTATATTGTATTTTCATGCAAGCGTAGTGTGTGTTGGTGGCACCTCCCCGATATATTTTTTAATCAGATTTTTTTATCTGTTGAGAAATATTCTCACCAGACACTTTATGTGTCAATTTAGCCTCATATTAGGCAGTGCAATTAGTTATCCCCGCATAATTCGTGCGTTGTTAAACCGCTTTTGGTTTTACTCTGGGATATTTAAAAAAAAAAAAAAAAGTTGCACATTTTTTTTATCGGGAGGTGGCGGTAATGTTGCTACTAAACTTGTCGCAACTTATTCTTATTTAATGCATGGGAAGTAACTCATGGAATTGTAGTCACTTCTTATTTCTACTAGTTGTCTAATCGTGTGACAATAGTCTGATAGTATAGTTGCCGATAGTTGTGTGAACGATTTTGAGTCACGTCCATATATGGAGCGCTCAGGTCGTCAGTTCTTAGAAAACAGTTGGCAATCGCAATGTTTCAAGATTCATTTCCTTTTAAGGTTCGAGTCTTTAGTCGAACATCGTAGAACATTCTTCGTTTCGTAAATTTGGCTGAGTTGTATTCGATTCGCGTGTTCTGCGCATGTCTTTGTTTGTGGCAAGGTTTGAACGATTTCCGCCCAGGTTAGTCTGCGCTGAGATGCTGGTAAGGCGAGACGTAGCGATGTGCTAGTCTTCGCTTAGTTTATTCAGGAAGGAGTCCTCCTCATTGTTGTTCCTTTTTTGAGATGATATATCTCTATGTTATTTCAAATGCCTGGAGGCATATGTGATTTATGTGATTTAATTCCTGATGAACAGGTAACTGAATCCTTTTTCGCTGAGTAACTTTATCGCCATCTTGTGATGTTGACTTTTGCTTTGCCTGCCTTATTATAAAGTCTATGATATGAATAGTTTGCTCAGCTCACGATCCACTTATATTGTCACGCATCGATTGATGCCTGTCCTACGGACTATTTGCTTCCTGAACTTTATTGATGGATCTAGGTTTGATACCTTTGCTGTTTGAGGAACATAGAGGACAATAATGTGACGCTCGAAAGACATGCCTGTCTTGTTGAGGTCAAATATAGGGGACTAGATTTAATCTCCTAGTTGATATCTACTAGCTCTTATGGAAAGGGGAAGTTTACTACCTGACTACATGTACAGCTGTTTACGATATCCTAAAAAGCATATGATGTACATTATTATGATGCTGTCTGCTGTGCCTGTTGAATCGACTACTTCGATGATACAATGATTGTTGTACTATACCTGTGATGTTTTTCTGCATAACGATGTCCATGCATCTTGTCATTGTGGCGTACACAATATATATTGCCAAAAACCATCACTGCTGTTTAAAGCTTTATTGACTTTCCACGTTGTATGGTCGGATGTGACGTCTATGTATGATACTATAGCTATCTGACTCTATCCTTACATCCACACTTAAACCAGACTAAAGACACCATGTTACTACGCCTCATCATCCCTGGTGTCTGAGGGTGGCACACTACTCTGCAAAGGCCAGTAGTACCGTACCTTTGGGAAGCAGATGAATTACAACACCCTCAACGTTGTGTGGCAAATGTGACATCATCCAGGGGACATTTATACACAACACACATTTTGCTACGCAACAACCATCTTAATCTGTCTTACCTGCCTAAGCGCACATTTATAAAAGTGAATATCGTTCTGGTTGTCATTTTGACTTGTCTCCATTTGTTTAGAACGCTTTGGAAATTTCCCCCGTAGTCGTAGTTTTTTTTTTTTTCAATCTTTGAAAGAAATGTCGAATAAAAAATCATTCTGCCTGAGTAGCCCTTACTATTACATTTAATTACATGTCATTATTTAAGCATCGATTATGGATGTTTTCAGCTTAGGGCATAAGCTCCTGTAATTTTGCTTTATTTTGTTTTAAATCGCTTCAAGTTCCTAAAAGGACAGTCTGAACTTTTTCCAGATTGCTTCCTTCTATTAACATCCTTCGTAGATCGAGCGTTATGAAACAATGTTTTATTTTATTCTCGGTCGTAATGGTTCCATCAATATATAGCAATGGAATTAAACGGTAATTGATTTTTCTCTTGTTAATAAACATTTGCTGTCTAAGACCTACCAGCAGTGAGGCCGCACTTAGTCTAAAACATTTTATACTGTTTTAAAATACATGTAATTCTTTGCCTTCGACATAAATCTTATTTCATAATATCTTGCCCTCAGCTGTTTTGTACCGTGTGTTACTTTAGGCGTGTCCTATTCTCTTCTGATTTTTGTGAGAGCTATTTCTCGTCCAGTCTGAGGTGGCGCAGTAGGGAGCATCGTCACGTATTACGATCGGCAGCTACATCCTCCCAGCTTGCTGGATTTATGTCCAGTGCCTTCATATCTCTCTTGTACGCATCATTAAACCTCAACTGCGGTGGCCCGGCTGTTCTGTTGCCATCTGCCAACTGAATGTGGTAGTCTAGAATTTAAATGGCATTTTCAAATCACACCGAGAAGTCCCGGTTCCCAGGGTTTAGAAATATCATCATCATCACCACTATCTTAATCATCCTTTAATTTCCAGCAGTCAACACATTTACATCAAGCCCTCCTGTCAGTTGCCGTTCACGCAAATTCTATCCACGTCCTCTTCATCCCATTAAGTCTGTGTTTCTGTTTGCTTCTCTGCCTTTATTTATCTTACCCTTGCGGCTCAATAAAAATAGTTTATAATGTCTTTCCATGTCTTCCTCATCCTTTGAGGGTTCAGAGTGACTAAGAGGTATGACTAAAGGCACCGGGTTCGAATCCTAGTAGAGGGAATATGATTTATAAAAAAATTTTTCAGAACCTGTGGTCTTAATGATGTCATACTTTGCCCTGGTCACTTGGGATACGGGTGAAAATATAGGAGTTGCGCAAGTTAAAAATCCATCGGCAGTTGGAAATCGTAAAGAGTAAGGCATCTGCCCTGGCCAAATTTAAAAATTAGAAACCTGCCCACCTAGAAATATTTATAGAATGTGTGATTCATTTATACACACATTAGGACTCTCGCCGGTGCTACGGAGATCGTGCACTGTGCTGAGATGCTCCGTGTGTGATCTAAGGGAGGAGATCGGAGCACTGATGGAGTTGTCCGTATGCAACGAAGATAGTCCTTAAAGCCAAACCAAACCTCATCATGTTTGCTTCAATCTCCATTTTTTTTCTTCATTTCTTTAGTGGATTACTTCAGGCTTTCATACCCTTGGCATTCCAGAACAAGTACTGGCGGGTAATGGTATCAACATGTTTGCTAGGTGTGCGTCTTATCCATCTCCAGGGCCTGATCCGTATGTTACCAGTGCATGAAACTAACTACCCCATCACGTAGAAACTTTAAGCCACAAAAACTTCATCTTACAATGTTTATTCAGCTTCCTAATTATATGGGGGTATGTCTGTCCCCAAGGTTGGTCCCCTTCCATCTCTCAGTCGTGTGCAGCATCAAGAATAGCTGATAAGGTAATATTTTTGGTTAGGGATGTGCTTACTGTCCATCTGCCAGTAAGTACGAATTTGTTGTATTACCTGGCTTTGTTGTTTCCCTTCAACCTTTACATAGTGTCTTGTGTCAGCTAGCTCTTTTGTAGCTCTGTTGTGTCACACAACTCTCAGTGCATAAACGCTTTCGTTCTAACGAGGCCTTGCAGACTTAACAGTACGCGACCCAGTGTTGCTTCACTTGACATGGTGGGCACAAATCATTATCGGAATTTCCTTGTTTTACAAGGTGTGTGGGCGATGCTAGAAGGCTGTGACAAAACGGGGCAGCCCCTATCGATCTTTGTTTATCTCCAGCAGTATCGGTACATTTGTCGTACTGATTTTTATGTTGTGCTCTCAAGTATCGCACTTTTCTTTCTTTCTTTCTTTCTTTCGCCGTTACTTTTCTGCTAAGTAGCAGATATTTTATTTTATCAAATCATACGACACTCCTCTCTGTGATGTCACCTGTTTGTTACCCGTTCATCCTGGCTTGCGGTGAGCAATTGAGATAAGATAGTCGCCGGCGTGATTAGATTGAACCGCCGATAAGACGACTCGCTTGTTAACAAACTGGGCAAACAAGGAGTTTTTGCGTACTCATACGACAGATAACGAGATTACTGTCTGTGTGATACATGTGGGCAGACAAGTGTGACATAATCGCTTCCGGGCCGACTTGTTATGACAACTTTCTTTCTAATAAAGTAATAAGTATTACAGCTTACCCATGTTGTCATGTGTGTCTACCGATCTGCCTGTGAAAGTGTATGCAGGGCACCAGATGTCCATATATGGTAATACGTGACCTTTGCAAGCACGCACCTTATTTCACGTGGGACTATTTTGAAAATAGCACATCCTAACTGCATGATTTGAAATGATTAAGGAACACCGGGACTAGGAAACTGAAGAAAGAAACGGAGTCAGAGGGAATTGAAGTTAAAATTAACGACACCCCAGACGCGTGTAAGAGACCGATTCAAGTCTCTTTTATTCATCTGAGCAAAAAGTCTGTGAGTCAGGATTTGCATAAGTTGTGATTTATATTTCATATTTTATTACTAACATGTGAACTAACATATATATATATATATATATGGACCATGTGAAGTTTAATGTTTCAAAGTCGCTATTGGATGTCAAAGTCATTTGAGGCTGGCAACCTCAGCGTATAAAATGATGATTCAAGAACCACCACTGCACGGGCTGGTCATTGCTTTATTGATAGTTTCGTAAAGAGAACTAAAAGCATAAAGTAGTTCCAGGTTCCCTATGGACCAACGGGCTGATCACCCGTTTGCCAGTCACTTCGATTACGGAAACAGCAGTAGATGGATTGATTTGCCGTTGCCCTAAAGACGCCAATAGGCGTGATGGGAAACAATGGCAAAGAAAACCTATCTGCTGTTGCCCTAAGACGCCACTAGGCGTAATGGCCACTGACTGCTTTGACGGTCGGTGGCTAAGGACCGAAGAAGAAGAAGAGATTCCCTATGGAGCAGGAAGGGAAAGGTGAAAGAAATGATGTACATTCTAAGTATAATATTTACATTTTCAAAGCAGTGTAAATGTCCCTATAAACATAGCCACTTTTAAAGTAATGTAAGTTTTCAAGCTTAAACCAGTGTAAATGTCTATGTGAAAATATTCATTTTAAAGTAATGGAAGTTTAAAACTTTTAAATCAGTGTAAAACATAAATGAAAACATATTCAATTTATATTGTGAACACTTTTCAATCAGTGGAGATATATATGTAAACAGACTTTATCTGTATTATTACCCTTTAATTTAAATGTCATGTAAAGATAAAGCTATTCTATTTAACTGATTCCGTACGTAAGATCTATTAAAAGACGCAATGGCCGACCGCTGTGACCGCAAGATCTTTTAAAAGACGCTGATTTATTTCGTTGTTTCTTTCTATTCTGATATTTTATACTGCCCGGAATTTATCTCGAACGGAAGTAAACACACAACTGGGCAAATTTCAACAAGATTCAACGTCTTTTATTTGCGTTTGAAGGAATTTTTTCACATTTATCTTCATCTTTAATCGTGTTTTGTCGTATCGCCATAATGGCCGAAAACACACAGGATATGTTACTAATATGTGAACAGTGAACAAACTGTGCGATCAACCATAACTTTCTTACATTTTCTGTGTTTCTAAATGGATTATCTGCACAAAGAGAGCAGTGAAACTGTATTGTGATAACAATTTATTTTACAAGCCTTACGTAAGTTGAAAATTTTTGTTCAAAATTTCAAGTTATCTTTTTTCCGTGTACATGTTATCTGTTATAACATAAACATAACATAAAATTAGCTAGAGAGGCACATGGATTTATATTGTTCATCCAATGTACTTTAATTTGATATATAATATGTTATACTTAACTCATGATTAGACACACATTGTCTGTAAACGTAAATTATGTATGTGTAAATTTTTGGGGCCTAAAAATAATTCCGTCCAGAGCTGAAAATAATTACGTACTGAATCAGTTAAATGTAAAGGAAGTTTTATCCCGATGGATTAAATTTAATTCTCATCGAGGGTAAATTCTGAGTAATTGGGATGGTGGTATGGGAAGACAAGAACCCATAACTATTCGATGGAAAACGCCATACTCAGAAGAGCGTTTCGTTCCATTCTTTTACCATAGTTATCGGTGGTACCAGCAGAAAGTACTATCTCTGGAACAAGAAGGGAACCGTGGCCTAAGCTTTACGACGAAGGACGCACGTGGTAGACTTTCCTTGACGTTTCTTGGAAACGAGCTACCCCCGACAACCTTGATCAGAGACGAGCGCGAGCAGAGTGAAAAGAACCAACCCACAAGAAGGAGCAGAACCGTCATTGGCAGCTAAGTTCAAATATATGCTGCCACTTGAACTTCTTATAATATCTCACATTCCCTAAAGACTGTGAGGATAACTTTTCTTGATCCATAACTATTCAAATTATTTTCCAACTGTTAAAACCTAAAGTGATTATTAAATTTTGCTATTTGTAATGTTACAAATGTAACTTCGATTTAATAATTTTAAAGTTACTGCATGTTTGTCTCAGTCAAATTACTACACACACTCTAAACAGAGCTATGCTAGAATAATAGAATTCCACTGAGTAAATCAAAGGTGGCAATACCGTCACAAAGGTCTCAAGCTAATCTGATAATGAAAGCTAAGCATTACAGGTTCCCTATGCCATATATCATTCCATAATAATCACCTTATCAGAGCTGCTGCCCATAAAGTCCATTAACTTGTTCAACTTGCTGATTGTTGACATGTCTTGAAGACCAACACTTATAAGACTGTTTTTACTGCAAGAAACAAATATGGTGTTACCAAATAAAACAATTGGATGTTGGAGAGTAACAGAGAAGGAAATGTCGAAACTGTCCTCCTTCCACACAATCCGCCTAAGGAAAATTCTCCGAATCTTTTGGCCAAACACCATCAGCAACCAAGAGTTACTTATTCGGAGTAACTGTAGCGGAAGGTTTTATATGTGTGAGATGATAGTGCTAGAGTAGAAATAGTATTCTCTCCAGAATGTGTGAGGTCCCAGTGACAGAGAAGTACACTGGTATCACTCGATAGTCACGGCTGTGAAAGTATCTGGACTGAAAATATTCAGAGAACAGTCAGACCTTACTGCGCCACCTCCGCTATGTGACCACCTGTGATATAATAAAAATTCAACCAAACTCAGTATCAACTATATTGAATGAATAAAGCTGGTGAATACAATTTATATCCTCTTTATTTACATCTATCTAATTGTGGTGATTGTGTGTGACTGGTGATACAAAAGTTATATTTATACAAAACCAAATTGGCGAAATCAATTACAGTTTTTGCAAGTTAAACTAAAATGTCATTTATTTAGACTCTTCCAATTAGTTGGGTAATAGACTTCTTCACTGTCTTATTCACTTTATAACTTTCACTAGTTTATCACGCAAATTGTCATCACAAAACTCTGCTTGACAATTATCACTTCTTGGTTGCACGATTGTCACAATTATCACTCATCTGTTTTTATAATCAGTGTTCATATGAGATGTACAGCTTCAGTAGGTCGTGCTTCTACCAATCCAGGCACTGCTGGGGCGATTAGCCTTGATCATCGAGCAATTCTTGATCATTGACCTCTGACTTTTGGTTGACAAATATGAACCTGCAGATAATTGTAGGATATGTGGCTATTTGTGGATAAAAATTACCACATTCCTATTGTAGGTGAGATGAATTTGTTTTCAGATGTATGCGTGAAAATGCATGATTATGGATCAGTGACAAGACAGGTGTCTACTGTGGAACATTTTATAAAATCAAATAATACAAAATAATATGTACACACATATATGGTATGAGGTTATAGTATCCCCCTGCCTGACACGTTAGCTCTGTAAAGTACAGTAACTTGAAGACAGATTGAATAAGCCCTGATAATGATTGTTGGTAGTCCTGAAAAGAATTGTTATTAGTCCTGTGCTAGCCCTGATATGGACTCAGTCACGGTGGTTATATTTCGGGTTCCAATCTTCAACAATCCTATCAAGTAATCAATTAATATGCATGATACTTTCATAACATAAAGATTAAACAAATCCTGAAATAAAAGTTGTAATTACTGTATTATTTTACATAGTAACTTTACATACCCTCGCAGGATCTAATTAAGATCAGTAAAGACTGGCTTTAGTGGAGTAACAGAACTGCCTGGCTGCAAATAACAAGATATTGGCCTCTGCACGTTCCTCTCTCTCCAGCCGTTGTCCTTCTGTCTTGCTTCGCTGTACAAGTGAATTTGAAATCATTTCCGTCCGCCCTTATATATGCAGCTACCGGACGTACAGGAAACAAGGCTCGCAACTCCAGCAAACTTCCCAAAAAAGTTGTAACTTCGGGGGGTTTGTGCTAGAGGTGTTTCAAACCTTGGTCTCGTGCATTTCACCTAACCCAGTTCAAGCCTTTGGAGTTATATATTTCCGTTCTCCATGAGTTGACCTTTATATCCATATGTTGTTTTCCCATATCTGTCGTGTTAACGATTTTATATTGAATTATAAATAGGAAAAAACACAGCATTTCTCAATGCACGGACACTATTCTTGCGAAATTCTTCACAACTACTTACTCCCTTCTGATTTCCTTGTACCTATACATAAATGAAGATATTCCCGTCAAAATGAGACCATTCTCATCCTTGTCTGTCATTCCGTTCTCCTTCCCGATGTCTAATTCTAACCATGATTTCGGACGATTTATTCTTCCTTATACACTCGCCGAAGTCATTCTATCTGACCGTGGGAAACCCCTTCTCTGATTGGCTGCCCTAGATACACACAGGAAAATACCCCTGCATTCCTTTGTACAGGCCAGCACACTGGTGTCCCACTTTTCGGTCTTCAAACATTTAACTAGGCAATGCGTAACATGCGACAGAGCCTCCCTCTCTTTTAAGCTGTAGATTTCTACAGCTAACAACTGTAAGCTTTGCCGTAGTTAATGTTCTTCTTACTCTCGTTCTATCTCAGTTGGGTGTCGACTAAGAAAATCTGCTCTTACATTTTGTTTTCCTGGATATAGATTCATCCTTTGCTATCTCTCTTTTCCCAGTTCGGCTTTTCATCCAGGCCCTTACCGCTGGTGAAATGGGGTCGGTAGGTTTCCCTTGAAGTTTACCGCCCTCTTTTCGTTGATGGTTGGTTGCGGTTTTTCCTCGCAAATTCGTAGGTGTTTGATTTTGGCTACGTGATTTGTTCTTTTTGTCCAGCGCATGGGTTTCAGACTGCAATTTAACCTGTGTGGGATATTTCCTTTCCCCTCCAGTGCAAATCTCGGGAGTACCCATGATGGCTGGTTTGCTTGTAGACTTTTGAAGACTCTTCCGTCGACTTTCTAAATCTACATGGGTGCACTCTGGACAGGAATTTACATACCGATTGATGTCTTCCGTAATACCTGGCCAGTAGTACTGGGTGGCTATTCTTTGTTTTGTGGCACCATTACCCAGGTGTTCACTCAAAGTTATGTGCCCCCAGCCTATAACCTTATTTCTATAGGTGGATGGTACAACAATTTGACCATGACTGTTCGTCCCTCTGCCAGCTTTCCTGTGCAAGAGTCCATGTTCCATATAGAAATGTCCTTTGATTGGATTGTTATGTGTTTTTGACAGTTTGCCAAAACAAGGCTTCAATGTGCTGTCTGCTACTTGAGCCTTTTTCATCTCAATCGAATCAAATTTTAATTTGGTGTCCCTCTCTATGTTCCTGGAGTCAGACCTGGTCTGGATTTCTGCCATAACCACAGGTTTTACCGGGTTTCCCAAGAAAACATATCTACGCCCCAACATCAGGGGGTAAAAGGGATCATCTAACACTGCTGCATTTATCTCCCCTTCCACATAGCGACAACTGACATGAATCTTTGCTATGGGTAAAGTTAGGGGTAATGCTCCCTTTAGTGGCCCTTGAATATCTACTGTTTCTGTGGTGATTTGTTCAGGGCGCACCAGAGATGCACACACGACTGCGTCATAGGACAAACCTGTGTCATACATTCCTGTGACTTGTTTGCCATTCACAGTCACTATCTCCTGTGTAGGTGGGTGATGGAGGCTATTCTGAATCACCGTCAGTTCCTTCCTATCAGAAGTCCTCACCTGTAAGCATGCAGCATGATGAAGAGGTTTTTTCCTTCCACAATTATCAGTGTTGTGGTTGTTCATTTTGCAGAACTTACACCATTTTTCTTCCCTTCGTGAGGGTTTATTGTTATATCCTGGAGGGTTCTTGTCTTTGTAGTCACATCTTTGGTTGTTCTTGGTTGTATTGTCCTTTTGTTCAAACTCGTTTTGGTTTTGAGGTGACTTGAAACTATCTCCCTGCTTCCTCTTGTTTCCTTGAGTCAGGGGGTGAGCCAGTTTGTGACTTTCTGCATAGATGATTATTTCATCTAATCTCTCTCTTTTATGTTCTACTAGGAATGTCTTCGTCTCAGGAGACATGGACTCCAGGAGTTGTTCTATCAACATCATCTCCTTGATCCCTTCAAAATCCTGATTGAAGTTTCCTAACTGAACCTCAGCAAGTAACTTTCCAACCTTGCTGAAAACTGCTGATACGTTTCTCCTGTCTGGAGCTTAGCAGTTCTAAATCGCATTCTATAAGCTTCTGCGTTTTGTTCATAACGCACCAACAATGCTTGTTTCAAGGCTTCATAATTTTCCTGATCTTCTTTTTGCATCTTCAAGTAGACGTTATAAGATACACCTCTCAATCCCTGTGACAACTTCAAATTCCACTTTTCTTTTTCTAGGCCATAAGTAGTGGCCAATCGTTCATATCTGTCAAGGTAATCCTCTATTCCCTCTTCTTTCTCCACAAATGGGTCCAAGTGGAAGTTCATAGCTTCATTGGAGGTGCTTTGGCTGGCGCTGGTATCCGAATGAGATGACCTACTACCATTAGTAGTAGCCACTGCCTGTATTTCAAGCTCTTTTAATCTCAGTTCATGGTCTCTATCAGCTTGTAGCTTCCTTTCCTCAGCTGTTAATCTTCTTTCTTCAGCCTCCAATTTCTTGGCTTGAGCCTCAACTTCCAACAGCAGCCTCTTTTCTTCAGCTTCCATTCTTTTGGCTTCTCTCTCAGCTTCTAGTCTTTTGGCTTCTCTCTCAGCTTCTGCTTGCAGCTTCCTTTCCTCTCTATCCATATGTTTGTCCACTTCAGTTGTGACATACTGGACGAGAGCATCACCTGTCAAGCCCAGCTCTTTTCCCATCTGCATGATCGCAGTTCTGAACTTCACTAAGTCAGCCATTATATTAAGTTAAGTAGGGTATGGAAACTTACCTAAACTTACTTAAAATAATTATCAAATGGACAACACAATTAATCGTGCAACCTTGTGATAGTCAATATTTACTGAGTACTCTAAGGTACTGTTACTGAGAAAAAAAATCTATTCTAGAATTTTCAAAAAAAAAAATTTTTTTTTTTTTTTCTCTATTGGTGGCCCAAGATAGACTAAAGATAGATGTATAGATAGAGGATGGCTCAGGATATACGAGAATATCCCGCGATCGAGCCCCCACTGTAGCGGAAGGTTTTATATGTGTGAGATGATAGTGCTAGAGTAGAAATAGTATTCTCTCCAGAATGTGTGAGGTCCCAGTGACAGAGAAGTACACTGGTATCACTCGATAGTCACGGCTGTGAAAGTATCTGGACTGAAAATATTCAGAGAACAGTCAGACCTTACTGCGCCACCTCCGCTATGTGACCACCTGTGATATAATAAAAATTCAACCAAACTCAGTATCAACTATATTGAATGAATAAAGCTGGTGAATACAATTTATATCCTCTTTATTTACATCTATCTAATTGTGGTGATTGTGTGTGACTGGTGATACAAAAGTTATATTTATACAAAACCAAATTGGCGAAATCAATTACAGTTTTTGCAAGTTAAACTAAAATGTCATTTATTTAGACTCTTCCAATTAGTTGGGTAATAGACTTCTTCACTGTCTTATTCACTTTATAACTTTCACTAGTTTATCACGCAAATTGTCATCACAAAACTCTGCTTGACAATTATCACTTCTTGGTTGCACGATTGTCACAATTATCACTCATCTGTTTTTATAATCAGTGTTCATATGAGATGTACAGCTTCAGTAGGTCGTGCTTCTACCAATCCAGGCACTGCTGGGGCGATTAGCCTTGATCATCGAGCAATTCTTGATCATTGACCTCTGACTTTTGGTTGACAAATATGAACCTGCAGATAATTGTAGGATATGTGGCTATTTGTGGATAAAAATTACCACATTCCTATTGTAGGTGAGATGAATTTGTTTTCAGATGTATGCGTGAAAATGCATGATTATGGATCAGTGACAAGACAGGTGTCTACTGTGGAACATTTTATAAAATCAAATAATACAAAATAATATGTACACACATATATGGTATGAGGTTATAGTATCCCCCTGCCTGACACGTTAGCTCTGTAAAGTACAGTAACTTGAAGACAGATTGAATAAGCCCTGATAATGATTGTTGGTAGTCCTGAAAAGAATTGTTATTAGTCCTGTGCTAGCCCTGATATGGACTCAGTCACGGTGGTTATATTTCGGGTTCCAATCTTCAACAATCCTATCAAGTAATCAATTAATATGCATGATACTTTCATAACATAAAGATTAAACAAATCCTGAAATAAAAGTTGTAATTACTGTATTATTTTACATAGTAACTTTACATACCCTCGCAGGATCTAATTAAGATCAGTAAAGACTGGCTTTAGTGGAGTAACAGAACTGCCTGGCTGCAAATAACAAGATATTGGCCTCTGCACGTTCCTCTCTCTCCAGCCGTTGTCCTTCTGTCTTGCTTCGCTGTACAAGTGAATTTGAAATCATTTCCGTCCGCCCTTATATATGCAGCTACCGGACGTACAGGAAACAAGGCTCGCAACTCCAGCAAACTTCCCAAAAAAGTTGTAACTTCGGGGGGTTTGTGCTAGAGGTGTTTCAAACCTTGGTCTCGTGCATTTCACCTAACCCAGTTCAAGCCTTTGGAGTTATATATTTCCGTTCTCCATGAGTTGACCTTTATATCCATATGTTGTTTTCCCATATCTGTCGTGTTAACGATTTTATATTGAATTATAAATAGGAAAAACACAGCATTTCTCAATGCACGGACACTATTCTTGCGAAATTCTTCACAACTACTTACTCCCTTCTGATTTCCTTGTACCTATACCTAAATGAAGATATTCCCGTCAAAATGAGACCATTCTCATCCTTGTCTGTCATTCCGTTCTCCTTCCCGATGTCTAATTCTAACCATGATTTCGGACGATTTATTCTTCCTTATACACTCGCCGAAGTCATTCTATCTGACCGTGGGAAACCCCTTCTCTGATTGGCTGCCCTAGATACACACAGGAAAATACCCCTGCATTCCTTTGTACAGGCCAGCACACTGGTGTCCCACTTTTCGGTCTTCAAACATTTAACTAGGCAATGCGTAACATGCGACAGTAACCAGGAGGACATGCACACCATCATAGCTGGCAGACGCTGGAGTTGGGTTGGCCATGTCCTCAGAAGGGACCCTGATACCATCACAAGAACAGCTATGCAATGGACCCCCGAGGGAAAGCGAAAGAGAGGCCGACCGAAAACAACTTGGCGGAGAACTGTGGAAGCTGAGATGCAAAGAATGAACCACAGTTGGGGCACTGTACGAAGGATGGCCGCCGACCGAGCAAAGTGGAATCATTTTGTTGCTGCCCTACAAGACGCCACCAGGCGTGATGGCCGCCGACTGCTTTGACGGTTGGCGGTTATGGATCAAAGAAGAAGAAGAAGAAATAAAACAATTACAAAAATGCTACCTTGATATTTTCTAAACGTAAATTAAAAGCACCGATTTTCTCATTGGAGCGAAAGGTCACTAATAATTGAAATAGCATAAAGTCACAATAAATAAACAAAGAAAGACAACGTATTGTAGACATTATGACATTTAAAGATGATTACAGCAATTTTAGAATGGGGTACATCTCACGAAAAGAAAAAAAAACAAATAAAACCTAGAAATGAAAAGAGAATTAATGAAGTAGAAAAAAAATTGACATCTACAATATTTTGGTGATGTAAAAAGACATAACATCTTACTGAAGATCATAATAGAAGAAAGAGTTGAAGGCAAGAGGAAGACAGCGCTATAAGTGGTAAGAAAACATCAAGAGATTGACTGGAAAGAGTCTATCAGAGTGCACTATTAAGACAAGAGACATGAAAGAGTCTATCAGAGTGCACCATTAAGACAAGAGACATGAAAGAGTCTATCAGAGTGCACCATTAAGACAAGAGACAAAAGACGTTGGAGATCCATTGCAGCAGACCTTTGATATGGAGTTGGCAACTGATGCTGATGAGACGACATTTCAATAGAGGCGAGGTTTAGCAACAAGAGGGATAAATAAGGAATTGAGCAAGACGTATTTTAGCAGTATATAGTGAAAGAATACAGTGTTTAAGCTAACACAATTATTAAAAAATCGCTTAAATCCACGAAGCCTGTAGGTCTCAGATAGTCAAGTTCCTGAATGAATGAGACTAAAGGCATCGGTAATGATGATAAACATGTCTTTAATAAACCATTTACTGACCTACTTTCATCCATTCTTTTCCATTGTGTTTCCGCCCCGCAACGCCGGGTAATCAATTCGAAATTTCGTTTATCTGCCACGGAAACTTCATTCGCACATTTGTGAGAAAATTCTTCTTCACCTGTCTGAGGCAGCTTTGTGGACATAATGTTGACAAATGCGTAAATTGTTAGCCAGGATGAAACCGTCTGGAATAATTATGCCACTATTCACTGTCGCTATTACTGTCTTTATAAAGCGGCTTCTCTACATTATTTTTGCAAGTAAGAGAATCTATAGTTATTACTTTCTCAGACAGTTCACTTTTGTGTTCAGAACAAAACAAAAACAAACTCATCTTCTTTCTTTTTCTACATGGCGTGGCTCGGTATTACTGAGTTGGCTATACGTTTCTTTCTCTCTCTTCATCTCCTTCTCTGTCTGTCTGTCTCTTTCTCTCGCTATGGCATATTTTTCTTCATACATGTAACTACTTGAGCCTTTAATATATATACAGTAGAACCTCCATAGTTGACCACATCCCTACATTGACCACCTCCCGAAGTTGACCACATTTTCATAGACCGGACACGCACCACATGTACTCAATGGAAGACGACCTCTATAAGTTGACCACCTCTGTAAGTTGTATCTTGACCACTTGGACTATGACACACAATAGTAATTTACGCTCTATTACTTGACCAGTTTTTAAAAAAATCAGTGTCTTTGAATTTTGTCGGCACAGGCATTCTGACCGCTTTTCGAAAGATGCTTGCCGACAAAGAAAATTAACCTAACTCTTTGATTTTTTCGCAAACATGCAGTATAAAAAGACCAACTTCTAAGCAAAATCTTCATTCTTGCTATGACTGCCCTGCCGGTTGATAGTAATTCAACTACTAAACTGTAAGTTCTCTCTCAGACTGTGTTTTATACACTTTATCGTTGACAAAATTCAGCTAACCTTTTTGATGGCCCAAAGGAAAGAACTCAAAGAGCTGACAATGAAGGAAAAGGTTGATCTTCTATATTTTCTGAAAAGCAGCAGCCAAAAAAAGACGGCAGAACATTTTGGGATTAGCAAGACCACAGTTAGCAACATCCAAAAACGTAAACATGAGTACTTGGAGAGATGTGGTAAGGAAAGCGGAGATCTACAACGGAAAAGGAGGAAAACTCCCCTAGATGAAGTCAATGAAGCCACATTAAACTGGTTCAAACAAATGAGGGCAGTTAACGCCCGAATCTCCGGGCCGATGATTCAAGAAGTTGCTAAAGAATTCGCAAGGGAATTCGGGGTGGCAGAAGATTTCCAATCATCAAATGGTTGGCTCGAGAAATTTAAACTGCGACACGCGATCTCTCAGAAAGTGTTGTGTGGTGAATCCAATGAAGTTCCAGTAGAAGCTGTGAAAGAGTTCATCAAAAAGTTTCCTTACTTCGCCAGAGGCTTCAAAGACGACGACATCTTTAATGCTGACGAGTGCGGACTCTTTTTCAAGGCGATGCCTGACAGGAGCCTCGCCATGAAGGGTGACAAATGTAAGAGCGGAAAACTTTCCAAAAAACGTTTCACAGTTATGCTTTGCGCTAGCTCAACCGGAGAGAAACTAAAGCCCTTGGTGATTGGTAAATCGGCAAAGCCACTCGCATTCAAGAACCTGAAGCCCGAAGACCTCCCCGTCACTTGGAGATCAAACAAATCCGCATGGATGACTGGCGCCCTATTTGAGGAGTGGGTAAGGGGCATCGACCGAGAAATGAAGAAGAAGAAGAAACGGTCTATTCTACTGACAGTAGACAACTGTCCTGGCCACCCACAAGAGGAAAATCGCACAAACATGACACTGAAATTTCTGCCTCCAAACACGACCTCAAAAACCCAATCTCTTGACCAAGGCATCATCAAAACATTTAAAATGCACTACCGGGCCCAGCTCCTGCAGTGGGTCATTACTAAAACACAGATCTGTGGTCCGCCCGTGGAAGCAACTTCATCCGCTGCATCAGTTAACGCTCTGGATGCTGTCCTCTGGATCAGTTCTGCTTGGAATAAAGTTCAGCTGGAAACGATACAGAAGTGTTTCAAGAAATGTGGATTTGTCACAACCCAAGAGCATGACGTTTTAGCCCCATCGGACAGTCCATCGCCAATGGCAGAATTCGAAGGAGTAGATTTTGAAGGTTTTGTTGCAATGGATGATGAGGTGGCAACCTGTAATGAACCTGACCCAGAAGGAATTTTCCAAGCGATATTGACCGAAGTACAGACAAGCATAACAGTGCATGAAGCAGCTGGTGAAGTTGAAGAAGCAAGTGACGATGACACAGAAATTGCAGAGACTCCAAAAGAAGAGGCTGTCAGGCATCTGATAATGCAGTTGAAGTCATTTGCTGTGGAAAAATGCCCTGGTATGTTGAGTGGTGTAGCCAGCGTTGAGAGTGCTTTCTCCACTTATGTTTGTAATAAGAATAAGACACAGACCAAGATTGTCTCCTTTTTTCAGAAAGAATGATTAAACCATGATAAAACAGATGTTGATGATTTGATTTGATGTTGTGATTATGTATGATTTTGTATGATACTGTATTCTCCAATATAAGCTGTTCAAGGAAGTAAAGTATCAGAACAATAGGCCTCGTTCCGTATGTTGACCGCCTCCGTATGTTGACCGGTTTGCTACAGTCCCTTGGGTGGTCAACTTACAGAGGTTCTACTATATACTCGTATATATAGCGGCGTCTCAAGCGCTAACTAGGTTAACAAAATGAATCACTTGTTACATAAATTCTAAAACAGCAAACATAACTCGCCTACAACATTAAAGGGTTATAATTTAGTGAATTGTATAATTTGTATAATTTATACAAATCACTTGTATTACACTAGTCAACAACCAAAATGTACCAGAAATGAAAATAATGATCTTAACTTATATTGGTGTGCTGAAAACGAAAATGAAATTAAAAAATGTTGATTGGCTCTAGTTTTCATGATATACTGTATGCTACAATAAAACGTTTCTCTAGCTTTGCCCTCAAACAAATGTAATTATCTGATTAACCGTCCAACGTATTGATGCCATTTTTTGCATACGATGTTATATTGGGTTAGACCCAACAAATATATACTTTATATCTGTGCGTCTTGTCTAGTTCCCATAAACGAATGAAATCCTTTGATCTGTGTCGGCATACAAATTATTGTGTATCGAGAAAAGAAATTTTACCACTTCAGTCACAGATTCTGTGAATTGATTAGGCATAGGCGTGTCTACTATTACAATAATGTGGCCATCACGTTTGCATATGAATACCTGTTGAAGATGATTTCTTAAATGATCTGCATGCGAGATACTCGTGACATTGTTTGTCATTCACATTTAGTGCGCTACCAAACTGGACCTTCATTGATCTAATTATTTCAATAGGTATCACCACTTTGCGGTTCATAAATATCATAATGGAACGTTGCTCCTCTATTGTGCTTGTAAATAACGGTAAGGTTATCTTTAAAAGAAATTAAACTTCATCCGAATCATAATCAGATCTCTCTGAGAAATCGATAATCAATCTCGGCTGAATATATGACAAACCATCATTCGTCCAATATTCCTATTCCTCTTGTAACACCTGGTTCTCACATTTCTTCCAATAATCCCTGGCTATATTGGAGATGGCGGCTTTTGTAAGTATTTCAACATCTTTTAATTTGAACGTTCTATTTTCTGTTGCTACCTGTTCCTTAATTTTAGCCCAGACTAATTCTATTGGGTTTAAGTGAGAATGGTAAGGAGGCAATCTTAAATATCTGTGACCATGTTCATGGATTGCCTTGTCTATGTGAAATATCTTTGTATGCTGTGTCTTTTTTACAATTCCAAGTAATTCAGGCTTCAGGGACATTTCGTTGAATGGAATGTTGTTTTTAGTCAGCCAAATCTTTATTACATCTTTAGTACTTGATGAATTAGGAACTTTATCTTCTGGTGCCACAACGTTGTGATATGAAGCATTGTCCATTATCAAACACGACGGTCTATCCAATGAAGGAAGTACATGATTCACAATCCAATCTGGAAATATCTTGCCATTCATCTCTGTATGAGAATCCCTATTATCTGTGGATTTTGAAACAAATATGAGTTCAGTATTATTTAGAAGCCCATGATGGCTGCTTCCTGCATGTGCAATTATTAGGGGCAGTCCTTTGCTGCTTGGTACTAGTCTCTTAGTTGTCCCATCAGATGAGTGCCATTCTCGTTCATTACTGTGGTGCGCATTGATCCAAGTTTCATCTAAATACACAAAATCATAACAATCTCTTCTCATTTCTCTGACCTTGCGTAAATATTTGCTTCTCATTGTAACTATATGAGGCTTCTCACAAATAAGGTTTCTACCACCAACATATTTTCTAAAAGTGAATCCCAAACTCCTAATAGTCCTCCATAGCGTAGATTTGGAAATATCAATGTCATTATTCTTTCTTAACCAAATTTTCAATTTCCTTAAAGTCACTGCCTCATTATTGTGAAACATAATGCAAATTTCTCTGCGGATCAGTTCTCTGTCAAAATTATCCACCGCTCTTGGCCTAATTTTCATGTGTACAACACTGGAATTAGAAATTTCAGATGTCGCTTTCCAGCAGTGCAATGATCGTTTGCTAATCCCCAAGGCATGAATAGTCCTCTTTTGTGGGTTTGAAATAGAATGGTATAGTTTTCCTCGAGTAGCTTCATTGCAGAAATACTTAAAAATCCTATTTGTGATTTGCCGTAATGTCAAAAAATGTACTCGCAGACTCATTTTTCGTACTTAATCACACAATACATTTTGTAGACACGCCACTGATTGACAATGTGTGCGTAACACCGGATATAAACTGTTTTATGTTCAAGAAGTGCAATTTTACGCAATTTCACGCTAAAATCATGCCAATTGTTTGATAAACCAAAAATGTGCAAATGAGGCCGTATAATTTACTGTAGACATTTCAATATGTGTGTGTGTGAAGTGTGTTGCCAAGTAGGATTATGATATTACATCGCAAAGAAACGAAAATTGAAACCAATGGCCGCATTTTAATGAAAAATTTAATTCATAGGGTCTATACCATTTCAAATTCACACACAAAATTTCACTTATATGCGTTATATATTCGCTGAGATATAACATTTTGAAGTTGGGCAAAGCTAGTGAAACGTGCTATAGTTTATTTAATTATGGTCAATTTATATATATGACGCAACTGTTGTGGGCAATTGCATAATTTTTTTCTATTGACCAAATAAAATGTAACTAGAAGTTGATGATGCAATCCTACCTACGATTGCATCACCTTTGTGTATAAATATCTTATCTCTGATAAAATTTTGCCATTAGTTAGTGCATTTGTCCTTATCAAAAGTATCGTAGTTAGAAATGCCTAGGACGTGTGAACAGTGCTAATAATTTATGTTATATATGTGGTGAGGTGATATTTCTATCACCATAACGAAATATAACTAAAGTGATTAAGAAGGCGTAGAGTTTGTATTTTGGCTGCAGAATAGGAGATCAAGATAAGAGCTGGGCGCCACACATATGCTGCAATACATGTGCAGCACATCTTAAACTGTGGTTGACTGGCAAAAGGCAAACTATGCCTTTTGCAGTCCCAATGATTTGGAGAGAGCCCACTGATCATCTCAACAAATGTTACTTTTGCATGGTCCCTCCAATTCGGAACGGCATATCAAAGAAGATAAAATGGACTCTGGAATATCCAAACATCCCCTCTGCAATACGTCCGGTACCACATGGCGATGACCTACCAATTCCCAAAGTGCAAGAATCATTTTCAGCTACTTCCACTGATGAAGAAGAGGACATTGGTGGTCCTGAACCATCAACCTCAAGCGACCCAGATTTTGAGCAAACTACATCCACTAAACCACACTTAATAACCCAAGGTGAATTGAATGATCTTGTAAGAGATCTGAATTTACCGAAGAACAAGGCGGAGCTTTTGGGTTCCAGATTGCAACACTGGAATCTCCTGGCAGAAGATTTTACAATTTCTGTGTATAGGAACCGCCAGAAGCCGCTTATTACATTCTTTTTCAAAGAGAGTGACCTTTCTGCGTGCCACAACATTTGTGGTTTAATGGCGGCCCTCAAAATCAATTACATACCGGAAGAGTGGAGGCTTTTCATTGATTCATCCAAGACGAGTCTTAAAGCTGTTTTGTTGAATAATGGTAAAGTGTTACCGTCAATTCCAATTGGTCACGCAGTTCATATGAAAGAAACTTATGAAAACATTAAGCAGCTTTTGAAGTGTATAAACTACGATCACCATCATTGGTCACTTTGCGGTGACTTAAAAGTGGTCGCTCTTTTGCTTGTACTACAGGGTGGATACACCAAGTACTGTTGCTTTCTCTGTGAGTGGGATAGCCGTGCACGAAGTGACCATTACATCAGAAGACATTGGCCAATCAGGCAGTCATTGCAGCCTGGCAGTAAGAACGTTGAGAACCCAGCACTTGTCGACACCAGCAAGATGTTGTTGCCGCCCTTGCACATTAAGCTGGGTCTCATGAAAAACTTTGTCAAGGCAATGGAGAAAACAGATGAGGCTTTCAAATACCTCATCAGAAAATTTCCAAGACTGAGTGAAGCTAAAATATGAGAGGGAATATTTGTTGGTCCACAAATTCGAAAACTTCTTCATGATGACGAGTTTCTTTGCGTGTTGCATAGCAAGGAAAAAGCAGCATGGCTAACATTTAAGTCAGTGATTGACAATTTTCTTGGAAACAACAGATCTGATATTATAATTACAATGAAATTGTAGAAAATCTCCTTCTGAAGTATAAGAGTCTTGGCTGCAACATGTCTTTGAAAATTCATTTTCTGGATTCTCATCTGGATTTATTTACGTCAAACTGTGGAGCTGTCAGTGATGAGCATGGTGAACGATTTCACCAGGATATTGCTGCTATGGAGACAAGGTATCAAGACAATTGGAGCCCTTCAATGCTTGCTGATTACTGTTGGACTGTGACAAGAGACACCTCATCGATTGACTACAAGAAGCAAGCAAAGAGAGCTCGAACAGTGACTGAATAATGACGGAATGGGTTCAAATGTGCCTTTTTAAAACATGATATGTGAACTTTAAATAATGTTTTTATTTTTTCTATCATTTTATGTTGAAATATCAATTAATTGAGTATGTAACCACAATTTTTATAATGCTAAAGTAGAAAGACTAGCTGTTCACCCCAGAGAATTAAACAAGCATACATTATTTGTATTACTGTAATGTAAATTCATTATTTAAAAAAAAAACACGAGCCAATTGGTGAATTTCATTATGATATTTAAAATCCGCATGTCAAAATCAATAAGAAATGGTATATTTAATTTCTGGTACAAATAACTTTTGAAAATTTGTTGACTAGTGTTATCTATTCTCGTGTATGTGTGTGAGGGCTGGACACTCACTGCAGATACGGAGAAAGGATTCAGGCTTTCGCGTATAAATGTTAGAGAAGAATTTTACGCATTTGCTATAAAGAGCACAAAACAAATGTCTATGTTAGAGAGAAAATAAACACGTATGCAGACCTCCAAGAACCACTTTTGTCAGTAGTAAAACGTCGAAAGCTTGCCTAGTTTGGGCATGTAACTCGTCATGACTCCCTTTCGAAAACGATCCTCCAGGGAACAGTCGAAGGCAAACGGAGAAGAGGAAGGCAAAGAAAATCCTGGGCTGATAACATCAAATAATGGGCAGGACACGGTTTTTCCACAATTGTACGCATTGCTGAGGATAGAGAGCAGTGGAGGACCCTGTTTGCTGATGCTTCCACCATGTCACCCCTACGAATCATGATGGGTTACGGGTTGAGATGAGAAGATGATGAATTTCGTGAACTCTAAAACAAAAATACGATGTCCTATAACTTTATCACAACTGTCCAGAACACGATAACTAATAAAAGCAGAATGCAACTTTGGACGTAAAGCACATAAATACTAATATGTACCAAGTACATCATAGAAAACAATGTTACTTCTCTCACATTGCCAACTCGCCGAAGGTCAACTTTTCCAAAACGTTTGGAAAATAGTTAAGAATCTTTCATCTCTCTCTCTCTATATATATATCAAAGGACTAAAGCAGCAATCACAACTATGCCTCTCCACACGCTGGCAACATTCAGCATAAAACTTCGCCTTCTGAAAACATATACGTCTCTCCTAGAGTCGTTCTACTTCCTGCTCTAACACATAACCCTTACATTCCAGACCAGCATTCCGATACCACTTCGTTCATTACACCTTAGTTACACACGTGAATTTAACAACACGACGCCACTGCTAGTCACACCAAGTAGAAACAAAACGAAGCATACCTTACTTCTACTCAAAAATACTTACTTACTTACTTAGTCGTTCCCCTTCTACCGTGGGGTGTAGAGGTTTGGAAGAGAGAGCGCCAGACCATCCTATCGGCTGTCTTCCTCCTGGCCTGGTTCCATTCTAGTCCTCGGTCCTTCAAAGATTGTCTAATGTTGTCGTCCCAGTGGACTCTGGGTCGTCCTGGGGGTCTGGATCCCTGGCTCTTTGTTTCCCATGCTTGTCGTGGTAGCCGATCATCTCCCATTCTGCAGACGTGGCCAAACCATCTTAGTTGGGACTGTTCTACTTGGGTCTGCAGGGGGTGGGATTTAAGGCCTTGACGTATCGTCTGGTTGCGTACCATGTCTGTTCTTGTTACTTCAACCACCTTCCTCAGATACCTCATTTCTGAGGTTTGGATCTGGCTTTTGTGGGTTGTAGTCACTGCCCATGACTCGCATCCATATGTCAAGACTCTACTCAAAAATAAGATAACAAATCTAGCTGAGGTTGTCGCTGTTGTACATGTCTTCATGTCAGTGGCGTCACTAGGGTTGGTGTCATCCAGTGCGGTAACTCATGGTGTCACCCCCATGGACCTTCTCCCGTACCAGATCATTCAGAATCCTTAGTAATGTTTTTTTGTACTAATGTTACTCGTAAATCGTAATTCCCGTAAATCACTGAATGTAATGGCAATAGTAGTGACATAAACAATTAGCAAAATTAAAATAGATTTTTAGCCTTGTAGATATATTGATACAGTACATGTAAGCTGGGCTTACGAAAAATGTTTTTGTGGTTATAACTAACTACCGGGATATTTTTATAAAAAAGTAATAAATTTCTGCTGAAACACTGCACTAAAATTTTATAGACAGTCATTTTGGTGTCACCCCCTCTGATAGTGTCAATCGGTGCGGTCCGCCCCCGCACCCCCTAGTGACGCCACTGCTTCATGTATAATTTAATGTTTGAAGGTTGTCGCTCTTCTTCAGCTAATGGCAAGTTGAAGAATCCGTGGCATTATCTACAATGTAGATCTCAGCTTGTCTTTTGGCTTTTTTGCCATTCCGAAATTTGTTGAGTAGGAGTCACAATCTCCAGTTTCTTTCCAGGTATAGTATTCTTGTTCGGGACACAATTAATGGATCCCCGCATCTAGTTTTAAGCTGGAAAAAAGGGAGGCGGAAGTAAAATGTATGGAATAATGTGCCTTCCCTGCCATCCATGGGAGCTCTCCAAATATGCAGGACTAAAATAGTGTTCTTCGGTTATAGACGCTCGCACGGAATTATCAAGTCTTGAACAAAGCCAACCTCTCAACTACCATCGCCTGCCATGTATTCATTACTGGATGCTGCTGCATGCAGCCAACCTCATAAAAACCAGAGTTAAGTCTGGGGGGTTCAAGTGACTCCTCAAGCTTAGTGTGCATTGGTGGCTTACTCAACATGTTTCACCACAGGGAGATACACCATCGATCCCTTTAGCGTGAGCCAGACAGCTCAATGACTAATTTGAAACTGATGACAAGAACCAGACAAGTGCCAGTGGAACACGAAATGAGAATAAGACGCTGACGATGGATATGACACACAGTGAGGACGTATGTTGATAGCCTTACAAGACAATCGTTGTGTTTGGAATCCCAAGTAAAGAGAAATAGAGGGACACCAAAGACCACACGGAAAAGAGAACTGAGACAAACATCAAGGGGATCAAGAAGACATTGAAATCCCTAGAGGTGATGGGGCGGGCAGGATGAAGTGGCTTAAGTTTGTTGACCTACACACGTTGGGTAACTGAAAAGTGGCGTAGAAAAAGACAAGCAAAAAGCAGGTTCATTGTTAGGAAGACAGTTTTATGCATACAATAATTCGAAACTGTACAGGTAAACAAATGTAACCTTGTGAACAGAAAGATGTAATTTTAGACGGCGTAATTAATTTTCTATCTGGTCTACGATGTATTTTTGTGCTCATGCTGGCATTCTCACACGGGAATGGGCGATTTAAACGAAACACACCTTTGCCATCCGTGAAGTAGACAAACGTGTGAGACGCAGAGAATGTAATGAGAGACATCCCTTGGTTTTAGTCATCTCGGCGCGGTCTGACAGCAGAGGAACACACCTTGGGTCTGAACAAAACCGTGAGGTGTGACTCCAGGCAAGAGATATCGTGGGAATGTAACCACTAGTGGGCGGAACTTGAATTGTGGACGTCTAGGAAGATAATCTTTACTAAGATGTGATCTCATGTCATCCAAACTGAGCATAGGACTCCTGATTTGCTCCCTAGAGGGATGGGTGGAGCTTAGCCTGACATTTTGACGTGGCTATCATGTGGTACATGAGTGGATATGTAGATTTAAACAAAAAGAGTTGAAGGCTCCAGTTAGAGCTGAGAAGTAGCCAGATCGTCTTCTTGTGCAAAAGGAGCCCTCGTACGATAACCAAGTGAGGTTTGGGCTTTTGCATAGTTGCGTCTGTGCTAAGAGAACTAACGACGTAGAGGTATGCTTGCATTTGAGTACATTTTTAGAATACTTTAGATTTAGTAATATTAGACGTTTCAGGTTTAGGATTTATTGCTTTTTAGAGTTTGTCTATCTATAACAGTTTGATAGAAGCTGATTGGCGATTTATGTGTTTTTAAGTGTAATTTCACGTATATCTCATAGCTATTTTCAACCGTGAGACTGTGTGTTAAATATGTACAGTATTAAGTGCATTTATAGGAGGATTTCTAGTGTCGCACTGCGCTGTATACAAGTGTGTACTTTTTACCATTATTATTATTTGTGTAGTGTTAAAGAGTAGTTATAATGCATTCTTGTGAGCCGTAAGATGGTTAATTTTACACCAGTGATTATTGTGAGAGGAAGATTAGCGTACCCTCTAGCTCCGTGAGTAGCCTATGCCTATTCCATTTAGTATAGAGCTGTAAGAATAGAGTATATATCTCCTTTTTCTTTAGAGCAGCTAGGCCTCTCACATACCGATAAATTGATGTCATTTAGACTAGTGCGCTGTGTGGAATATTTCATCATAGATAGAAGGGTGTCATTTACGTTTTCTCTCGCGTGATGATGTAGTTAGTATTTAGTATGAGTATGAAGGCATTATTGTTGACTGAGATATGTTTATTGTATGATTACCTATATACGCAGACCTGCATGAACACACACGCGCACACACAACACACACACATGGTCATTTAAGCGCATGTACTTGCATATTTTCACACATATGTATGTATTATTACGTAGATGATGTTTGTCGATTAGTACGATGCTAGTTTATTTTGTTTCATTTTATTTCAGAGAGTCCAGCAGTCTGTGCTGGGTTATATGGTGTTACGTAGAGAAGGAGCTTGGTTAAATGGTGTTGTATAGGAATTACCTACAAAAAGTAAACTGGTGGACAACTTTGTTTTTCTGTATGATTCAGATGCTACCTGATAGGGTTTCATTAATAAAAGTGGGACCCCTGTCATCAAGAGTTTTTCTGTGACAGCGGAACGTGTGTGAAAGTAGGTCAGAGAGAGTGACGACAACATTACACACGAATTCTTCTTCTTCTTCACACATCGAGTTCGCACCGTCACACAAACATGTAAACAAGCATCTTGTTTAAAAACCAAAGACGGCAACATCATCATGGTCAGAAGCCCAGGGGCTTATGCCAGTAGACATAAACCAAGAGGAACCAGACTGACTTCATCATAGTCATCATCATGAAGATGATCATCATCATCGTTATCATCGTCAACAACATCATGATTTTTTTTGCTCCTTGTGGAGCCACAACTATAGTTGTCCATTTTGCAGGAACCCTGCGTCAAAGCAAGTGCTACTCCAAGAACCGCGCTGGTGTAGTGGTTACAAAACTGCGCTGGCGACCGGGTGACCCAGGATGAAACCCGGCCGAGGACATTTGAAGATTTTTCATCGACCGGGATTTGGACTGGATTAACTCGAGCTCTGGCAAACATTTGAAAGAGTGTCGTCGACCAGGGACTGGCGGCTCCTGAGCCGACCCAGCTCTAATGGGTACCTCCGAAATCGGCGAGTATCTGCCTGAATGGCGAGGGACACCTGTCTCTGTACAAGAAAAAAAGGGATACTCACGTAAAAATCAGTAAACATTTCGCCTCGAGTAATAGCGAGCGTGCACAAAAAAAAAAAAAAAATCAAAATAACCTTCCATTTGTCATTAAATATGGCTGACTAATGCCTCGATAGAGAAAACAGAAGAAATAGCAGGCGAAAATATAATGGAACAATAAACAAACAATCCGTGGGGTGCTGAGATAAGCATTAGAAAAGTGAACAAGCATAACGTGATAGAAGTAGAGAACACAAATAAAATAACAATTTGAAAAAATACACACACAGTATTCTGCATGGATAAATAAATACGTTTTGGTGTCACGAAAAATGTGCAAACAGAGCAGATTAAAAATCAGTAAACAAATAAATTACTGAGTAATCATATTCGAAAAAAAAATATCACTCAGACGAGCTGAATATGTTAGACAAGTCGAGAACAGATAAACTAATTAAGATAGAATAATAATTAAATACTGACATCACGTGAGAATGGCGTATGAGTGCATTTGAAACCATTCTCCTCCCACCTCAGTAAAAAAAAAAAAAAAAAAAATGGAGGACATATAATGTAACTATTCCAACAAAAGCAAACAATTTAGATTAAAAGACAAAAAGGTAATTACAGTCCTATAGCATTTACTGCCGTAGAGCAGTGAAATGTTAGAGCGCTCACCATACTATATACAGCTTCGAGAGGTGGGATGGTCAGTTCCCTTCCTCGCTGTTTTTTCCTTTCCTAATACACGAGCAGAGTCAGGTACCCATTTACAGCTGGGTAGACTGGGACGTGACGCCACCTTATTTCCAACCGTGCATTTCGCAGCGAGAGGCCAGCGCTCTAACCACTCTTGTCTTTAAAGTAACCACTGGAAACATTTTATCAAGGGAGACAATCGACGTAATTTCTTGTTCCCAACAATCAAAAGCTATTGCGACCCTTTAGGGCAGTGTTTTCTAGACTTAACAACATTTTCGCACCACGTATGTGAGTTTAATCATATGGCGTCCTCCATGGGAAAGACAAGACAGCTGATTCCGCTTCATGTCTGGAGACCTTATCAGTTTATGAACATGTCTTTATTGCACATCTGTCTGGTAAAAGTAAGGAAAATTGGAACAGTAATTTCTCCATCGCGTGTGCAGTACTTATTCCTTTGATACATATTTTAGTATCAAAAGAATGAAGTAATGAATTAGTGTACGTAATGCTCTTTCACAGCTTAATGAAAAGAGTCGTGACAGCCGTCCAAAAAGATAACCTTACAACTAATCCATTCAACTAAGTTTCCTCAACCACTTAAAAACCCCTTAAGGCCCAGCTGCCCATATATGACCCAGCATACATAACTGTATACTAGTTTTATAATAAAACAAGTATTAATTGCCACTTGGTCAAATGTGGGTTATTTCATAAGCAAATTAACGGCCTTCAAATTTGTATAGAAAGTTACATTCTAAAATGCGTATTCAGTCTTAGAAACATGAGTTAAGTATACAATTTAGTGTTCAATTATAGAAGCTCTTGTGCTTTGAGGGGTAACAGATGTCGGCGATTGGTAAATTGTGTTGTACCGATAGTTAACTTGGGGTAGGTAGATCTCTTTTTGACGGAAAAGGGAAGGGGTGGGGGAGGGGAGAAAGGCTACAAGATCACAAGATCAGATGTGGTTATGGGTGACCACACCCTGCCCTCTGATTCGATCCCCAAACGATTGATTAATATGGCTCTTTGTGTGTGGTCTGGGCGTTCACACATTTCTAGAAGAATTCCAGGTAACTACCTTATTTTTTATGACATCCAGCTACAAACAGTGACTGTTTGCACCATCGTATCATAACAGCTTCCAGTCTTCCAACATAGCACCGTGTTCCCGTTAAAAAGAAATGACGACCTTGTTTACTAAATCACTTTTTTCAAATACGTCAGACGGGAACGAGATCTTGACACTGAAGTGGCGTTACCATTCTGTAAAGTATTGTTTAATGTGACCTTGTCCACCACGCTGTCGGTGGACCGGCAGGAAGCAGATATGTACGACAGAGATAAAAGTTATATGTAGACTGCGCTTATTCCAGATTTCATAAACTCTGAAATCTAAAAACGGACATGACTTTATCCAGGCAGATTGTTAGACAGTTTATTTTTTATAAAGTAGATACCCACAGCTCATCGGTAGCATGCCGCTGCTCTAAAGCAGATCGGAATCATAGCAAGATGGTGCAAAATTGTCGAACTATTCCCCGATTTTTTTCCTGCTTCGTTATTATAATAATAATAACCCCTTCAGTCATAAGTGACTATGGGAATGTACCCTTGAGGTGACAGCCCTCAGCTGCTTATTTTCCTCGTGCTCCTTTCGACGTTTTCTCCTCTCGTCTGCTTGCTGAGAGAGCTTCTTTTCGCCCAATTTGAAATTAGATAGCATCGCCACGGTGCAATCGGCAGCTTCATCCCCGCTTCGTTACAGAGCTTTTTCATACCCTGTTCAACCAGACCCAAATTGGGCTGTTCCGGTTATAATTGGGGTATACTGATTGCTTTATTTCATTTTGAAGCTAGGCCAGTGTTAGCCCTGAAAAGGGCTGGCCCTGAGAAAGACCCGTAGCTTCTGTCTTGAGTTGTCTCGTTATCTTTTCCCAATATTGCGGCTTCTGTAATCATCTTGTCCTTTTTTAGCAAACGTGTTATTTATTGTTTCCACCCGTACTATCTTTGTTTGTCGGCAGTTCTGGAACGGACTATGAGCTGAGACTTAGATTCGTCTATTTGAAGTACTTCACAATAACCCTTTTATGTTCGACTGTCTTCACGATTTATTAGGCAGTCAAACAGTGGGTCGCTTAAACCTTGATTTCCCAACATGTTCCAGGGCAAAACGACTGCTTCTTCTTCTTGTTTTCTTCTTATGGAGCATGCAGCCACAACTTTGCGGTTGTCTGCATGGCTGAAAGCTTGCATCAGAGCATGTATATTGTCGTAGATTTTTTTGATAGGCAATTATGATCGATTTTGGTCCCGTCTGAATAGAACTAGAACAGGTGGTGACTCAGTGAGAGATAAGGTAAAGAAATAGATTTCACGAGTGAAATGGTGAAAGTTAGAGTTTGTCCCTGGATTAAGAAGATATGATAGGAAACTCTTTACAGAGCGATACAACAGGAAGCAATCTGATCATCAGAAGAAGTCCCCTTATCTGACAAGTGTTTCGGCCCGATTACTCCTTTACACTCTAAGGGGGGAGGGCCCACTTGGGTCATGACTCCCAAGCGTCTCAGCTTCCTGTTGTCTGGTATCGAAAATGAACCCATTTCACTTACGGTAGCAACTTTTAATCCACAACGCCAGCCGTGGGGGCAATTGTGAAAGTAACAAAGAAAAGACAAATTATTCCGTTCGTTCCATCGCCCTTCACACCTAAGGACACACACTGAGACACGAGCGCGCAGCCGACGAACCTTAGCCACTGCGCGCCGCACGCCACTGAAATTCTGTACCTGACACACTCCCTATAGTATACATCGCCTCTTGCCCCAGAGTCGCAGCCCCCTCACTAGTACACCATAAAAACTCAGCGCTGTGGACTTAAAAAAATTTTGGTGTTTTCTGTACCGCAGCGTTTACCGTCACGATCTCCATTGCCCACTGCGGTTGTTCCACAGCCAGCCTGATGCCTTTTCGGCAGTTTCGCTAAGCCTCTTCAGTGCCCTTGTTCTAGACTGTCCCTTCAACCCCAACAGTTTCAATAAATCATACATTGATGCAGCCACAAGCCCTCTTGCGCACACTTCAACCGCCATGACCCTTGCACTGAATCCATCGTGTCTCAGATCCGCGGCTAGATCGCTATACTTGGCCGCTTTGAATGAATGTTGCTCGTCTAATCTGGATTCAAATGGCACGGTCAGTTCAATCAGTATGACCTGAAGCGTTGCTGAAGAATGAAGCACTATATCCGGCCGTCTCCGCGATTTTCTGATACTCTCTGGATATGCCCCCCGTCCAGGTAGGTCTACCGCCATCTCCCAGTCGTTTGCACAGTCAAGAAGAGATGGTAAACTGCTACCTACCAGGTTTACTCGGTTTGGGGTGTGCTGACTTTCCTGCCCTCAGAAAGTATGTGTTTGTGGTGTCTGGCCGGACTTTGCTATTCGCTTTCATTCTTGCCTGATCTATTGTCGCAGCAAGCTCATTTAGCACTTTGTTATGGCGCCAAGTGTATCGTCCTTGCCCTAATGCCACCTTACACGCTGAGAGCACGTGTTCAAGTGTCTGCCTCCCCTGGCACAGGGGGCACTGCTCATCATCCGACTTTCCCCATTTCACAAGGTTGGTGGCCGACGGCAGCAGGTCATACATTGATCTAACCACGAAGCTGAGCCTAAGAGGTGCCATATGCCATATATCATTCCATGTCAAGGATCTCTGCAGGGCTCCTTCCCATGTAGTCCATTGGCCTTGTTGGACCTGCTGCACTGCTTTTAGCAACCTCTTATCATTCTCAGCTCCTCGTATCTCCTGAACTACCATGTCTCTGCGTTCCCTGCTTGATGCCTTGGACCACCAGCGGATGTCACCATGCCCAAATCCCCGTCTATTCATTTGTGTGTATCCGATTACCTCTCTCAGTTTGAGTGACTCTTCAGCAGCATCAACAGCTTCTTCCACTCTCCACTTCCTTCCCGTTTTCAGTGTGGGCTGAATGGACTTAACCACGTCATCAGCTGACTCGCGTAGCATCATTGCAAGCCTTGCTTTTCCAACTTTGTACTCTTCAACAACTGACTTGAAGGGAAGCAGAAGTTTTGACTTTTTGCAGTACAGTGCTACATCTGACAGACCTGGTGGTACTCCTAGCCATTTTCTCACGAACTTGTTGACCTTCTGCTCTATAGCTTCCACTGTACTTGTGCTTACTTCATATATAAGCAGTGGCCACAGCAACTTCGGTATCAACATGAACTGGAGGCACCACAGTTTGAACTTTCCCAGGAGTCTGCTTTGGTCTATGATCTGTAGTCCTCCAGCCTATCATTTACGACTGAGATTTGTTGATCAGACAGTATACATCTCTGTATATATTAACATATACACTATAACCACTCACATACACACACACAGATAAGTGACGACAATTAGACGCACAAACGGGAAACTATATTAATGGAGTAGGGATATTGGGACGAGCTGACCGACACAGGTAATTAGGTTTTTATGTTAAGTTTATTTATCATAAAGAAAAAGAACTTCACAACATTTAATACCCAATATCAAAATATAAAAATCATAGGTTACAGAATTAATAAAGAAATAGACACATAAGTGCAATCCCCTCTGTTGAGACAAGATCCCACAAGAAGAAGTTAATTAACCCCCAAAAGGTCAAAAGATTAGCACTATGGTATAGAATTTGACTATACTGTAAAGAACAGAGTTTCTGGTTAATCTATTCTGAAATGAAGAGTATGAGCAAACATAAGAAGGAGAAAAAAAAAAAAAGTGAGTACATTAGTTATACCATATAAGAATTATTCATCCCTGCTTTCTCTCGCTCTGACAAACATGTGATCACATTTCATTCTCGCTTACCAAATAAGTGTTGACAACAGCTTGAACATATCTCCATGCTCCAGGTAACAGATTCAGTGTCGGTTCTTTTGGCAAAATAAGCCCCAGTTCTTCAAATGACTGTTTAATCCTCTTATTTGGTGAACGCTTACTTTGTTATTTATTATTATTGACTCTGTTCATGTCACAGCAATTAGTCCAGGTATGAAAACACAACTTCCAGATCAAATGTCACAGTGTACAGTAGCTTGAAATATTCAATAGTTAAATAGAATGTCAGGTAGATACATCTTTTTTCTGGGTAAATCCTAGCCACAACACAAGTGGTCGGTACTCGGGAAATGTTGATGAAAAATGCAAAAGAAATCTGTGTAGCTAAATGTCCAGTTAAACTTTATTCTTATAGTGTCATATATTGGTACGCTCTCTCTCTCTCTCTCTCTCTCTCTCTCTCTCTCTCTCTCTCTCTGTCTCTCTCTCTCTCTCTAGGTGAGACAAGAGGCCAACAAGGTCAACCTCGAAGACCCGATATATTTTATAAGAATGTCTTTTCTTGTATTTTTTTGGACTAGACTTAGACCCTTTCTCAGATTTAGGCCGCTGGTAGATTTTGGGTTTGTGACCCGTACTAGATATAGGAAGAAAAATACAAACATTTAACCACAATCTCAATTCAATCCTTATCCGCGTAAAGGTATAATTTATTATTATCATTTAAAAAAAACCCCCGTAAAATAAGCGCTAGTCATTTATAAAATTACTCATAATGAATTAGAAATAAATATATATTTCGTCAGCACTCATAATGAATAGTGCATTTACTAGTCGATTAAAATATCTCTTACTGGTTAATAGCAATTAATTAAATCAACGCTACAGCCGGAACAATTTAGCAATACATTATTTTTATTCTGCAAGCCAATTAACACAGTAAGTCCTAGTGAAATATAAATGACGAACTTTTAACAATTAAATCACTCAACACATAAAATCTTAGTGAAATATAATGCCGGACTTAACAATTAAATCACACAAAATTCTAGTATAATACAAGATTTACCGCAACACAGAAATATGACTATCTCCAATCGGAAAAAAACTAAGAAATTCCACTGGTATAATGGATCTAGAATTCGAAGCTAGACGTCTGAAAATTATGTGGGTACTAGATAAACTGAGTTTGAAGGATGCGATATATATGAATTAGGTAGAAAATACCTTTGGGGAAATCTGTGGTCAAATTCTGAATGAAAGTTAAATTTGCAACTTCCGCCGACCGCTAGACGTTGGCCCACAAGCAAATCGTCTCTTTGATCTCGTCGATCCGTAGCTTAATTACATTCCGAACAAACGGATGTGGGGGGGGGGGGGGGGGGGGGGGGGAGGGGGGGTAACTGTGATTGTCTCCCCCTTGATTTCTTCATTAGCTTATTCCCCTTTAGAAAGTGCAATCCATCAAAGGTACAACTTTTGAATAATCGCCCTTGGTTCTACCAATATACAACCCGTTCCCTCTCTCTACACGCGTTCATAGTCTGGTAGTAAACATTCCTGGTGTCTATAAAACATAGAGAAACGAAAAAAATAGGCGTGGCTACAATTATGAGTTTGACAAATATAGAGGTACGTAGGTTCTGCCTTAACAAAACGTGCATAACTAATAAGGAAGCACGGTGGGAGCAAAAACGTGTGGGTGCATGTAATCTATATTTACATAGCTCTGTCACATATATGTTCTTGCAGCAGTGGTTTTTTAAGCAATTTGTTGTACATGATGAGGTGCCAGCCCTACGTACCTCATATTGGTCGTCTGTAGCTGCATGCCTGATGGTGCAATAGCCCTATGTTATCTTTGTCTCTCAGACTACCGGAAACTACACAAGGCATTTGTCATTTTGTTTGAAAGTTATTTAGTCGTACTAAGTTTCTACAAGATGGAATAGCCAGCTCAATGCCGAACCTTCCTTAAAGGCCTGTCAAATGATATGCATGATAGTTTGTAATATTACCATTCCTCGCCACCCTTCCGGGCCGAAATAACACAGGTGACTAAGTTACAGAGGTGCAACTATTGCATTCGTGCATGCTGTTTATTTCAGAGTCCAAACTGTGCTTAAATGCAACTAAATCTGTTATTTGTATACCATTCGGTTCCTTTCTCGTTCGTTGTGGAGCACAAGTCAGCGTTGCAGTGACCTCCGTTTTACAAAGCCAGCGCTAAAACATCGAATGAGTTCTTGCAATGGTGGGTAATTAAGTAATTTCTTTTACATGATAGGGTTGCCAGTCCTTAACCAACTAAATCGTCTTTGTTGCCTGATCGACCACTATCATGTTAATCTACTCAAATGGACTCCCTAGTTGTTCACAGTGTGTAAAACAATCATGCGCTTCATCGACGGACTGGTGCCTTGCAGACGATTGTCTTAGAAAGAAGTACAGACTCAGCAGCTATAATGTTCTTCAAGACATATCCAAACATCAGGCTTGTGTCTCAAATAGATATACATTTAAAAAATTTCAAATCAAGGAGCAATAACTGTAATTTAACTAACACGTTTGAAGAGAGTTATTTTTTATGCATAGAAACAGAATAAAATCTATAATGGCCAATAAATTGAGTTACAAGAGATAGCGAGAATGCTGACCGCAATGAGGTCTAGGGATCAGAAGTTGAAGAACAACTGTAGTGGAGGAAGAAGAAATAAATAAAAATAAAACATTAATGAAGGAGAGGTGCTACAGCCCATTTTAAGTCAAAATAGGACTAAAATGAATATTTGAATTGTTCTGTATTCGAATAATTGATATTCTCCTGACTCTAAGTATGCCACAATCATTTGCCAGAACACATTCTAAGTAGGTCTTTTTTCGTTGTGTTAAGTGTATTTTCTTAAGAAATTGTGCTTTTCCTAAGAAGAACAATAATTTCTCAGAACCTTATTTAATGTTTCTAATTTTCTGATAACTTTCGAATTTCTTATTAACTGATTTGGCACAGATACTTTCTTTTGTATAGTAAAACGTTTATCAAATCAGATTTTTTTTCCACATCATAGCAAACTCGGTAATTGATCCAAATAATGTAAAATTACGAACAAAAAATTTGTTATTATTTTTAGATACAAACTTTACAGTTATATATCTCAGGATTTACTTACGTTATTTAAAATCTAATCTGATAAAAGTTTTAAAATACAATGATGAGCTTCCATTTCAACTTTGGTACTCAAAGCTTAACACATTTTTTAAAAGCCTTAGGGAATAGAAATATAGGAATGAAGTCTAATTTAGCGGCCTTTTACATGTGCAAACAATAGCATTATGCCATCAAATGCGTTGGTACGCACAGCTATTACTGTCGTACGTCAGCACTGCTCATTTTGTATCGAAATTCGCAGTTAATTATGTAAATAATATTTTACTGTAGTTATTCCCTTTAAATTGTAATCGTTGTTCCTTGTGTTAATATTTGTTTCATGAATACCCAGTCCACACAAGTGAGGATATACAAAGTTTACAAAAGGGAATGACTTTTCAATTGCTCCACCGTGTGAAGGATTGGAATTTTATTGAGAAAGCGTATCTGTCACAGCTCGCTATGCGCAGATATGGAAATCAACAGTAAGTGGGGTAAAACATAATTGAAGAATACATCACAACAGTACTGAAATATTTCAAATATACCAAAGAAGAAATATTTTTTAAATTATTGGCGGGGGTGGGGGTGGGGGGTGGGGGGGGGGGAAGGGGGAATGTAAGGGCGGCTATAAGTTATTGCAGCAATGTATGTTAGTGTATTTACCGATTAATTCCCTTAGATTTCCAGATGTCAATCGGTGCCTAACACCCTTATAATATTATGGAGGTCTTTCATCTTCCAGTACCATACCTTGTGGCGTATGAGATCATGTCTCTGCACAACTTCTTGACTCCAGTATAATTTATCAATTCTGTTGTTGACCTCCTTCCATGCCACCATGTCAAACTGTCCAGTATTTGCTCTCTTTGTCTTCCTCTATCTATTTTTCTTATCTTATCTGTTGTTACGTTATATTCCAACTGTCCTCTTCTCATAACATGCCCAAAAAAGTGGATTGCCTCTTTCTAACTTGATGAAGATCTCTACGTACACATACATAATAGACCCACTCCTCTCTCAGGAACTTCGTAAAATGTGACAAATGTAAGGTTGTGCATGGGGCTGACCCCGCATTGTGTATATAATTAATTGCTACAGACAGCACTACTGTAAAAACGCAAGGATCGCATTCACGCAGGCTTCTGCAGGAGTGAAAACCACAATTCGGCAAAACCCCCCGAATACCAACGTTCGGCTACCAAGTGAAGCAGAATCAGACTATGTTGTTTCGGAACAAACAGGGAAGAGAAGGCCTTCTTAGGAGACTGTGGCAGAAAATAAGAAAAAACCAAATTCACTGCGTCATCTTCGGGGTCTCCCGGATCATGGTTTGTTTTTAACTGCTCTGGTTTCTTTAAGCGTTTTCATCTACATACCTTGTATATACTGAGATTTTATAGAGTGCATCTTTTCCAAAATAAGTTACATCTGCTACTCATTTCCGCTCCACAAGCTAAAGCACACAGTTATCCTTTTCTTATACTTTCGCTATTTGGGATTATTAAATATCTGCAAATGAAAATAATTAAGATCACATTTATATCGATTAAGCAGTTACATAAAAAAAAAAACTTTAATAATTGAGCTTTCACGTGTTTTTATTAAATAGTTCTAATGTTTGTATAACTTTAGTTATTAAAATTAAAAACCGCACCAGGGCTTTATGGCCGCACTGTGTGTGTGTGTATATATATATATATATAGGGTGTCCGAACGAGAACAGGTAGATTTTGTTCTTGAATAACTAGTCTAAAAGTGAAACAATTGTAAATTTTATGTTATGTATGTTTTATTTAGACATGGCAGTTATGTGTGGAACACTATATCATGGCCGCCTCTGCTAGCCATACAGATGCGCGCCCTATGGAGCACATTTTGCATGACATTTTCGCATGTTTCAACTTGTATAGCGGCGATATCCTCTCGAATATTGACTTTGAGTTGCTCAATAGTCTGTGGCTTGTTGGTATAGACCTTCCTTTTCAAAAAACCCCATTAAAAAAGTATAATGGAGTTAAATCTGGCGATCTTGGAGGCCAGTCGATGTCGCCAAATTTCGAAATTAATTTGTCCGGAAACATCCTATTCAAAATTTCTCTTGTGTCGCGTGCTATGTGCGATGTGGCGCTATCTTGTTGAAACCACATGTCACGTAGGTCCAAATCCTCCAATTGCGGACTGAAAAAGTTGTTAATCATGTCCAGATAGCGTTCGCCATTGACCGTAACAGCATTGCCATGAGCGTTCTCAAAAAAGTATGGCCCAATCACACCTCCAGCCCACATAGCGCACCAGACTGTCACTCGCCGAGGATGTAGAGGCTTCTCATGTATCTCTCGTGGATTTTCGCTTCCCCAAATACGGCTGTTTTGATTGTTTACGAAGCCACTGAGGTGGAAGTGAGCCTCATCACTCATGATGATTTTCTTCAAAAATTCAGGGTCATTTTCAATGGCTTCTAACATCCAATTACTGTAATTACGACGCCGTTCGTGGTCTGCAGGTTGAAGAGCTTGCGTCAGCTGGATCTTATATGGGTGTAGGTGTAGATCTTTACGCAAAATTGTGTGTAAAGATGACCGAGATAGGCCGAATTTTTGTGAACGGTGTCTGATGGAGGTGCCCGGCATTTCAGCTACACTTTCACGCACAGCAGCAATGTTTTCCAATGAAGGAGCGCTTCGGGGTGCTGGAGGCCTTAAGCGATTCACCACCAAACCAGTTTCTTCAAATACCGCCACTAAACGCTGAATTGTGCATACTGCAGGCACATGATTACGACTCAAAATTTCACGTAATTTACGCCGAGTCACCGCAATTGAACACCGATTTTGATAAAAGTTTTAACTATTGAAACGCGTTGTTCATACGTGTACCTCTCCATAATGAATTTGCCACGTCTCTATTTGACGTCTGCCAAATATGAAGTGACAGAAACAAAATCCGCAGAAATGGCGGGCAATTCAAATCTACCTGCTCTCGTTCGGACACCCATTATATATATATATATATATATATATATATATATATATATATATATATATATATATATATATATATATATATATATATATATATATATATATATATATATATATATATATATATATATATATATATATATATATATATATATATATATATATATATATATATATATATATATATATATATATATATACATATATATATACATATATATATATATATATATATATATATATATATATATATATATATATATATATATATATATATATATATATATATATATATATATATATATATATATATATATATATATATATATATATATATATATATATATATATATATATATATATATATATATATATATATACTGAAGCACTTTAAAAACGCACCACCTGTATAATCCAGGAACAGAGTGTGAAATGTAAATATGTCTTTACAAGTTTACATATTTGGAATCTTCATTCATTTTCCTATAAATCCATGCTGGTCATTAATTTGTACATCCGATTGTTAAGAAATTCATTGCATTCTGTGCAGGCAAGGGAGAAAACCAAAAATGCAACCAATAAAAAAATTCATTCACACTATCCTCAGTATCTGGTATGTCCACCGTGTGCTTACAAACAAGCTTGGCAGCGGCTCCGCATGGAACGCACATGTCGCTGAAGGAAATTCAGGGGAATCAAGTCCCATTCACGTGTAAGAGCAGCTTCGAGCTGTTGCAGATTAGCTGGAGAACCTTGCCTGTAGTCTCTGCGTCCAAGCTCGTCCCACAGATGTTCTATAAGGGACATGTCTGGTTATAGGGCAGGCCAATCAATCGTCACAATGTTCTGCTGCTGTAGATATTGCTGCGTAATGCATGCGTTGTGCGCACGTGCGTTATCCTGCTGGAGAAGCTGCAAGTCTGGATAATTTGTGAACGCAGGAGCAACCAATGCATCCAGAACCTCATCTCGATATGTCACAGCATTAACATTTCCACGGAAGACGTGAAGAGGCAAGCAATGGTGAAAACTGAATCCTCCCCAAATGTGAATACTGCCACCTCCAAATCGGTTGTGCTGACGAACACAGCAATCTGCAAAGCGCTCTCCACACCGTCGCCAAATCCGCATACGTCCATCAGCAAAGGATATGTTGAATCTGCTCTCGTCTGTGAATAGGACAGCATTCCACTGCAGTCTAGTCCATCTGACATGTTGCTCTGCCCATTGCAGGCGCTGCTGACGATATCTGTGAGTCAAGTTTGGCCCAACATAAGGTCGTCTTGCAGTAAGGCCTGTATCTCTGAGTCGTCGAATGACTGTCATTCGAGAGACTTGCCCACGTCTGCCCACTATTGCTCTTGCTGTTTGACTTGCCGGGAAAGAACGATTCCTTAGGTGACTCAGCACAATATGACGATCTTGCGCAGGGGTAGTAACTCGTGGTTTCCCACTCCGAAGTCTATCCCGGGCACTGCCAGTGGTTCCGTAACGTTCATTGAGACGTACAATAGTACTGTGGTGGCAATTCATCCTTCTGGCAATGACCCGCGAGATTATTCCGGTCTCCAACATACCAATGGCTCGTTGCCGGTCGTTTTCAGAAATCCATGGCATTTCAAGCACATGTACTGGGTGTTTTGTCTCAACGGCCTCTTTTATACCGAGCATACTGCCACAACGCGTACACATTTTCAGGGTCATAGCTGTTGGGAATCGTGCTGCACGTGTAACGTTTATTGTTTTCATGTAGACTGTACACAAACCCGTGGGTTGAATCATGCACTTTCCATTCGAGCAGCCATTCGCTCTCTACCTCATGACAAACACGGGAAAAATCCATTCCCACACTTTTTTTTCCAGCTTCTCAGCATCAGTATATATAATAGTGGTACGTTTTTAATGTGCTTCAGTATATATTTATATATCTATATATCTATATATCTATATATCTATATATATATATATATATATATATATATATATATATATATATATATATATATATATATATATATATATATATATGTCACAGTGTGATTAACACAGCTGTGGACTGGCGGTGCTCCACTGGGGTCGGGTACATAATGTCAGTTGGGTGTTAGAGGTGTTTTCATGCACTTAACTTAACAACACGAGACTGCGGGGTCAGCAGGTCAGGGGTGAACGCAAGGGGCGTTCTGATTGGGCAGTGAAGAAGAGAGAGTAATGAGAGGGGAGGTTTTGGGATGATGGCCGACTCGTATTGTCGAATGCAAGAGGATATTTAGTTGTGAGAAGATAAGGCATTCGGTTATCTGAGATTTTCATCAATGTGTTACACTTCGCTAACTACATATATTGTTGTGATTTTGTGGTGATAATTATTTGAATACATTAGACAGAGTTGGGAACATTGCTAGTGTTCGTTATTATTTGAATGTGTTCCACTCCACCCCTCTGTCTCTCATGTGTAGTATTTCGAGGACTAAGGCATACGTGTATTTAATACAAAATACCCTGTGTCAGGTGGGGGCTCGTCCGGGATTTATAATATTATATAATTAGTAATCATTCTCCTGTGATCTCTTTTCCATTTGGTTGGTGAGTACGTCATCCAACTGGTGTGGTGTTGCAACATACTACCTTTGGTCACTTCATTGTCGATTGTAGGTTTTTGTTGTGTCTTCGTAGAAGTATAATTTTGGGGTAATTTGGTTGTTGTGTAGGTTTAGAATTTTCTCTTTTGAATTGTGGAAAGAGATTGTGCTAAACTGTTCTTTAGGATGGTTGCTAGGTGAATTGTGTGCCGGAGCACGGGCACATAGAGCTGACCCTATTGGCTGCCCTGCATAATTCACGTTGCACATTTTAGTGTATTAGTGGTGCAGGTCTGGTTTGATTGCACGGTGTCATATGTGTAATAGTTCTCTTTGTCATGTTTAATTGGAGTGTTCTCTTGTATTCATCTTACTATCATGTACATACGTTAATTTCCCAAACTCTTGTTTTCATTTGTTAACAGCTACGGTTTATAATTAGACATCTGCTGCTGTCTGAGGATTTTTTTTTCTTATTCCACCGTACTGTTGTGTTCGTTCGTGTAGTAAGGTCGTCTTGATAATCCTCATTATTGTCATCATTGTTTGTATTTTTGTTTGTTTGGTTGTAGTGAAGTGTATCTCAATTTCAATTCCAGTACCAATAGCATAAGAGTAGGTTGTGGATTTTTGCTTGTGTAGACGTCGTTTTCTGGTTTGGTTGAGAATCTCATGTATGTTTATGCCATTAATTGTATTGCAGTGGGGGTTAGTTTCACTGCTTAAATATTATATGTCATGGGTACAGCAAATTATGCTGTTGAATAACTTCACACCATTATACTGAATACACCTATTTGATTGGTACAGTCAGTATTTCTGACTAGGCATTACATATAATTTTGATCCTTTTTTTTTTAAGTACAATATCTGATAATTTTCCAGTGGGGAATACTGAAGGCATTTTTTTGTGTACACTGAATACTGCTTTAAGAAATTTGAATTTAATTACATTACATTACGATGGCTAGTCTCTTAGAATTTGTTGAGGTTGGTAAAGAGCTAGCATTAACAGGCCCTGCTCTACAGGAATGGGCAGAAAAAAATGGAAAAAAAAATAGGAAAATGATAGAATGGAACGGTGTGAGGAGAGAGAATTCTAGAAATTGAAGATAGAAGCAGAGAAAGAGATGAAGAAGATAGAAGCTGACAAATTGAAGATAGAAGCAGAGAAAGAGATGAAGAAGATAGAAGCAGAGAAAGAGTTGAAGAAAATTGAAGCTGACAGAGAAATAAATCTAAAGAAGCTAGATAATGAGTCCAGGAAGCAGGATTCAGGTGGGAAAGAATTCTCACGTCCCTATAGACTACGGTTACCCAATTTTAATCAAGATTTGGACAGTATGGACGTGTATTTGGAACGTTTTGAAGCAGGAGTTTTGGCTTGGATGATAAAGAAGGAGGAATGGCCTGTTTTGCTGGGAAATTTGCTTTCAGGATCTGCGTTAGAAACTGTGTATAGTATCCCTTTAACCGACAGAGCAAATTATGACATAGTCAAGGAGAGGTTGTTAAGGAAATTTCGTCTAACGGCGGAAGGGTATCGGGCTCGTTTCCGAGACGTGAGACCAAGCGTCAATCAGGATTTTGAGGATTTCATTGCAAAAATTACTCAGCTGTTAAATCGATGGATTGAGATGGAAGGTATTACTAAAGACTTTGATGGGCTTTTCGACCTTATGTTACGGGACAAAGTATTGTCATCGTGTTCATCTGAGCTTATTGCGTTTTTCCAGGAACGCAAGCCCAAAAACATCGGTATGATGTCAGAATTAGGACACCAATACGTGACCGCGCATCCAGGAAATGTCATACACAGGGAGAGTATCTCTGAGACTTTCTCAGCGAGTATAGGAAAGATTACTAGAAAACCTTACAATCAACATAGATCAAAGAGTGCCGATAGATTTGGCACCAACAGATTTAATTATGATAGACCCTACTTTCGAGGAGACAGATCTCCTGCACGGTATGACAATTATCGGGACCATAGATCACCGAGGAAGAAATTTAACTATCAATCTGATAGAAATCAATACAGATATACTGGAGACAGACAGGATAGGTACCCGCGGAATCAGATCCAGATAGATGCGCCAAACGAGCAGGAACAAAAACGATTTCGCAAAAGCTCACCTTACCAAAGAAACAAATCCTTTGAGAAAAAGGAGTCAGACCGAGTAGTCAGACACTCTCCAAACAATAGTCCGAAAAAGGATAGCAATACTCAGCTACACTGTAGTCTTTGTAATGGAACAGGACATTTGGAAAAGGTCTGTGCTAATAATTCAGAACGAGCGAATTCGGCTTGCATATTAGAAACCTTTAACAATGAGAATTGCGAAGGGTGTAGGCCATTATTTGAACCAGACGGTAAGCCTATGCTTATCTGTGGTCACACTCTGCCTTGTCTCTCTTCTCTTGAAGAAAATGGTCATTTAGAATTGCATGCAGGATTTGTGCAAAAGCAGGAATTGTCTGTGTTGAGAGACACGGGATGCACAACTATAGGAGTGCGTAGATCCTGCATTGACGACTCATGCTTGATAGGTAAGACAGCAAGATGTGTCACTTTCGGGGGTAACATTGAGTATTACCCTCTTGCCATTATTGAGGTGGACACACCCTTCATATCTGGTAGAGTACAGGCCTGTGTACTCGAAGCACCGATAGCGGATTTGATTGTGGGTAATGTGCAAGGTGTGCAGGAATGTACTGAGATGGACATCAGGAAATGGAGCGACAATCATGTGCTTTGGCTTAGTGAACGCGCCCGCCACATTTGTGAGGATGATGAGAAGATTGTTAGGACATCGTTCAGATATTATTACATATATCGACGATATATGTTTGTTTCATGAGTCATGGGAGGATCACATGATAGGGTTATCTTCCCTATTGCAGTGTCTAAGGCAGCATAATTTAACGGCACGGCCGAGTAAAGTTTGCATAGGTTTTAAAGAGTTAAGTTTCTTAGGACATACTGTAGGTCATAATCACCTGAAACCGGAAGATGTGACAGTCACAAAGATTTTACAGTTGCAGACACCTAGAACAAAAAAACAAGTGAAAAGTCTAATTGGACTTGTGAATTTTTATCACAAGTTCATCCCTCAGTTCTCTTCCATTGCAGCTACACTTACCTCGCTAACGAGTAAGGTGATGCCAAATAGAGTCGTGTGGACACAAGATTGCGAGATAGCCTTATCTAGAAACAAGAGGGTGTTCTCTAGGAAACCCATCTTACTGATGCCAGATTTACGCAAACCCTTTGTTTTGCGGACAGACGCGTCTTCTGTAGGAATTGGAGCTTGTTTATTGCAAGACCACCAGAGTACTTTACATCCAGTGATGTATGTGAGTCGGAAGCTGTTGCCGGCTGAGACTAGGTACTCCACGATTGAAAGGGAGTGCTTGGCAATTGTGTGGGCAGTTTCAAAGTTGTCCCGGTATTTGATAGGTGCACATTTTGTATTACAGACAGACCATCGACCACTCTCATTTTTACAGTCGTCGAAATCGACAAGCTCGAAATTAACTCGTTGGGCTCTCTTACTGCAGCAGTACAAATTTACTGTTTTACCCCTAGAGGGTAAGCTCAACGTTGTAGCTGACACTCTGTCTCGTTTGTAGAATGATTGTTTTTTTTCTTGGGTTTCCCCCACACGATGTTTAAATGAGTATGCAAGATATGTGAAGACAAGAAGGATATGAATGTATACTTGGCTCAAAAGCCGGATGTTGGGTGTTTGGAGTGCGCCCAGCCGCCTTCCAAAAGAAAAAAAAAACTTTGTTTTTTTTTCCCCCGGGGGGGAGAGTAGATGTCACAGTGTGATTAACACAGCTGTGGACTGGCGGTGCTCCACTGGGGGCGGGTACATAATGTCAGTTGGGTGTGAGAGGTGTTTTCATGCACTTAACTTAACAACACGAGACTGCGGGGTCAGCAGGTCAGGGGTGAACGCAAGGGGCGTTCTGATTGGGCAGTGAAGAAGAGAGAGTAATGAGAGGGGAGGTTTTGGGATGATGGCCGACTCGTATTGTCGAATGCAAGAGGATATTTAGTTGTGAGAAGATAAGGCATTCGGTTATCTGAGATTTTCATCAATGTGTTACACTTCGCTAACTACATATATTGTTGTGATTTTGTGGTGATAATTATTTGAATACATTAGACAGAGTTGGGAACATTGCTAGTGTTCGTTATTATTTGAATGTGTTCCACTCCACCCCTCTGTCTCTCATGTGAAGTATTTCGAGGACTAAGGCATACGTGTATTTAATACAAAATACCCTGTGTCAATATATATATATATATATATATATATATATATATATATATATATATATATATATATATATATATATATATATATATATATATATATATATATATTGTCGCAGAGAGATTTATGATTAATAAATTTCTATATCTGTTCTTTATTCTACCCGTGTCTTCTACTTTAATATCGCAATTTTATCCTTTTTTTCGCATTTGTTTGATTGTGGAAAATATAACTTTCCCATTCAAACCTTTGCCTATTCTTTTTTTATTTAGCAACACATTTTATTGCTGTTAAGCTAAGTCCTTGATGAGATCGAATCGTGTGAATTCGTTCTCGACAGGGATAAGATGGCAGACACATTGTCTAGCATTTTCTCTGACACGGCTCGTCTATGGCTAAGTTTCTCGGTGATAGGTGTGATATGAAACACACGGATCGCTGGGAACGTCCATAAGGTAGCATTAGGTGTAAAAACGCGCACTGGCAGTTTTTATTGGCGACGTCTGAGTTAATGTAAGTGTTAAGACGGCACTATTCGGGTTTTCGAGAATTAGTCAATCATTTCTTTTCATAAGATATAAACCCCAGTAGTTTAGACTAAATTCATTCAGTACTCCGCAGTCAAGACTAGAACCATCTAGCGTTCGATTCCTAAGATCTCTGTTGATAGAAGCATCATTTAGTTGGTCGATTGCCATCTAGCTTTCTATTCCTAAGATCTCTGTTGATAGAAGCCTCATTTAGTTGGTCGAATTGGAAATAGTTCTTAGTAGTTCTGTGTTGAGGTATAATAATATATCCAGTAGTTTTTGAGTGATTTATGTGGTGATCGCTTATTTTATTTCACTAGATAATTTATGTGCAGAGTGATTAAATGATAATTCAGTTATATTCTCTAAAGTTACTGCGTTACAGTGGAGAGCAAATAAATTATGATTTCTAGCTTAAACTCATGCAGCTATAAATAAATTTAATTAAATTGCTAGTAATCAGTCGAGAATATTTTAAACTAACTTATAACTGCACTGATTCATCATTGAGTATTGACGAAATACGTATGTATTTCTAATTCATGATGATTTTTTTTTTATGAATATAATTTATTTCACGGGAGTTTTAAACGATAAGACAAACTCTAAGCTTGCAGTTTATAATTTAAGTTATAACCGAAGTGGATAACTATGTTATATTTTACGCGGGTATGATAGGATTGTGAAACATGCTATATGATGTTAAGTTTTGCATTTTTCTCACTATTCAGTTCTGGGTCAATAACCCTATAACCTTACCGGCGGCTTCCATTCCATATGAACTGAATATATTTTCTACAAAGAAAGAACATTCTAAATAACTTATAAGGGCTTTCAAAGTGACTGTCCGGCCTTGTGGTTTACACCCAGATAGAGACATAGCACTGGCCCAAAAGACTTATTAGAATAAATGATAACTGGATTATTCGAATATCCAGTGTTCTTGTTTGTTTCCAAAGTTCATATACAGTCGGCCTGTGGTGGCGACAAAATCATAAACAGTAACAGTACTTATATAACGACCACGTGTTGTGAAGAAGATCGATCCTGAATAGAATTTGTTTACCTGACAATCGAATGTATGATTGAAGAATTCCCGCTACTGTACCCTGTGACCAGTTGATTCCATAATTATTTCTTACCTGGACAAAATTTGTAGTAACATTTGTCAGCACCCTGTTAAAAAAAATAGTGAAGTTAGCGCTTCCCAACATTTGATTAATTAGTCGGTTGGAGAAGCTGGGGCTGTCTTCGCTAGTCAACCAACAGTGGATGGGCTGCATGTTCCTTTAATAAAATTTTCCAGAAGGTGGTGAATGCATCCTGTAGGTAAGGTTGATTGTGTGTGTGTTTTCCTGTGATCACAGTTTGTTTGTCAGAGCAAGCGAAATGCAGGAAAAATAATTCTTTCATGTAATAACTCATTTAATAACTCTGTATTTTGTAATTTCATTTATGCAAGTTTGTTGCTAAATGCTGTTTTCCTCTTAGACTAGATTCAGGTATAAACTCTGTTCCTAAACTATAGAGGTGAAATCTTAGACTATAGCGTATAAATCCGTGATTCTTTGGGGCTAGCACTTTTCTTCTAACAGGATCGTGGGCTAAACATAGAGAGAAAAGATTACACCTATGGGTCTATTGTTTTTTTGTGTAAATTCATTAACGTATGTGTACTTGTATGAGATTTGATATTCTACTGATTTCTGTTGTGACATTTCTTATGATAAATAGAACTTTACATAAACCTATTTAAGTGTGTCGGTCAGCTTGTTCCAAACAAATATTCATATTCCATAGATATAGTTTCACGTCTGTACGTCTAAACGTTCGTCACTTGTGTGTGCGCGTGTCTGTGGGTGGTTGATATAGAGTATACCTATATTACTGGGTACTCTGTCTGACATACATTTCTGTTGTAGAGAGATAGGCTGAGCGAGAGATTTCTCGAGTTTCAGGGACAGAAGTACTTATTTTTCCACCATCTCACTCGTGAAAACTATTTTCTTATATCTTCTCTCACTGAGTCACCTCATGTTCTAGTCTATTCAGAAGGGACCAATCTGAGTCTCAATTCACCTATCGTAAATCTACGATATATATATATATATATATATATATATATATATATATATATATATATATATATATATATATATATATATATATATATATATATATATATATATATATATATATATATATAGTGTTTGAAAGCCACTCCCCATTTGTAAATTGTTTATCCCCACGTGTATGTATTGGATATACATAAAACAAATGTGAAAACATTGAGACATGACTACTTTTTGACTAATACGTTTTATTTCCAGACACAAATAAAGTAGAAAGTGGCTAAAAAATTGACGTTACCAGAAAGAGCACAAATTGCTAACCGCTATGTAGTCAGTGTATCAGTGTCAAAGTTCATCGGTAACGTTAACCCACTAGGTTGTTTTGGTTATGCATCAAGCTGTTTTCTAGTCTTTAGTACCAAAAATAAAATTAATGCCTAGTTCTCTTAATTTAAAAAAAAAATGTTGCCTCGTTTTGGCGAGGCGCGACCCTTTCAATTTAGTCGGTTATATTAGTGCGCATGTCCAAATATAAAAGACCTTTAGGGCTGATTTAAGTTTTTGTTCTCTCTAGTTCTGTTAAAGGAAAAGCAAACAAACAACTTGGAGCTTATCAATAGACCCAGTGGGGTAACAGTGAACACAGACTAGTACTGAAAATAAAATTCACGTTTAGTTCTGTTTAGGAATCTCTGTTCTCTGAGTTAGCGATGGAATTACAAAAGTGAAAAGTGTTCTGACTTTTGCCATTGCTTCATTTAATACTTAGCTGTTGTTTCAGGGACTTCGTCTCCCTCCTATAGGTTTAGAGTTTCAAGACAGGAGGAAGACAGCCGATACAATATTATGGCGCTCTCTCTTACAAACCTCTACACTTCACGGTAGAAGAGGAACGACTAAGTAAGTAAAAAGTAAGAAAGATTAATAATTATATTATAGTGAGTTCCAATTGAACACATCCCATTCAACACCATCCAAGACTACCAGCTGGGTAGCACACACTTCTGACCCATACAGGGCGAATATAAACAATCCCTCTCGTTTCTAAGCTCAAAATATGCGAAGTACACATACACACAAATTTACATGAGAGGAGCAACCTCCAGGGGCTGTCTAAATGAGAATTGACAAGCATGAAGGCGCGAATATACAATAAAATCCCAAGAAAAGTAGAAGAGGGCGAGGATAAAAATAAGAGGTGGGAAAAGCGCGCTTTGATGGGCAGTTTGGTAGGAAAATGTGAGTCAACTATCACAGTTGTTCCAACATTTGATACATAACTGGCTTTTGTTTTGAGGTTCCATCGTTTCGTACTGTTGAAGTTGTATTACTTTATATTCTCAATATTTATTTTCCAGAAAATAGCCGCCGATTTCAATATATATTAGATACTTATGTTTATTATTGTTATTTCATTAGGTAAAACAAATAACGAAGTCCCATAACTGCTAGAGGTGATAAAAGACATCTTCTTCTTTGATCCTTAGCCACCGACCGTCAAAGCAGTCAGTGGCCATTACGCCTGGTGGCGTCTTGTAGGGCAACAACAAATTGATTCCACTTTGCTCGGTCGGCGGCCATCCTTCGTACAGTGCCCCAACTCTGGTTCATTCTTTGCATCTCAGCCTCCACAGTCCTCCGCCAAGTAGTTTTTGGTCGGCCTCTCTTTCGTTTTCCTTCAGGGGTCCATAGCATAGCTGTTCTTGTGATGGCATCGGGGTCTCTTCTGAGGACATGACCAACCCAGCTCCAGTGTCTGCCAGCTATGATGGTGTGCATGTCCTCTTGCTTCCTCCGAGTAAGCAGATCTTGGTTGGTGATGATATTCGGCCAAAAGATTCGGAGAATTTTTCTTAGGCATGTTGTGTGAAAAGAGGACAATTTCGACATTTCCTTCTCTGTAACTCTCCAGCTCTCCGCGCCATAGAGAAGCACAGAAAGCACACAGCTCTGATATAATCTTAATTTTTTGCTTGTGCTGTACTGAGAGGACTTCCAGACGTTGTTTAGATTAAAAAAGGCTGTTCTTGCTTTGTTCATTCTGTTGTTGATGTCTTTGCTTGCTCCGCCGTCTGGTGTTACTATGCATCCTAGGTATGTGAAGGCATCCGTCTGTTCCAGTTGCTGATTCCTTACTGATATGGGCTCAGGGTTGCTCACATTGAGCGTCATGACCTCTGTCTTCTTTAGGTTGATGTTCAAGCCCACCTGCTGACTATACTTATTAAGTCTTTCCGTTTTTTCCTGGATGTGTTGATGTGAATGTGCTAGCAATGCAATGTCATCTGCATATTCTAGATCTTCCAATGCAGAAAATGTAGTCCATCTTATTCCTCTTGGATTGCCCTCTGTTGTCTGGCGCATCACCCAGTCTATGACTGTTAAAAATAGAGTGGTTGATAAGGGGCATCCCTGTCGTACTCCTGTCTTCACTTCAAAGGTTAGGTTGCTCTGCCCAATGCTGCACGTAAAGTTGGCATAAAGGCTTTTTATGATTGACACTATGCAGCTTGGAATTCCATAAGCCCTCAGTATTTTCCATAAACTGTCCCTATGTATACTGTCAAAAGCCTTTTCAAAATCAACGAAATTGATGTAAAACTGTCTTTGACATTCTGAGCACTGCTCTATAATGTTCCTGAGGGTAAATATATGATCTACACATCTTCTGTTCTTTCTAAATCCTGCTTGTTCTTTCCTCAGTTTGTGGTCTACTGCTTTTGAGATTCTCTGTATAATTATCCTGCCTAGTATTTTGCTGGGAACTGAGAGAAGAGTTATTCCTCTCCAATTATTGCAGTCTGCAAGATCTCCCTTCTTGGGCAATTTGACAATTATTCCTTTTTTCCACTCTGTTGGTGTTGTCCCTGTTTTCCAGACTTGTGCAAATAGTGGTTCTAATAGTTCTGCTGCTAGCTCTTAGTCTGTCTTAAATAGCTCTGCATTTAAGTTATCATGACCAGGAGCTTTTCCATTCTTTAAATCTTTGATTGCTGTGAAGATTTCTTCTTTTCATGGGATGTCTGTATTAACATCTAGATCATTTTCAGAGTCAGGAACATTCAATTGTGTCTCTGGTGGTTCCTTATTCAGAGTTTCCCTGAAATGCTCTGCCCATCTTGTTTCCTGTCCTCTACTGTTGTGATGAGATTTCCTTGCTTATCTCTTACTAATGTAATGTTGTTTGCACCTCGTTTTCCACTGACCTTTTTAGTTATTTTGTATACTGTGCTTTGTTCATTTCTCAGTGCTGCCTCTTTTGCCTATCTTGCAAGGTCATCCAGAAATGTCCTTTTGTTAGCAAGGGTTTGACGTTTAACTTCCTTGTCCAGCTGACTGTACTGTTCACTATATATTGCCTTTAATCTAGGAGACTTAGCTTCTGTTTTCTTTCTTTTCATTTCCTTTCTCTTTGCTATGCTGTTTAGCGTATCTGGTGTTATCCAGTCTTGGCTCTTTCTTTACTGGAATCCCAAGCATGACTTGCTGCTTTCCGTGTATATTGTTGAGATGGTGTTGAATCTCTGGTCAACATCATCGGTCTCTGTTCTTTCCTGGCTTTTGATAATCTCATATCTTCTCTTCACGTCGACCACGAAAGCTTTTCTGGAGGGGATCCTTCAGTTTCGTGATGTTGTATCTTTTCTGTTTGACTGCAACTGGTCCAGCAGCTCTGAGTTTTACTTTCAGTCTTGCTACTACTAGGTGATGATCACTTCCCACATCTGCGCCTCTTCTTACTTTCACGTCTTGTAGTGCATGTCTCCATCTGCCATTGATCATTATGTGATCTATCTGGTTTCTGTCTCGTCGGTTTGGTGATTCCCATGTTAACTTGTGCACTTCCTTGTGTGAAAAAAGTGTTCCTCCAATGACCAGGTTGTTAATACTGCAGAAGCTTATTAATTTGTCCCCATTCTCATTTGCTGTTCCACTGCCGCATTTCCCCATTACTCTTTCGTTATAATTATTGTGTGCTCCCAATTTCGCATTTAGGTCTCCCATTACTATAATGAGATCGTACCTGGTTGTAGTTTCCATTTCTTTTTGTACCTGTTGATAGAACTCGTCCTTGATCTCTTCATCGCTGTCGTTTGTTGGTGCATAGCATTGTATAATTGTGGTGTTGGTGAACCTCTCTCTTAGTCTTGCTCTTATCAGTCAGTTGTTGATGGGTTTCCATTCCATAAAGACCTTTCCATTCCTTTCTTCAGGATAATGGCTACACCTTCGTTGTGCTGACTATCCTCTCTGCCAGAATAAAGTACTGTTTCCCCTGTAGCTGTTTTTCCCCCCTACCTGTCCATCTGCTCTCGCTTATTCCCAGAATATGTATCTTGTAGTTCCTCATCTCTGCTGTGATTTGTCTCAGCTTTCCTGCCTCATTCATAGTTCTGACGTTCCAAAAACCAATTCTGGTTTCGTGTTTTGCGGTCGGAGCATCCGTTTTCATGCCAGTGGCTTCCTTTCGGCTTTCACCACTGTCAGTCAATCGAGCCTGAGACTCCGGATGTCCGTCCCGCAGCAAAGTTTTTCCATTTATTGTTGTTTCCGTAACGTGCGATTTTTTTAAACATAGACAGGGGTGTCGGCCCTGTGCTAAAACCCCCAACCTGGAGGACCAGAGTACCAGCTTTTGTCTGATCCCTACCCACGCAGACCAGTCCAGCTTGGTTGAACCTACCAGGAGTAAATCTCCCACTGGCATAGCTCTGGGCATTGTCAGGGTACACAAGCTGCCATACCGCTACAAGGTGATGAAAGACATGTTAAGATAATAGTCAAATAGATACAATATTATGATCACTGTCGTGTGGTCCGTATTGGGGCAACTACGACAGTAGTTTTTGCCAGGAATAGCCTATGAGATATTGGGTAGAAGGTCTCTAGAAGTTGGCTCGTTAAGAAAGAATAAAGACCTATTCGAGATAGGGACAAGAAGACGGGAATGCGAATGCTTTCCACTGGACAGTGTTTTCTAATTAATTATGGAAAGAGTTCTGTTTCCTTACGACCTTAGCATCTGCTCTTAGATCCCGTAACAGAAAAAGCCCCCAACCTCATCTGAGTAGAGAAATGTTCCTATATGTGAATATGTAACACCGACAGCACGAGTGATACATTAACAAACTAGATAATGATCAAACGATTGTTGGGTTTATTAATTAAATATCCACACATATAGGGTTAGTAATGGTTAGAACGTGATGGGGGTAAAAGACGATTCACATAAAGCACACAGATGAGATATTAAAATTGCAGTTAATTAGGTAGTAGTTAATTAAGAATGAACTGGTGTAAAGCGAAATGATGATGATGTGATATTATACGTATTACCAAAATGGTGAGAAATCTACACAGCCCATGTGTCTCTAAATGCTTCTCCTGGATACGATGATTCATATGTGTGCATAAAATGTCCTACGTTGTCATACGTTATGTAGAGTGGGGTATCTCTAAGCCGAGGACGTTCTGATGAAAACTGTTGTCGTACTGAGAACGTTGACGATATATATATATATATATATATATATATATATATATATATATATATATATATATATATATATATATATATATATATATATATATATATATATATATATATATATATATATATATATATATATTCCTTCACTGTTTGAGTATATTTCTGTAGTGTTGATCAACAGTTAATAGCTGTCATATAAAAAAAAAAGTTTGTTGTCTAATCTCCCTAGGGTACTGGCCAGACTGGATATCTGCACGAAATATTAGTGATATGTAGACTCATTATCTTGCGTATGTAGTCGTGATTCATAAAATATACTTTAGAGTCTGCTTCATAGAACGCGCTTTAGAGTGTGTTTCACTTGGTATAAATATGAGATTCCACTTATGAGCTCTTAAGCTTGACTTCAAATAATAAGCTTTCGAGTGATTTGAACTTGTGATAACTATGTATTGAACTTCTGAGCCAGCAGTATATGGTGACGAAAACTGCTGCGACCACCTTCTGAATTGTGGGTGAGAAAATATTCCTTTTTAATTGAGGAATGAAAGATGTCCTATGGCGAATTCTGCTAGCCAAATGTCTGTTTTTATAACGTATTTCTGGTTAGACGTCAGACACGTTGCGTGTAGACTCAGACTTCTGATGAACTGAAGACACACAACAGTCTTCGTAAGTTTTCACACTTAACATCACTGGTTGACTTTCATTTATACTACTGCTTATTATTGATCTCTCTCTGAGTTCGATTCTAATGATGTTAAATATATTGTGAATGAGAGTGTGTGCGCATGGGAGACTTTGATGATGATGAAGGTGAAGTATGAAATATTAATTACCTCCTGTCATTCTATCATCTTCTAGGAAAATCAGTTATGAAAAGAATTAATTGAAACTCTATCTTTCGCACATTTAGCTGTGAGGTTAAACTAAACAAAGAATAAGAAAATGTATAAATAATCTGAATAAGATCTACTAACCTCCTTTTCCGTTCGCAAAATCCTTTAAGAACACAATTCAACCCAGAAATGAATTATTATCCACTCTGAAAAAACACTTGTATTTAAGCTAGGCGTTGTAGGGATTTAATCTTACTTCACAATATAACAACTGGATTCCTCTCTCTAGCGAGCTACGCGGTATATTATATCTCTAGAAGTCCAATGTGGGTTCCTTGGACCGGTGGCGTACAACTCCCGCCATACAACCAATACCTAAGAGACACTCTGGTCACTCATTCCCAGGATCGCTCTTGTCCCCTGTCAGTCCAAACGTTAGTGGGGTAATTCGCGACCAAATTTCATTGCCTGGCTTGCCTGACAAACAGGTATTGAGATAATTGGCTGGCCAATGCAAAAGTGTTGTCACCCTACTCTCTGTATGTCTATCACTTCTTGTGTTGGCGGCACTCTTTCTTACCTCCGTCCATATTCGCCAGCATGCTAACATGTCCCCTCTGTGGTGCCGCCTATTGATTTACATGCTGGTTGGTTTAAACAGCATGAGACGTTTTCACTTGACCAAGCTGGGCGTCCAATGTGGTGACCCGTCGCTTGTATGGACAGTGGCCGAGCAACAAAGATAACAACAGTCCACAGAAATTGTATAATGCCCAAATGTCTGATTTGGATGACCAGATGTGTTTTCACCAGATTATCACGATGCAATGTTGACTTCAAAAGATGATGTCAGGTATGAGGACTCAATCAAAATACTTTATTTTACCACCGATGAAAGAATAAATGCGGTTCTCTGGATACCGGTCGCGAGTAATCAAAACGATGAAATAGCAAATGTAGGATGAAAGAGCACAAACGTGGGAGAAAATAAAATACGAGAGATGTAAGAAAAGATAGAGCTATACGGCCTTGGCGCTCGTTTATCACAAAGCCCCCTCCTCAAGTGTGATGTCAGTCATTCTCAGGAGAGCTTAGCCTTCTTGCTCGGGATTCATTAATTAATCCTTTTCCTCATCTTCATTTTTCTCTCCGGTTTCTACCCCTTCCTCTACTTGTGTGTACTCTCCGTCCTGCCTCATAGGATGACGGCTTAACACATTAACTACCGCAAGCCGGTGGGACCGGCTTTTGAAATCCTATCATTTGGACCGCAAGCCGCTCAGAGCGTCAATCTAATTTTAGTAATAAAATGAATGAAAAATGTACTGAAACACTTTCTGATCTGGTTCGAGATTTTAAGTTGCCACCGGAAAACAAATTCCCAAAGCATGGTTGTTGTAGAACACTGGAAAGTTGATATTATGTTCATATTTTTCAGCGTTTTGGGTTAATTACCAAATCGTGTAAAACTGATTACCGTGGCAACTAGTGATAGGACAACGACAAAGATGCGTGTACATCTTGTGTAACGGCTGAATAGGCTAGAAACGTGTTTCGACAATTGACTGATAGATCTAGCAACGGGGACAAGAGTGAAAACGATGTGCACATTGTTTGAAATGGTGATTTTGATAGAAATGGGGCGCAAGAAGTTATAATTGTGAAAATATTGCAAGTCCTCGGCCATCATATAGCCGTTAAATAGTAACAACCTCTATTAGAGTAACAAATAGTTCTTATTGTAATAGTACATTCATTTATCTTTAAAATGACGTGTAATTCATTAAAATATGTAAACAATTACGAAAACTACAGCTTACTTTGTGCAAACACCTACAGGATGAAAATGGGAAAAAACTTAATTCGGCCACAGTGTGTTTTTCAATTCGGTAGTTAATGTGTTAAAAAAGCTGCGCCCGCGTTATGTTTTCCTTGGATATAGTCCACTTGTAACGTGTAAGGTTGTAGAACAAGCGACTACCTCATCAGTCTAGCATTCCAATTATTTGAATTGGCTAGGAAGGTCAAAATTTGATGATCACTCTGGATCGTAAATTTCCTTCCATACAGGTATGCTTGAAATTTTTGTATTTCCCAGACGAGGGACAAACATTTCTTTTCGATTGTGGAATAGTTTTGTTCTGCTCGGTTTAACTTCCGACTCGCGTATGCGACCGGAAATAGATTTGGTGGGCTTCTGTCGTCCGGCTGTATAATGTAGCCCCGATTCCAATGTTACTGGCATCTTTGCGCAAGATGAATTTTCGAGTTAAATCCGGATGCCGTAAAATGGGTTTTGTGGTGAGTTTCTCTTTTAAGAGTGCATATGCGTGTTCCCATTCTGCTGACCATATTACTTTATCCGGGTTGCCTTTCTTGGTTAGCTATGTAAGCGGCGCACAGAGGCTATTAAAATCCTTTATATATATCTGGTAGAATCCACAGAGGGATACAAATGACCGACATCCCTTTTTGTGGACGCTCTCGGTGAATTTCTCATCTTCTCAACGTTTTGAGTCTCGGGGAACATGGTTCCATGGGTGAAACTATGTGCCAGGAACTCTAGCTGTTCACACTCAACTTGACGTTTGGTTGGGCGGGCGGTTAGACCCGCTTCTCTGTGTATGTTAAACAGCAAGAATAGCGCTGATAAATGTTCTTCAAACGATTCAGTAGCTACTAGGATATCATCCATAACATTGCTGATGGCGGGATGATTCTGAGGATCCAATAACTTTTGCATCATCCTTGTAAAGACACTAGGAGCGTTGTTTAGTCCAAATGGCATCAAATTAAACTCGAAGTGTCCATCTGGAGTACTGAAGGCTAACAGGTTCCTCACCTCAGCTTTTACCGGTATTTGATAGTACCCTTTACTGAGGTCGATCTTTGAAAAATAGCGAGCCTTGCTCAGCTTAGTAAATAGCTGGTTCTGGTCCGGTAACGGTTCTGGTTGGAACTGTGTTAATGCATTCAGCTGTCGGTAGTCGTTGCACAGGCGGTGTTCTCCACTGGGATTGAGTAATAGCACCACGCCCGCAATGAAAGGTGACTCCGACTTCGAAATTATGCATTCCTTAAGTAAATAATCAATTTCTTGCTGTAATGCCGGTTCCTTGGCATACGGAATCGGATAGGTTCTCATACGGACGGGCGTAGGATCCGTGACTTCCATGTCAAACTCCATCAGGTTTGTCCGGCCCGATTTGTCTGTCAGGGAGTCGGCGTGCTTTTCCATTTATCTCCTCACTTTTCTTGCTGGGTTCCGTTAGGATGGAGCTTATTTTCACATCTAAATGTGATTCCTCCTGTATCACCAGGTACTCTACGATGATAAAGGCTCTTCTTCCATTTGCATAGCAATGGCCATAGTCATGAGGTGCGCTGGTTTGGCAGGGGCTCGCTCGTAAAACTTCTTAAGCAGATTTAAGTGATACATTTTCTGCTTTCCTTTCACGGCGATTTTATAGTAGTGCGAAAAATCTTTTCCACAACTTTGTAGGGTCCCCTCCAGCAAATCTGCAACTTATTACTGCTACTCGGCAGAAGAAGTAGCACCTTCTCTCCAAGTGCTTGTTCTCGGTCCTTCGCATTCCGATTGTAATATTTGGCATGTTTCCGCCTAGCCTCCCGTACTTTCGCTGTGGCTAATTCCCAGCCAGTCTTCAGACGTTGTTTCAAGTCTGTGTCTAACTGGAAGGCTGATGTAAAAGTGTCGTCTGCCTTGGCATCTGTCCATGTTCTTATTAAGTCTTCTAATGGACCTTTAATAGGTCTTCCGAAGAGTAATGTTGCCGGAGGGACTCCCGTTGACGCATGCGGTACTTCCCTATAAGCAAATAATGCGGTAGAAGATACTGATCCCAAGTTTCTGGCTTCTCCTGTGCCAACTTCCGAAGAATAGAGGTAAGCGTTCCGTTAAACCGCCCTACTTGCCCGTTACTTTGGGAGTGATAGGGCGAAGTATGAATGTGCCTAGTCTTGAATATTCTAAGCACCTCCTCTGTTAACTTGCCTCGAAATTGTGACCCGTTGGCTGTGAGAATTTCTTGCGGGAAGCCCAATATAGTAAAGATATTCAGTAAAGCGTCAGCTACACGCACTGAGTCGCATGCTGGCATGGATTTGGCTTCGCCCTACATAGAACATGTGTCCACTAAAGTAAGGATATGGGAGCTCCTCTTCTTAGTTCTCACCAGAGGTCCAATTATATCCACGGCCACTCTTTCAAATGGGGTGCCCAAGATTGACATCTCCCCATTGGTCGCGGGTGCCGTACAGTGTTCTTATGCAACTTTCTGGCACTGGTGACAAGACTTTACGAAACGTTCAATATCGCCGGTGATCCCTGGCCAATAATAGTGGCAGGTGATTCTTTGAGTCGTGGCGCTCATTCCATGTGTCCGCTAAATGGGATAGAGTGGCCCATCTCAAGCACCTGGTTCCTATAGGTTGCAGGAACTACTAATTGGTTGTGTTCCTGTCCTTCGTTTCCAGCTCGGCGACACATCAATCCATTCTTCATAAAGAAGTCTCCCTTGGTAGGTGGGTTGTGTGTCCTAGGAAATTTTTTTAAAACAGGGCGCCAGTGAGGAATCTTCCATTTGGGCCCTCTTCAATTCCTCGGGAAGGATATTGGTAGGAGGTTCCTGCTCTGCGTTTTTTTTACTGTCCTCTAGTCTGTACGGCCGCTATGACTTGTGGTTGAGTAGGTTCTCCCAGGAACACATATCTACATCCCAAGTTTAAGGAGTAGATTGGTTCTTCCATTATGGCTGTACGATACTCTCCTGTCAAGTAACGAGATTCCACTCTGATAAGTTCTAATGGTAGTGTCTTGGGTGCAACATCCTTCGACAGACCTTGGATGTCGACACTCTCTTCTGTTATCTGGTCAGGGGTAACAAGAGATGCCCTGACCACCGCATCGAAAGAAAGTCCTGTGTCATAAAGGCACTCCACAGATTGTCAGTATACGAGGACTGATTCGATGACGGGAGGATGAGAAACGTGTCCGGTACTCTGCTCCTTCTGGGGTGACGATTTTTGTCTGGAGACATGCAGCATGTTCGGGAGGAGGTCTGCGCTTGCATTCAATAGTGTTGTGATTGTTCAAGCAACAGTACCTGCACCATTTATTTCCCTATCTCTGGTGTGGCGCAGCATTTTTCTTGTTTTGCTCTTTGTAGTTATCTTGTTTTGCGTGCTGTTTATGCGAGATGTGTGGTTCTTTGTTTTGTTGGTCTGGTTGGGAGCGAGCTGGTTGCTTTGGTGCCTGATCCGGAAACTTCTTTTTGGCTCCTTGAGACTCGATGAGGGCAATTTTAAATCGCTCTGCCAGTATAATAATATTTTCTAACCGGTCAGCGCCGTTTTCAGTGAGAAATCTACGCATTTCCACCGACATAGACTCTTTTACTTGCTCTATTAAATCAGCTCTTTCAACTTGTCATATTTCTCGGTAAAGTTTCCTAGTGTACACCACGTCACTAGGTAGACTTCAATACGGGCTGCAAACTGTGAGAAAGTCTCTCCGGCCTAGTTCCTAGAACCTCGAAATTGTTTCCGGTAAGCCTCTGAATGAAGCTCGTACCTCACCAAGAGAGCTTTTTTCAATGCCTGATAGTCGTCTTGCTCTCCGGCTGGAAGTTTATTAAAAACTTCGTAGGCGGCTCCTCTTAGACTCTGAGAAAGTTTCAAGTTCCACATCCGTTCTTAAATTCCAAACCCTGTTGCAAAGCGTTCAAAGCGGTCTAAAAAGGCGTCCATGGTATCGTTCCTTTCTGAAAAAGGTTCCGGCGGAAATTTCATGGCATTGGGTGGCGCAGGTTGCGAAGTAGGCACACCATCTGAGCGGGGTGAGTACCCCGTATGACAGTTGGAAGCCGCTGCACTTTTTGCCAGCTCTATCTGATTGGTCTGTCCCTGGATTTCCAGTTGCTTCATGTTAAGTCTATGCCCTGCTACTGTTTTCTCTTTCCGCTCCGCTGCTTCTGCTGCGACTTTCCACTACGCTGCTTTTGCTGCGGCTTTCCGCTCCGCTGCTTCTGCTGCGGCCTTCTCCTTCTCCATTGCAAGTTTCTGCACTTCAATCTCACTTGCATGGAGTTTATCATTCTCCTCACTTACAAATTTCATCAGATCGTTTCACTTAACCCGTATTCACGCCCTGCCCCCATTAAACTAGTTCTAATTTTTGCGGAATCTGCCATGATATGCAGTACGGGTTAGCGAAGGAAAAAATTGGAAGTGACCTCCAAACAAAATTATTTGACTCGCACAAGTAATTATTTCTTTAAAACCAGCTAGGTTTAAATTAGTAATCAAGTTCAAATAGTTCTTAAAAAGCCACTCACTCAGCGTATTATCAAAAATTATATAAAAGATTATCTCGCAGTTTCTATGAATAATTTACTAAATATTTATAATAAAAATTTTTCCAGCAGCTACAGAAAAAAAATCCAGTTCCCTACAGTATCCTATGATCTCAAAAAGTGTTTACTCTGTCCGTTTGATACATAATTTAAAAAGTATCACTCGTGCTTTAGATATATATAATATCCCCCCTATGAAATAGACAAATTATAATAAGAGTCAGTCTAGGAGGTAATCACTCAAAATGTCAACAAATTTTGCAATTATCGCAACTGTATAGCGGGGATGAAAATGTGATTTATCACACTTCTAAGTCCGGGTTCACTAATCGAAGAACGAGTCTACAATTGTCGTGTGGTGCGTATTGGGGCAACTACGACAGTAGTTTTTGCCAGGAATAGCCTATAAGATATTATTTTGTCCTCGTAAGACGAATCACCTTTTTTCGATTTTTTTCACACCCATCCATTGTATTCCACGTCTTACCGCAGTTCCTCTCAACTTCCTCGAGATATTAGGTAGAAGGTCTTTAGAAGTTGGCTCGTTAAGAAAGAATACGGACCTATTCGAGATAGGGACAAGAAGACGGGAATGCGAATGCTTTCCACTGGACAGTGTTTTCTAATTAATTATGAAAAGAGTTATGTTTCCCCACGACCTTAGCTTCTGCTCATAGATCCCGTAACAGAAAAAGCCCCCAACCTCATCTGAGTAGAGAAATGTTCCTATATGTGAATATGTAACACCGACAGCACGAGTGATACATTAACAAACTAGATAATGATCAAACGATTGTTGGGTTTATTAATTAAATATCCACACATATAGGGTTAGTAATGGTTAGAACGTGATGGTGGTAAAAGACGATTCACACAAAACACACAGATGAGATATTAAAATTGCAGTTAATTAGGTAGTAGTTAATTAAGAATGAACTGGTGTAAAGCGAAATGATGACGATAAGTATAAGGTACGTGTTACCAAAATGGTGAGTAATCTACACAGCCCACGTGTCTCTAAATGCTTCTCATGGATACGATCATTCACATGTATGCATAAAATGTCCGAAGTTGTCATACGTTATGTCGAGAGGGGTATCTCTAAGCTGAGGACGTTCTGATGAATATTGTTGTCGTACGGAGAACGCTGACGAGATGTATATATATATATATATATATATATATATATATATATATATATATATATTCCTTCACTGTTTGAGTATATCTCTGTAGTTTTGATCAACAGTTAATAGCTGTCATATGAAAAAATGTCTGTTGTCTAATCTCCCGAGGGTACTAGCCAGACTAGGTATCTTCAAGAAATGTTAGTGATATGTAGACTCCTTATGTTGCGTAGGTAGTTGTGATTCATAAAATATACTTTAGAGCCTGCTTCATAGAACGCGCTTTAGAGTGTGTTCCACTTGGTATAAAGATGAGATTCCACTTTTGAGCTCTTTAGCTTGACTTCAGATAACAAGCTTTCGAGTGATTTGAACTTGTGATAACTATGTATTGAACTTATGAGCCAGCAGTATATGGTGACGAAAAATGCTGCGTGCACCTTCTGAATTGTGGGTGAGAAAATATTCCTTTTTAATTGAGGAATGAAAGATGTCCTATGGCGAATTCTGCTAGCCAAATGTCTGTTTTTTATAACTTATTTCTCGTTAGACGTCAGACACGTTGCGTGTAGACTCAGACTTCTAATGAACTGAAGACACACAAAAGTCTTCGTAAGTTTTCACACTTAACATCACTGGTTGAGTTTCATTTATACTACTGCTCATTATTGATCTCTCTCTGAGTTCGATTCTAATGATGTTAAATATCTGTGCATGTGAGTGTGTGCGCATGGGAGACTGTGATGATGATGAAGGTGAAGTATGAACTATTAATTACCTCCTATCATTCTATCATCTTCTAGGAAAATCAGTGATGAAATGAATTAATTCAAACTCTGTCTTTCGCACATTTAGCTTTGAGGTTAAACTAAACAAAGAATAAGAAAATGTATTAAGAATCTGTATAAGATCTTGATCATTTGATCCTTAGCCGCCGACCGTCAAAGCAGTCAGTGGCCATCACGCCTAGTGGCGTCTTGTAGGGCAACAACAAACTGACTCCACTTTGCTCGGTCGGTGGCCATCCTTCGTACAGTGCCCCAACTCTGGTTCATTCTTTGCATCTCAGCCTCCACAGTCCTCCGCCAGGTAGTTTTTGTTCGGCCTCTCTTTCGTTTTCCTTCAGGGGTCCAAAGCATAGCTGTTCTTGTGATGGCATCGGGGTCTCTTCTGAGGACATGGCCAACCCAGCTCCAGCGTCTGCCAGCTATGATGGTGTGCATGTCCTCTTGCTTACTCCGAGTAAGCAGATCTTGGTTGGTGATGGTATTCGGCCAAAAGATTCGGTGAATTTTTCTTAGGCATGTTGTGTGAAAAGAGGACAATTTCGACATTTCTTTCTCTGTAACTCTCCAGCATTCCGCACCATAGAGAAAGACAGAAAGCACACAGCTCTGATATAATCTTAATTTTGTGCTTGTGCTGTATTGAGATGACTTCCAGATGTTGTTTAGGCTAAAAAAGGCTGTTCTTGCCTTATTCATTCTGATGTTGATGTCTTTGCCTGCCATGCCGTCTGGTGTTACTATGCATCCTAGGTATGTGAAGGTGTCTGTCTGTACCAGTTGCTGATTCCTTACTGATATGGGCTCAGGGCTGCTCACATTGAGCGTCATGACCTCTGTCTTCTTTAGGTTGATGTTCAAGCCCACCTGCTGACTATACTTATTAAGTCTTTCCGTTTTTTCCTGGATGTGTTGATGTGAATGTGCTAGTAGTGCAATGTCATCTGCATATTCCAGATCTTCCAATGTAGAAAATGTAGTCCATCTGTTGGGTTCCGAATTATTTGTGTTTTGATTCTCGTTTGTTCGTTATTTGAGGTGTGACAATGAGTTTGTCGAAGCTGTCTACTTGATAACGCGAATGTATTCAATTTGAAACAAGTAGTAAAAAGTCAACTGCAACTGCCAACCCTGGGCATGGTAACTAATGCCAAGAAGATGTATAGTTCAATCAATTTATTTAACATGGTACGGTTCACTAGACGAACATATAAGGTTGACGACGGATGGTTGACGTTCACTGGACAGCACACCACGTAAGGTTCATATTTAAAAATGCAGTTAATTCGTTCATAAAGATCATCGCTTAGGTAACGTCAGAATAGTTACAGTGTTCATAACATGGCATCCAATTAAGCAAATGAGGCAGTTATATAAGATAGTTCAATCTTCCACTGTCCTATGACCTTGGCAATGACGGAGAACTTTGTCAGGTCTGTAACATCATATAAGATTCCGATACTGCGTATCTCCTTTAGTACTGGCCTCTTATTTTCAATCAATGACGAATAACAATACTATATACTTTTCTGCCCACGACCTTCGTGTCATCATAGCTTTGATATAGCAAAAATACTTGAGTCACCTCTGCTTTGTGGGGTACGTATTCGTAACAGCCGAATACTAATTTATATCATAACAATTTATATCAAGCCAATCCGGGATGATCCTAACGTCGGAATCCGTGGGCTTTAAAGTTTACATAATAAGTTTCACGTAAGACTCCATTTTGCACCAATGACGTATTGGTTCAACTAGACGTCTACGTGAGAACGAAAAGACATTATCATCAAAAATCATACTTGCTTCTCTTCCCAAGAAATAACACTAGATTACTGTAGACCCGAGTCCTCATCTATGAACAGACGGACGGTCATACATTATAACAATATACCCGCAAACGGGTTCGAACGCCATGAATCAATGGACTCGTTCTTGGGCACTAAGCTTCTCAACCCCAGCTATGACGTAGACTGACTTTCTAGCTACACGTGCGGTCTACATAACCCCCTATACGCCTTAGTGCACAACCGTGCGCTAATGAAATCAAACTCACCAATAAGACTTACTCTCATGTGAGTCGGTGCGCAAAGTTACTTACAGAGGTAGGACAACATATTAACAATATGATACTACCTTCATCTGTCTACGAAAAGGGCTCTACACCATCTTATTCCTCTCGGAGTGCCTTCTGTTGTCTGGCGCATCACCCAGTCTATGACTGTTAAAAATAGAGTGGTTGATAACTGGCATCCCTGTCGTACTCCTGTTTTCACCTCAAAGGTTAGGTTGCGTTGCCCAACACTACACATAAAGTTGGCATAGAGGCTTCTTTATGACTGACACTATGCAGCTTGGAATTCCATAAGCCCTCAGTATTTTCCATAAACTGTACCTATGTATGCTGTCAAAAGTCTTTTCAAAATCAACGGAATTAATGTACAGCTGTCTTTGCCATTCTGAGCACTGCTCTATAATGTTCCTGAGAGTGAATATATGATCTCCACATCTGTTCTTTCTAAATCCTGCTTGTTCTTTCCTCAGTATGTGGTCTACTGCCTTTGAAATTCTCTGTATAATTATCCTGCCTAGTGTTTTGCTGGGAACTGAGAGAAGACTGATTCCTCTCCAATTATTGCAGTCTGCAAGATCTCCCTTCTTGGGCAATTTGACAATTATTCCTTTGTTCCACTCTGATGGTGTTGTCCCAGTTTTCCAGACTTGTGCAAATAGTGGTTCTAATAGTTCTACTTCTAGCTCAGGGTCTGTCTTAGATAGCTCTGCATTTAAGTTATCATGGCCAGGAGCTTTTCCGTTCTTTAACCCTTTGATTGTTGTGATGATTTCTTGTTTTCGTATTGTGTCTGTATTTACATCTTGATCGTTTTGAGCCTCAGGATCATTCAATTGTGTCTCTGGTGTTCCTTGTTCAGAGTTTCTCTGAAGTGCTCTGCCCATCTTGTTTCCTGTCCCTCTGCTGTCGTGATGAGATTTCCTTGCTTATCTCTTACTAATGTAATATTGTTTGCACCTCGTTTTCCGCTGATGAATTTAGTTATTTTGTATTCTGTGCCTTGTTCATTTCTCAGTACTGCCTCTTCTGCCTGTCTTGCAAGATCGTCTACGAAATTCCTTTTGTTGGCTCGGGCAGGGGTCAGACTAAAGCAGACACCCTGGTCCTCCAGGTTGGGGGTTTTAGCATAGGGCGGACACCGCTGTCTATGTAAAAAAATTGAAGTCACGGAAACAAAGCTCTGCAATAATAGTCTAATAATGGCCAAACTTCGAGAAAACGGATGAGGGTTTTCAAAGATATCAACCTTCACTCAAGATTACTCTTGGCAGAGACATGAATAAAAGAATGATGCTTCTATTTAAGTAAGCCTGACATGAATTTTGCAGAATGGCAAGCATGACAACTGACACCATCTAAGCTGTAATGAACTTAGTATTCTCCCGCCGCTTCTGTGAGGAAAGATATTGACTCGTATTTAATGTGCCACCCGCTGAAGGTGATTCAGCTACCATTAATTTACTAGTTTTGTGTATTAAAAAAAAACAAATGAGTCATACCGTGCAAATTCACTCAATAATGATTAAACAAACTATAGTTTATATTTACATTTAATAAGTTTAATAATCAATTATTCGTTAACACGATTGGAAATTTTAACAAGGAAATTAATCAATTAATTTGTATCATCAAAAGATGATATAAAAAATGGTGGATAATAGAATAAATTGGAAACGTCCTTTGGCTGTGCTTGTATGTTACATAGCTGACGGTGTGGGGTCAGTAGGCGTCTGCTTCAGTGGCTGTTGGTTCCCACATATGATTTTGGCTGGTCGTTCTACTCAACTGCCATATATGGTTGTAGTAGTAAGTCTCGTGCAGTAAGGCCGAGGTAACTACTAAGTTTGAAAGCGTCTTGAAGACCTATCTGCTAAAACTGCTGGCAACCTGTACCACAAACTAAGAAGAAACAAATGCCTCTTTTTAAGTATTGGGTCTCCTGATATGAGCATCAAGCAACCTCCGCTTCCATCCACCACTTCATCTTCCTCAGAATTTTTACCCTCCCTAAGAATTAGTTTTAGACCTAGTGAGTCGATTGAAAGTCCTTTTGGCCAGTGGAAGACGACAATATATATATATATATATATATATATATATATATATATATATATATATATATATATATATATATATAGATATATCGATATGGATATATATAGATATATATATATATATATATATATATATATGTATATATACTATAGTTTTTGTTTAATGAATATATACACCATGTTATCATTATCCACTTCCTACTCCATTTAGATCCTGGGGTCCCATCTGCTATTGGTTCCTTGCGAGAAAACCCGCACAAAGCAGTTACCAGCTCTTGCTGGTTCCTAGTTGTCTACGATTTATCCTTGACGAAATAGGAAGTCAGTGAAGTAGTGCTGAACGAGATTCGATTGGATTGCTTGATTTGAGAGGCCGGAATATACAATGTATCTCATTGGAAAATTAAGCGGAAACACAGCTGGAATTTGAACTGAGGATTGTGAGATATAATGTAGCGATGAAGAGGTCAAGGATGAAGTCTATCAACAACTGCAGAAAGAAATGAAAGACACACCTAGATATGATCTTATTATAGTAATGGGAGACCTCAATGCGAAAGATGGTACACACAATACATATAATGAAAGAGTAATGGGGAAATGCGGCAGCGGAAAAGCAAACGAAAATGGGGATAAATTAATAAGTTTCTGTAGTATTAACAACCTGGTCATTGGTGGAACACTTTTCCCACGTAAAGAAATTCACAAATTAACATGGGAATCACCAAATGGTCGGGACAGAAACCAGATAGATCACATCATGATTAACGGCAGATTGAGACATGCATTACAAGATGTGAAGGTAAGAAGAGGTGCAGATGTGGGAAGTGATCACCATCTAGTAGTAGCAAAACTGAAAGTTAAACTAAGAAGGGCTGAACCAACTGTAACTACACAGAAAAGGTTTGACATCAGCAAATTGAAGGACCCCCTTACCAGAAAAGCTTTTGCGGCTGACATAAAGAAACGATATCAATTTGCCAAACGTCAGGAAGGAGACATTGACTGATGATATAGACCAGAAATTCAACACCATTTCAACAATATATAAGGAAAGCAGCAAATCATGCTTGGGATTCCAGGAAAGGAAGTAGCAAGACTGAATAACACCAGAAACATTAAACACCATAACGATGAGAAAGGAAATGAAAAGAAAGAAAACAGAAGCGAAGTCCCCCAGGTTAAAGTCACTATACCGCAAACAGAACAGTCAGCTGGACAAGGAATTTAACGCCAAACCCGAGCCAACAAAAGGAATTTCCTAGACAATCTTGCAAGACAAGCAGAAGAGTAAGCACTGAGACGTGAACAAAGCATAGAATACAAAATATCTAAATTCATCAGCGGAAAACGAGGTGCAAACAATATTACATTAGTAAGAGATAAGCAAGGAAATCTCATCACGACAGCAAAGGACAGGAAACAAGATGGGCAGAGCACTTCAGAGAAACTCTGAACAAGGAACCACAAGAGACACAATTGAATGTTCCTGTAGTGGTTTTTGATGTTATTGTATGTTTGTTATGTTACCTAGTGTACTGTATGAGGTCAGCTGTGAAGGCTCCTGAGATAAAAGTTTATGTGAATTACAGGAGCCTTTCTGCTACCACTTACGACCTCAAACAGACTTGTTTTACTTTAATGAATGTTAGCTACGTTAAAAAGTCTAGGGTACTGAAATGTAATGTATAGTGAATATAATATACAGACACACACATGTAATCAATAAGTCTAATAATAATAATAATAAACTCTACAATACACTGAACTAACTCTGGTTGTTATGGTTTTAGTTTTAACAATTTTTTAAATTTATTAGTTCTGAACCAAGTTTTATTTTGGTCAAAACATATGTAATGATATGAATTTATTAATGACATGCATAAATATGTGGCATAATAAAATGTAATTTGTGTACATGGGTATATTATAAGAATGGTTAATATTACTATTATCTATTATGTCTTTGGGAGAACTAGCACTGGATGTTTCGTTGGAGTGGCGTCATCACGCCCAATCTGTGACTACCAAAATCATTGTCCATTGACTTATGGAATGAAGTAAATGTTATATTTCTCAATATTTATTTATTTAGTTGATGGTGGAATAGTTGTGAATCTCCAGCAGGCCAGGTTTTCACTTATCTCGCCTGTGACGATCTGGTACAGGATTCTGGTGGCCCACTCCTCTCCGTAGCTGGAGTACAATGTTAGGCTTCACTGACACCAATGTTAGGCTGCACAGGCACACGCTTGTGTATTTTTACAACAGCATTTGGCACCACTTTAGTGCTAAAACAGAAACTTCACAATTCGAAATTGAGAATACAGTCACTTAATACTAGCAAAACTCAGCTGAGCTGCTGGCTAGAGTATGGCGTCCCACTGAATTTAATGTAATATTTCCTGGAAAACACCACTAGCAGTTAAGAACTGTGTTATAGTACAGACTTCTATCGAATGGCACAAACGTGCGACTCTATCTTGCTAATATAAAAATGCGTTGGCCAATCAGATCGAAAGACCAAGCTTTTCAATTTGAATTTTGAAAATAAAGTCAAAAGTACATCTCAATTTCTCAAATGTACGTCGGTCACAATTTGGCTTTTCCCCAATTTCACTTGTTGTTTTTGACTAACTACATGTAAAAACGACACAAACCTGCTTCCTAAGTTATTTTTAGCCACTATCTCCCGACTTTGCCCCGCTAGTTTATTACAGTTTGAATTTTGCATTTTCTTGTCTCAAGGACGCATAATGGTGACTTTAGTGAAAGTATGCTCAACAATACTGTTCGCTAGTCTGATAGGAACAATACGGTCTTTTGTCAATATCTTCCTTGTTATCTGTCCGTCTGTATAAATAAAAGTATATTATTTGTCAGCTTAAGATGGGCTATCAAACTAACTAGGTTTTATTTTCATAACTTTATTATTAACGAAAACCTTACTTTTCTCAAGGTTAGTTTTTTTGAAATTTGTTTTGAACCTTTTGGTATGGCATTTGCCGCTATATTCGAACAAAACAACCAAGTACGTCTAAGATACGACTGTTTCTAACAAGAGCTAAGGTCTTTTGTGTCCATTTCCTTACATTGTGTTAACTAGTGGCGTATTTTTTTCCTTTAAACTACAAATTACGTCTTTTTGCCTTTTTAGATTCAAACACGTGTTCAGACCGTCATAATGATTTTTATCTCCGTTTCCCTCCCGTCTAAAAGGGTACCGTTTCGTCTGCATGTCTAACTAGTTAGTTTCAATGGCGGTAGGAAATGCTGGCATAGGCGAGCATGTCTCCTAGTATCTCACGCATTATTTTTATCCCTACATGTTATCTTTACAATTGGAGATATTTTAACGTTGTATCACGGTAAATTCATCACAGTTCCTGAGGCTGAAAACGATCTAGATGTAAATACAGACATTCCACGAAAAGAAGAAATCATCACAGCAATCAAAGGGTTTAAGAACGGAAAAGATCCTGGCCATGATAACTTAAATGCAGAGCTATTTAATACAGACCCTGAGCTCGCAGCAGAACTATTAGAACCACTATTTGCACAAGTCTGGAAAACGGCGACAACACCATCAGAGTGGAACAAATGAATATTTGTCAAATTGCCCAAGAAGGGAGATCTTGCAGACTGCAATAATTGGAGAGGAATCAGTCTTCTCTCAGTTCCCAGCAAAATACTAGGCAGGATAATTATACTGAGAATTTCAAAAGCAGTAGATCATAAACTGAGGAAAGAACAAGCAGGATTTAGAAAGAACAGAAGATGTGTAGATCATATATTCGCTCTCATGAACATTATAGTATAAGATCTACTAACTTTCTATTCCCTTCGCAAAATCCTTTAAGAACACAATTCACCCCAGACATGAATTATTACCCACTCTGAATAAACACGTGCATTTAGGCTTGGAGTTTTAAGGATTTAATCTCTACTTCACAATGTAACAACTGGACTCCTCTCTCTAGCGAGCTCCGGGGTGTATTATATCTCTAGAAGCCCAATGGGGGTTCCTTGGACCGGTGACTACAACTCCGCCCATACAACCACTACCTAAGAGACCCTCTGGTCACTCATTCCCAGGATCGCTCTTGTCCCCTGTCAGTCTAAAAGTGAGTGGGGTAATTCGCGACCAACTTTCGTTGCCTGGCTTGCCTGACAAACAGGTATTGAGATAATTGGCTGGCCAATGCAAAAGTGCTGTCACATTACTCTCTGATTGTCTGTCGCTCCGTGTGTTGGCGTGACTCTTTGTTACCTCCGTCCATTGTCGCCAGCATGCTAACATGTCTCCTCTGTGGTGCCGCCTATTGATTTACATGCCGGTTGGTTTAAAATGCATTAGACGTTTTCACCTGGCCAAGCTGGGCGTCCGATGTGGTGACCCGTTGCTTGTATGGACAGCGGCCGAGCAACAAAGATAACAACAGTCCACAGAAATTGTATAATGCCTAGATGTCTGATATGGATGACCAGATGGGTTTTCACCAGATTTATCACGATGCAATGTTGACTTCAAACGATGATGTCAGGTATGGGAACTCAATCAAAAGAATTTATTTTACCACCGATGAAAGAACAAATGCGGTTCTCTAGATACCGGTCGCGAGTAATCAAAACGATGAAATAGCAAATGTAGGATGAAAGAGCACAAATGTGGGAGAAAATAAAATACGAGAGATGTAGGAAAAGATAGAGCTATAAGGCCTTGGCGCTCGTTTATCACAGTCACATAAAAACATATAACACCTTACTGAACACAATAATTTAAGGGACAATTGAAAGCAAACATGCAAGAGGAGGACAGAGCTTCAAAACAGATGCTAACATCAAGAGATGGACAGGAAAATGTAAACCAGTGTGTGCGATGAACACACGAGACAGAAGACGTAGATAATTGCTGCCGACGAGAATACAGCTATTAATTTGATCAGATTTGATTAGGTAGATCTATTTTAACACCTGTATTTTGATGTTGTAAACATTATTTTCTTCAGAAATTGAGCCTTTTCTATGAAGAAAATCATTATTTTCTCAGAACCTTGTTTTTTGTTGTTACTAATGTTCTTATAACTTGCATAGTTTTTAGTCAATTAATATGAGAGTTGGTATATATACTTGCCATTCGATAGTAAAACATTTTACAAATCCGATTTGGATTTTTGACATCTTATTACAATTACAATTTATTGCAAATAATGTGGTTAAATATCTGAAAAAAAATGTTTCTTTTTTTTTTAGACACAAACTTTAAAGATCTATATCTCAAAATCTACTTAAGTTATCAAAAATCCAATATGATAATAGTTTTAAAATGTAATGGTGAAAATTGTGGTTAAATTTGGTATTGATACCTAAATAAATAAAAACAAACCCTTAGCAAAGTGAATTAGAAGACTATAATCCAATATGACCGCCGTTTCCATGGCAATCAATTAAGCAATATCATCAGACTCTTCATTATGCATATCTATGATTGATGTAGGTTAAGTCTGGGCATTTTCATTGAAATCATGTGATTAATAACGAATATAGCATTTGACGGTAGCTCCTGCCCCTTATGTAAAGGACTGTTTCGGGGTGTGAAGTAACTTGGATAGTTTGGGTTCTTCTGGTGTCGAAGTTTTTGCACCTCGAAACACCCTATCAACTATGAATACATGTTCACACACCATTGTTGACGATGAATGTGGATGTTTTAACACAAATGAGAAGGGCTCATATGAGTGTTCATAAACATTCACGACATGACAGCTCAAGAATTCGTGGGTCAACGACTGTTCACAACGGTCGTGTTATCTCTTTTGACGTCGTTGGTAGAACAAAGTGACAGTCAGTGTGATTTCCGCTTTTGAGTGAACCAGAGGTGTTCTGCCCTTTGAAGGTCTTTGTGTGTGGCCCATACCATTCTATTCATGTATGTGGAATAATTATTGATTATGTATATCTCAACATGAGAACTCTATTAGAGTTTGAAAGATACCCGTAAGCTCAAAGTAGGAGCTGTGTAACTCACTCAGTGATGGCTGACTGCAGCATGTACGTTCGTTAGAGAACAGTTAAATATAAAAGCAGTACTTTATCTTCTTAGAAACGATGGGTTCTTATAGCATGAGACATGTCTGGTGACAGTCGTACAACTCCGAGAGCGTATTCGCCCGGTAACTGGGGCTCAGGTTGGCAGTTCGTTATTTACAAGTCAACGACAGACTTGCATGTGCTATCCGCACAAATTGATTGCACATCGTACTAGAAATCACCAGCAGGAATTGTGAAGTGCCAAGCATTCATATTGGTTAAAATCGACGTATATTATATGCTTCTTTGGAACTGTAATGTATCGTATAATATAATGTCATGTATTACGTAAATAAATTGTAGAAGTCGTCTATGACAGCCGTCCGCGAAGATTTTATCTAAGTGTGGCGTTCCAGATGTGTTGTGCATTCTGTAATATTGTAGGCATTGCCTAGTTTCACAGAACACATCCGAACACACCATCAAGTAAAGAGAAGCCATCACCAAACAACAAGAAACCCTACAGAACACTCACTAACATAACACGGGAATATTCACACCACTTTCTCAACATTCACGAACGTAAAGAAACTTACAACAGTGAAAGAAAATATAAGAAAAAAAAATAACCCCCGCAAAGCCTTAGCAAAATGAAATAGAACAGTATAATCCAATATTGCCGCCGTTTCCATGGCAATAAATTATGCAATATCATCAAACTCTTCATTGTGCATATCTATGATTGATGTAGAACAAAGTCTCCCGTCTGTGCATTGTCATTGAAATCCTGTGATTAATAACGAATATAGCATTTGACGGTAGTTCCCGCCGTTAACAGTACAAATACTGTCGGTAATCCATTTCACACCTGTAAGAAAGGAGTGGATACATCTATTTTATTACCTATTCAATAGTAAAAGGAGAGTTCGTAGATCTATTTTAACAGGTCTTCATGAGTAAGGGGAGAGTGGGTAGATCTATGTTAACACTTTCTATGGTAAAAGAAGTATTGCATAACTTTAAAAGCTCCAATATGGCAGGGCTACACAACCTATAGTCCACGGATCGCTTGATGATCACTCACTGGACAATCATAGTGACCCATGGCACAACAAAGTTTTAGAAGCCCTGTAATTGTGAAACCTTTCTACGAGTATTTATACATTTTGTTTAAAATTATAAAACAACAAATGGTAGTAATTGCATCTGGCTCCTGAGAGGGTGGGAAGAAAAGTCCACAGGATACCCAGCTTCGCAATGCCATGAAATTTTTTTCATGTCATTGGGCCGAAGGGCTGTAGCCCAAGTGCCGCTGGATAGGAAAAAAAAATGTAAAAAAGACACAAAACAAGAATATAATATCTACAGTTACGTACTCTATATTTCCTAATCACATTTAAAAATCTGGAGTTGGACAGGGAGTATCACTATCTTCATAATTTCCATTTTCACTCTTTATGGAGCATGGCGTCATCACTGCAGTTGTTCTCTTACGGGAAGCCTGCATAGAAGCATCCATGTGCTAATGCAGCTGTGGTTTCTGTAGCAAACTGTTTTACATGACGAGTGTGCCGTCTTTATACCCAAACTTGTATTAGAAGCCACTTTCGACAAATCTGAAAGCAGTAATACAGTTATTTCTGTGTCTTCTCCCAGATCTCCGGGAATGGCACGAGCATTATTTGTTGGACACATTAAAATAAAAATACCTCATGTAGTTTCCGGGAGTCTCTGACGTCACAAAGACAGAATAGGACTGTTGCACATTTTAGCATGTCGTACAAGGCCACCAATATGAGGCTGTGCATAAGGCTGGCAAACTCATCATGTAGAATAAATGTCCGCAGAAACAACTACTGCAGGAGTATATGACAGCTTGGTGCAGGCTTCATCTTTGGGCACCAGCTACGGTAGTGGATCCTTGTCTCATAAGCAGCGATAAGGAATATGATATGATGATGTTGATGATGATGTTGTTGATGATGAAGATGTTTTTAATGATGATGTAGATGACGATGAATAACAACAGTCTTGTTTTTCCTAATTTCCACAGAAACACAGACCACACAAGACATCATCTTTCCCAGGGTAACAGCTGTCATGTGACCCATTGCGTCAAACTGCTTATTTCGTTAAATTTCCCCAAATATTTTTGTGCATTCATGCGACATGAAAGCTAATGCACTCCCTGGGACTGACCCAAAATTCACTGACAGAAGACAGGATCGATTCCCCATATTTCATCTCGACTTGAAAGCCAAACTGTGACTGAAGCCGACTTTTGAGTGCATCAAATGGAAATAAGATTACATCCGCGGCAGATCCCATCGCACTTCCGGCCAATAATGCAACCTTAAAACTTGTGCGTGCAACCATATGAGGACTTATAACTTCCTTCATGTCCTTATTTGGTATGCTGGTAGAAGTAATCTCTCCGTGTCTGGTAAATTCATTCATTCAGTCTTTGTGTCTCTTGCTTTTCTGTCTGTCTGTCTGTCTGTCTCTCTCTCGTTCTCTCTGTAGTTCTCTCTCTTTCTCTCTCAGTGTCAAATCAATTGTTGCAGTTATATCCATGACTATGTAGCATTTTAAATTATATTTTGTATTAGCTTGATCTCATATATTTTATTTGCACATTGCAGTTTCATCATTATCTTCCAGTCTCCATAAGATCAAAGATTATTCCTGGATTTTTTTTACAATTTTAACATGGCTCTACTTTTAAGAATTTAAGTAAATAGGTTCAAACAATCAATCAATTAACCAATCAATAACCTTTACCTCCCCCATAAATCATTGACCTTCAACAAACACGTGTCATGTCGCGTGCCATCATCTCAAGGTCTTTAATGTCTTCCTCATCACTTTAGTTCCTGTCTCCAGCTCTCTTCGTGGTGTGCTCTTCCATGTGTCTTTACATTTCTTGCCCTGGCGATTCCAGTACAAATGCTGCTTAGTATCGACAGGTTTCCTCAATACCAGGTCGGGAGAATATGGAGGATGTTCCAGGGCAGTCACATTGTGCGTTGCGAGGTACTGCTTCACTAGTAGGGATCGATGTGCTGGCGCATTGTCTTGCAGCAGAATTCAACTGTTTGTTCTTCATTTTTCTGGCCGTTTCCTTCTGATTGCATCTCTTAGACGACGGAGGATATCAATGTACATTTCCTTGTTAACCGTTCGGCCTTCAGGAATGAATTCATGGTAGACAATACCCTGGGAATAAAAAATTAAAAAATTCCAACATTACTTTTCCTTTGCTCTTGTCCAAACTAAATTTCTGTGTCCGGGGAGATGACGGTGATTTCCATTCTGAGGATCGTACAAAAAAACTTCACGTCTCGTCTCCTGTGATTATGTTGTTGAGAAAATTGCTATCTTGATGAGTCACAGTGATTAGGTCTCCTGCCAGTGTCAATCTCGTTTCTTTCTGTTCAGGAGATAACATTTTGGGAACCATGTATTGACAAACACGGTGCATGTGCAGTTCATTGTGGAGAATACTGTTACAACTTCCAACTGATATTTCAACTTCTGAGGCTATTTTCTCTACACTAAGTCTTCTGTCAACACGAACAACGTTCCGGACACGCTCAATGTTTTCATTGTTTATCGAGGTAGGCGGTCGTCCTAGCGGATCATCATCGACACTAACACGACCTTCACGAAAACACTTGTACCACTCAAAAACTTGCGATTTCTTCATTGCGGTATCACCATATGCTTTATTAAACAAGGTTACTGTCTCTGAGGGTGACTTCTCACGCAAAACACAAAATTTGACATTTGTACGTTGTTCAATCAAGGACATTTTCAACTCCGACGATGCTACATGCACACCACACAAACAAACTTATGTAACTTCTGTTCGAGAGTACATGTGAAGGTTACATCAGCCATGTCGTTTCCTCAAGGTCCCTACCAACTTATAAAACTATAATCTCCATGACATAATCACTCATTCAAACACGAGTCGACTACTCCGGGAACATTTTGAAGCTTATGCATGCCACACATGAGAAATAATGTTGATGATAATTGTGGTGCTGGTAAGCGCGGCACTAGTATAGATTGTCACTATGTGTACTTTGCATATGACGCGCGAATGTTGAGCTTAGAAACGAGAGGGATTGTTTATATTCGCCCTGTATGGGTCAGAAGTGTGTGCTACGCAGCTGGTAGTCTTGGATGGTGTTGAATGGGACGTGTTCTTTTGGAACTCACTATAATATAATTATTAATCTTACTTACTTTTTAATTACTTAGTTGTTCCTCTTCTACCGTGAAGTGTAGAGGTTTGTAAGAGAGAGCGCCATACTATTCTATCGGCTGTCTTTCTCCTGGCTTGGTTCCATTCTAGTCCTCGGTCCTTCAAAGATTGTCTAATGTTGTCCTCCAAGCGGACTTTGGGTCGTTCTGGAGGTCTGGATCCCTGGCTCTTAGTTTCCCTTGCTTGCCGTGGTAGCGAATCTTCTCCCATTCTGCAGACATGGCCAAACCATCTCAGTTGGGACTGTTCTACTTGGGTCTGCAGTAATTATTAATCTATGGATGTATATTAGCTGTGTACTACAATTACTGGATTGCTATAGTGTATTTTGGGAAGATGTTCTGCTTATACTGAGATGCTATAATTCATGTCTTACTCGTGGAATAAATGCATGATGTTTACGGAGACTCGTAGTCTCAACCCTTTTTGTTGGCTATTTTGACAGCCGTTAATGTTGATGTCACCAGTCATAAACCTGTGGCCAATAACAAATACTAACCCCTAGATGAACACGAGTAACTCAAGATGCATTACAACAGTAACAATTGGTTATTACCCATGTTCACAATATAACATACACGTATACATACACATATACGTATATACATAATATTGCACGAAGTATAATTAACAACTACACAAATAGTACCTAACAGCAACACAAAACATACCTACAACGTATGAAGTGTAATCAGTCACAACTCAAAGAGTATAAATAACTATATATGTAGTGTAAATAACAACTTGCATACAGCGTAACTATGAACGTCTGAAAAACAGCCTCTTACATGCTTGCCGGGAAGCCTCATTCAGAGCAGCGATACATCAAGATAATTAGCAATGTTAAAACGACCCTTTCAGAGTTAATAAAGCATAAAACCATTCTAATATTTCTTAATTATGCATATTTAAATCCACGTGTAGGACTCAAGGTCTCTGAAGACATAAAAGAAATAATAGAACTTCTGAATCCTCAGGAATATCGTGCATAGCGACTAATATGAGGCTGGCAATCTCATGATGTAACACAAAGTGCCCCAGAAAACATTACTGCAAAAGCATGTTGCTGCTTGGTGCAGGCTTCCAGCAACGGTAACTGCTGAATGGGGATCACACATTTCACAGGAATTGCAAAGGCAATTTGTGATGACTATGTTGATGATGATGATGCATATTTAAAGGTTTAATTTTCCCGGTTGCTTCAACACCTGACACTGAATTTGTTGCATACATTTTCTAAACCCTGCACTCTTTCCATTTGTTTGTTATCACTGCTGATAGGATACTTTTTGGAACGTATTTTGCTATATACTGCTGTAGTCCCAAAATAACGTATATAGGTGGCTTCCGTTTGTTATAAGACTTGACCATTTATTAAAGACAACGCATCTCCACACATCAAGTATGTTCTATCTGCCAAGATGGGACATGCGCCTAACGCTGTGACGGTATTTCCCCCCCCCCCCCCCCTGCTTTGCAGTAGTGGTCCAACAGTGGCCAAAACTCAAGAGTATCTAATGGTGGCTTCTAAGGTATCTACCTGCGCACAAGATTACTCTTGGCAGATGTGTGGATAGAAGATTAATTACACTTCTAGCCCAAAGGTGTATTCACAAGATATTCAGATAAGCGAAAACAATTCTGACATTTGCTGAGCACGTTAATTCTGGAATCTGCCGACAACTTTTGTGAAGAATTTAAGCAATGGGTTATTTTAGCTCGTTAAGCTCCCACCCCTGAGTTAATCAGTGGAAATATTATTATAATATAGCTCTGTTTTAGAGTGTGTGTTTAGTAACTTTGACTGAGACAAACATGTAGTACATTTAAAATGATTGAATCGAAGTTAAATTGGTATAATTGCAAATAACAAAATTTAATAATCACTTTAAGTTTAACAGTTTAAAAGAAAGGAATAATTGTTAATTACAAAATACAGTTTTTATCACTCGGGTGATGGTTTTTGATAAGAGGTTCAAGTGGCAGCATATGGGTTAACTTAGCTGCCAGTGACGATTCCGATCCTCCTCCTCCTGATGAGTTGGTTTTCTGTACACTGCGTTCACTCGTCTCTGGTCAAGGTTCGTAGGGTGAAGCTCGTTTCCCAGGAAAGTCTAGGAGAGTCTTCAAAGCTGGTCTTCCGTCTTAAAGCGTAACCACTCGTCCCTTCTTGTCCCAGAAATGGTCTTTTTTGCTGGTACCACCAATAACAACAATAGAAACGAAACGCTCTTCTGAGTATGGCGTTTTCCGACACATAGTTATGTGCCTCCCTCTTATGTTCTACCATCCCATGTCAGAATTTACCCCCGATGAGAATTAAATTTAATCCCTCGGGATAAAACTGTCGTTACATTTAAATTGAATAGCTTTAGCTTTACATTACATTTAAATGAAAAGGTTAAACGTACAGATATAGTATATTTTACATTTACATCTCCACTGTTTGAAAAGTGTTCACAATATAAATTCATTCATGTTTCCTTTATATTTACACTTCTTGAAAAGTTTTAAACTTCTATTGATTTTAACATGAATATGTTTTTTCGTTTACATTTACACTGAGTGAAAAGCTTTGAAACCCTAAGTATTATTCTTAGAATGTACAACATTTCTTTCATCTTTCCGTCCCTGCTCCATAGAGAACATGGAACTACTTTATGCTTTTAGTTCTCTTTACAAAACTATCAATAAAGCAATCACCAGCCCATGCAGTGGTGGTTCATGAATCATCATTCTAGATACTGAGGTTGCCAGCCTCAAATGACGTGGGCGTCCTTTAGCAATTTTCGCACATTAAAACTCATATGGTAATATATATATACACACACACATATATATATATATATATATATATATATATATATATATATATATATATATATATATATATATATATATATATATATATATATATATATATATATATATATATATATATATATATATATATATATATATATGAGGGGCGTTCAGAAAGTAATGCACCACATCGTTTTTCTCAGCTAATAATGAAGATAGAAGCATGAAATTTTGCACACTTCAAATATGGCATGTGCCAATTGTGTGCAGCAAATTGCACCGCAACCGGCCAAATAATACGGCTGCCCTAAACCGTTGAAATGGAGCGTGTTAGCAACTTGCGTTATAATCAGCGAATTGTGATAGAATTTCTCGTTGCAGAGAAGTCAACTGTTGTAAACATTCACAAGCGTCTATGTGATGTGTATGGAAGTTTTGCAGTCGACAGGAGTACAGTCAGTCGCTGCGTTCAGAGAATCAAAGAATCGAGAAGTGGAGATACGGAGCTGTTTGATCGGCAGCGCTGTGGACATCCTGCCACAGCCACCAACGCAGAAATATTGAAATGCGCTGAGGGCATTATTCTTACTGATAGGCGAATCACTACTCAACAATTGGCCTTACAGCTGTCAGTCAGCATTGGTAGTGCAAATGCAGTTATAAAAACTCGGATTTTCTAAGGTTTGCGCCAGATGGGTTCCTCGAAGCCTCACAAATGACCACCGATTGCAAAGGAAAGCAATTTCTTCTGATTTGTTGGAGCGTTTCAATGTTGATGGAGAGAACTTTTTGGCTAAGATCGTTACAGGTGACGAAACCTGGGCACATCATTTTGAACCTGAGACAAAAAGACAGTCAATGGAGTGGCATCATCCGCAATCACCACGAAGAAGGAAATTCAAGACAATTCCTTCAGCTGGAAAGGTCATGATCACTGTCTTTTGGGACATTGAAGGTGTGATTCTTGTGGACGTTATGCCAAGAGGAGAGACAATCAATTCGCAAGCTTACATTAAGACTTTGAAAAAACTCAATCAACGTTTTCGCAGAGTTCGGCCTCACAAGAATCCAGCAGACCTGCTTTTCCTTTACGACAATGCGCGACCTCACACAAGTCTGGCAACACGGGAAGCAATCACCAAATTGGGTTGGACTGTACTACCCCATCCACCCCATAGTCCCGATTTGGCACCCTCTGATTTTCATCTATTTGGTCCACTTAAAGATGCACTCCGTGGGACAAGGTTTGAAGATGATGAAGGAGTGATTAATGCAGTGAAGAAATGGCTACATGATCAAGACAAAATCTGGTACGGGCTAGGAATACATGCACTGGTTTCGCGCTGGCATAAAGCCGTACAAGTTGATGGGGATTATGTTGAATAATACCGATGTTTACATGACATATCCATGTATATTGTGTATAAATTTCATGCTTTTTGAATAAACAGCTCCTGAGAAAAACGATGTGGTGCATTACTTTCTGAACGCCCCTCGTATATATATATATATATATATATATATATATATATATATATATATATATATATATATATATATATATATATATATATATATATATATATATATATATATATTAGTTCACATGTTAGAAATAAAATACAGAATGAAAATGCACTACTTACGCCAATCTTGGCTACAGGCTTGTTGCTCAGGTGAATAAAAGAGACAAGACGGTCTCTTACACGCGTCTGGGGAGTCTTTAATTTGACAATAGATTCCCTCTCTTACTCCGTGTGTATCATCAGTTTTCTAGTCCCGGTGTTCCTTATTAAAATGTAGAGATTTCCCGTGCTTTGTAAGTCTTATTAGGTTCTCCAATAAAAGGTCCGGTTAAAAAAAAAGAATTATGAATCTAGTCTTCACTTTGGCGAGGTCTGATGTTGTCTTGACGAGCGTGAAATTCACAGTGAAATTAAACTGCGAAATGGTCAGACTATATTCCCTGCCTTCCCACGCCTTCATTTGCTAAAGGGGGTTAAATAAACGCTCCAATCATATTCTACAGGTCGGGTGTGGTACTTTCAAAATATGTCCGACATGGAAAAATGTTGCAAAGGTCACGTCTTCCCTATATGGTAATACGATGTCCGATGCCTTTGTGTACAAACTTACAGACAGATCGGAGAACTCACATGACAACATGTGAAAGCTGTAATATTTATTACTTTATTAGAAAGTAATGTTGTCATAACAAGTCGGCCCGGATGCGATTATGTCACACTTGTCTGCCCACATGTGTCACACAGACAGTAATCTCGTCATCTGTCGAATGAGTACGCAAAACTCCGTGTCTGCCCATCTGGGTTACCAACCGAGGCGTCTTATCAGCGGTTCAATCTAAACACGCCGGCGACTATCTTATCTCAGTGACATCACAGGGGGGAAAGTCAAATGATTTGATAAAAATCAAATATTTGCTACTTAGAAAAATAACGACGAAAGAAAGAAAGAAAAGAGCAATACTTGGGAGCACATAATAAAAATCAGTACCCCAAATGTACCGATACTGCCGGAGAGAACCAAAGATCGTGAAGAGGTCGTCCATTTCGTCACAAACGCATTGGGAAGAAATAGTAATCATGTATTGTTAAGTGCGTGTATGTTATACTTTGTGCAGTTGAGAGTTACAAATTGTGCAGACTGTTAGTTACCTTTCGCGTGGTTGTTGGTTTCACTTGTGCATTGTTAGTTAAACTTTGTGCGTTTGTTAATTCCACATAATTCTGTTGTTAATTGCACTGTATATGTTGTTAGTAACACTTGTGTGCATTGTTAGTTTCACTTTGTGCCGATGCTAGTTACATTTTGTATAGTTGTTAGCAATATATTGTGCAGATTGACGGTTGTACAATGTTTGGTTATTGATTGCACTTTGTACTTTATTGTTTCACTGTGTGTAGCTGCTCGTAACTCTTTGTGCAGATGTGAGTTACTCTTAGTGTAGTTGTTTGTTACTCTTTGTTTAGTTGTTAGTTATACTTCATGCAATTAGCTACACTGTATGCAGTTGGTAGCTACATTGTGTGCAGTTCGTAATTACACTGTATGTGGCTGATAGCTACTCTTTGTACAGGTGTTAGTTCCCCTTTGTGTGCAGTTGTTAGTTTCATTTTGTGCGTTGTTAATTACAATGTGTACATTGGCTAGTTACACTGTATGCTGTTCCATCTGAACTAATTATTTATTTACTTACTTATTTATTTATGGACTTGTGTCGATAACGTTAAGTCGTTCAAACGACGCAAGTTATAAATGAGCTTCAGTATAACCAAGGAAGCCATGCAATAAACACATTTCAGACAAGGTTCAGCACAGCCTGCAGGTTGAATTACCGATTGAATGTTTCAAATGAGGTTTTTTTTTTTCTTCATCTTTTTAAAATCTATTCTCTGCTCTTTAATTATGTCATGAATACGTTTTCTATCGCTATCATTTTTTTTCCCTTCATTTCCTAGACATATTTGCGGTGGGTGGGATTAAATAGGTACGCCAAATGTAATCAAATCCCCGGAAACACAGTTATGCGACCTTTGTTATATCCTTATGTGCATGTGAATACTTCACGAATGAGTGAATGTGAGAAATTAAATAAAATGCTAGACTGGCAAAAACGCATTTAGCTCAAATAGGCCGTTTTCTGAAAAGGTCAAACAAGATCTTTTTGCTATTTATTTCTGTTTCTAGACCACTGAATCAGCTACGTGTTCAGAATTGATCCACTAGGGTTCGTAACTAAGAGCAATGTTTCTCAGTCTTTTTTCTTCAGGGTAGTGTTTTAAGACATAGTCATAAATTTGTTGAAAGTTAAAAGTAGTCCCATTGCAGATACTGATGTATGCGAGTGAAGTGTTAGAGACTTCATTATACTAAGTCCAGCATCGAGACCAGTTCCCTTCCTATCTGCCTTTTCCTTCCCTAGCTCGATTTAAATCAGTTATCCACTTCCTGCTGGGTAGACTAGCGTGACGATACCATGAATCCAACCTGGCAACTTTGCCGCGAAAGATCAGTGCTCCAAACACTCTGTCAATCGGACGCTGCAATCTGTTGAAGCCTTGTTAAAATTGTCAATAGCGAAATAGATTTACTAATTTAAAATACAAACATGTCACACTGTGGATACCCGGTTTACGGAAACGGCCGACAGCGATATGCCAAGCATGTTCTAAAAGGCGACAACGGAAGATTGTGTGCAGGCATAACTTCTTCTTCTTCGATCCTTAACCACCGACCGTCAAAGCAGTCAGTGGCCATCACGCCTAGTGGCGTCTTGTAGGGCAACAACAAATTGATTCCACTTTACACGGTCGGTGGCCATCCTTCGTACAGTGCCCCAACTCTGGTTCATTCTTTGCATCTCAGCCTCCACAGTCCTCCGCCAAGTTGTTTTTGGTCGGCCTCTCTTTCGCTTTCCTTCAGGGGTCCAAAGCATAGCTGTTCTTGTGATGGCATTGGGGTCTCTTCTGAGGACATGACCAACCCAGCTCCAGCGTCTGCCAGCTATGATGGTGTGCATGTCCTCTTGCTTGCTACGAGTAAGCAGATCTTGGTTGGTGATGGTATTCGGCCAAAAGATGCGGTGAATTTTTCTTAGGCATGTTGTGTGAAAAGAGGACAATTTTGACATTTCCTTCTCTGTGACTCTCCAGCATTCCGCACCATAGAGAAGCACAGAAAGCACGCAACTCTGGTATAATCTTAATTTTGTGCTTGTGCTGTATTGGGAGGACTTCCAGATGTTATTTAGGCTAAAGAAGGCTGTTCTTGCCTTATTCATTCTGATGTTGATGTCTTTGCCTGCCCCACCGTCTGGTGTTACTATGCTTCCTAGGTATGTGAAGGTATCTGTCTGTACCAATTGCTGATTCCTTACTGATATGGGCTCAGGGTTGCTCACATTGAGCGTCATGACCTCAGACTTCTTTAAATTGATGTTCAAGCCCACCTGCTGGCTAAATTTATTAAGTCTATCCGTTTTTTCCTGGATGTGTTGATGTGAATGTGCCAGCAGTGCAATGTCATCTGCATATTCCAGATCTTCCAATGTAGAAAATGTAGTCCATCTTATTCCTCTTGGACTGCCCTCTGTTGTCTGGCGCATCACCCAGTCTATGACTGTTATAAAAGAGTGGTTGATAAGGGGCATCCCTGTCGTACTCCTGTCTTCACCTCGAAGGTTAGGTTGCTCTGCCCAACACTACACGTAAAGTTGGCATAGAGGCTTTTTATGATTGCCACTATGCAGCTTGGAATTCCATAAGCCCTCAGTATTTTCCATAAACTGTCCCTATGTATGCTGTCAAAAGCCTTTTCAAAATCAACAACATTTATGTAAAGCTGTCTTTGCCATTCTGAGCACTGCTCTATAATGTTCCTGAGAGTGAATATATGGTCTACACATCTTCTGTTCTTTCTAAATCCTGCTTGTTCTTTCCTCAGTTTGTAGTCTACTGCCTTTGAAATTCTCTGTATAATTATCCTGCCTAGTATTTTGCTGGGAACTGAGAGAAGAGTGATTCCTCTCCAATTATTGCAGTCTGCAAGATCTCCCTTTTTGGGCAATTTGACAATTATTCCTTTGTTCCACTCTGATGGTGTTGTCCCCGTTTTCCACACTTGTGCAAATAGTGGTTCTAATAGTTCTGCTGCTAGCTCAGGGTCTGTCTTAAATAGCTCTGCATTTAAGTTATCATGGCCCGGAGCTTTACCGTTCTTTAACCCTTTGATTGCTGTGATGATTTCTTCTTTTCGTGGAATGTCTGTATTTACATCTAGATCGTTTTCAGCCTCAGGAACATTCAATTGTGTCTCTGGTATTTCCTTGTTCAGAGTTTCTCTGAAGTGCTCTGCCCATCTTGTTTCCTGTCCCTCTGCTGTCTTGATGAGATTTCCTTGCTTATCTCTTACTAATGTAATATTGTTTGCACCTCGTTTTCCGCTGATGAATTTAGTTATTTTGTATACTGTGCTTTGTTCATTTCTCAGTGATGCCTCTTCTGCCTGTTTTGCAAGATCGTCCGGGAAATTCCTTTTGTTGGCTCGGGTTTGGCGTTTAACTTCCCTGTCCAGCTGGCTGTACTGTTCGCTATATAGTTGCTTTAACCTGGGGGACTTCGCTTCTGTTTTCTTTCTTTTCATTTCCTTTCTCATCTTTATGGTGTTTAGTGTTTCTGGTGTTATCCAGTCTTGCTTCTTCCTTTCCTGGAATCCTAAGCATGATTTGCTACTTTCCTTATATACTGTTGAAATGGTGTTGAAATTCTGGTTTATATCATCAGTCAATGTCTTTTCCTGGCTTTTGGCAAATTGATATCGTTTCTTAATGTCGCCCACAAAAGCTTTTCTGGTAAGGGGGTCCTTCAATTTGCTGATGTCAAACCTTTTCTGTGTAGTTACAGTTGGTCCAGCCCTTCTTAGTTTCACTTTCAGTTTTGCTACTACTAAATGGTGATCACTTCCCACATCTGCACCTCTTCTTACCTTCACATCTTGTAATGCATGTCTCCATCTACCGTTAACCATGATGTGGTCTATCTGGTTTCTGTCCCGACCATTTGGTGATTCCCATGTTAACTTGTGAATTTCCTTATGTGGGAAAAGTGTTCCTCCAATGACCAGGTTGTTAATGCTACAGAAACTTATTAGCTTATCCCCATTTTCGTTTGCTGTTCCGCTGCCGCATTTCCCCATTGTTCTTTCATTATATGTATTGTGTGTACCAACTTTCGCATTGAGGTCTCCCATTACTATAACAAGATCATATCTAGGTGTGTCTTCCATTTTTTTCTGCAGTTGTTGATAGAATTCATCCTTGACCTCCTCATCGCTATCATTTGTTGGTGCGTAGCATTGTATTATTGTAGTGTTGGTGAATCTCCCTCTCAATCTCAATCGTATCAGTCTGTTGTTGATGGGTTTCCATTCCAGTAATGTCCTTTCTATCCCTTTCTGTAGAATAATGGCTACGCCTTCACTGTGCTGTCCATCCTCTCTTCCAGAGTAAAGTACTGTTTCTCCTGTTGCTGTTTTAACTTTTCCTGCCCCTGTCCATCTGCTCTCACTTATTCCCAGGATGTGTAACCTATAGTTTCTCATTTCTGCCGTGACCTGTCTTAGTTTACCTGTCTCGTACATTGTCCTGACATTCCAAAATCCTATTCTTGTATCCTGTTTTGCGGTCAGGGCATCCGTTTTCATGTCAGTGGCTTCCTTTCGGCTTTCACCACTGACAGTCATACGAGCCACAGACTCCGAATGTCCATCCCGCAGCAAAGTTTGTTCATTTGATGTTGTTTCCGTAACTTCATTATTTTTTTTACATAGACAGGGGTGTCAGCCCTATGCTAAAACCCCCAACCTGGAGGACCAGGGTACCAGCTTTTGTCTGACCCCTACCCACACAGACCAGTCCAGCTTGGTTGAACCTACCAGGAGTAAAACTTCCACTGGCATAGCTCTGGGGATTGTCAGGGTACGCAAGCTGCCATACCGCTACAAGGTATAGGTAACAGGCATAACTAAGCTACCTAAAATCCACTACTGCAAGTTGAATGGGGTCGGAGTGGCTAAGATGTTTGGCACCTGCCTCGAATTCTAGAGGAACCAGGTTCGATTCCCAGTAGAGGCAATATAGTTTATGGAAATTTTATTTGTCAGAACCAGTGGTCCTAATGATGCCATACTCCTTCTGGTCTCCTGAGTAGTGAGATCGGTTACCTAGCCTTCTCGGATAAGGACGAAAACATAGGAGGTCCCGTGTGCAAGTTGCGCACGTTAAAAATCCCACGGCATTTGGAAATCGTAAAGAGTAGGCTGTAAGGCCGCTGCCCTGGCAACAATTTAAAAATGAGAAACCTATCCACCAAATACGTTTAAAGAATGTGTGATTCCTATTTTCATATATACACACATTGGGAATCTCGCTGGTGCTACGGAGTTCGTGCACTGTGCTGAGATCCTCCTTGTGTGATCTAAGGGAGGAGATCGGAGCACTGATGGCGTTGTCCGTGTGCAATGAAGATAGTCCTTAAAAACCAAACCAAACCACTTGTCACGAGAGGGTAGATGTTATTGAAATTATAAAAAATCCTGGACACAAAGTTGTATCAGGTGATACCAGGATAGTTCCAGATAAGAGTCGGTCTTATAAGTAATACCCCCTTCTCTGAAAAGAGTAAGGGTGTATAGATATCAAAGGTAGGATCAAGCTGTAAAGGTTCCTAGAGAAGATGGTAATATATTACTCTAAGTTCCTACTTGCCCCTCCCCAGTCCTCCTCTGTTAATTTTAGTATGATGATTATTATTAACTCTGCTAGGGCTATTAACTAATCTATCTACCAACAAGAACTGTAACTTAACTTAAAGAATTTAAGTAAGTCTGCTGGTAAATATTTACAATTTATTTTTACAGATTTTCTTTTCTGTTTGGAAATTCTTTTCAAGAAAATCAAATTTTATATACATCATTTAAATAAATAAAACATTTGAAAATAGTTCCAAATTAGCACAAGTCACTCAAATTGTAGCAAGTCCTTCGCTCTTGGCTGAACTAGCTGTTTTTAGAATATCTTTGTCTTCAAAACACTGTTATTTCACTGTCATTTGATTTAGGCTATTACTGACTATACTTATGCCCACCAAAAGTCATCATTAAATGTGTCTTTATTAGAATCTTAATTTTAATATAGTGGTGTCATCAGGATACTCTGACCAGTAGCCTTGTTTGGCCACTTATCTTGTGAATTGAAATCTGTCACACTCCTGACATGGAACGAAAAGTCACATGAAGTTCCTCCAGGCAGTGGATACTGGGTAACTGGCCCTATAGACAACAAGAGCGCTCGCACCACAGGGTCCATCAGTAGTGGCTGACTCTTTAAAGTGTGTGTGGTTGACAGAATACAACGTGAAACATATTGGATTAACCACTATATTCTCTATCACTTTATTATAGATGTAGGGGATGTGAGACAGTTTTCAGACAAGGTGCTAGCAGACGCACAGGGCACAATAGCAGTAAAAACCAAATCCAGTTCGCTGTGAATACGATTTTCCTCTAAATTCGTAATTAGAGTAATTTGTCCATGATCCGCTTCCATAGAATGATTAGGTCTTGTATAAAATACTAAGTAATAGCTTAAACAATACAGTAATACAATTCCTTTCATTCTTTTCTTTGTTCCTGGTGTGTGTCCCATTCCATCAATAAATAATTCTTTAAATGCTTTTCCAAAACTATAGACACACTTTTGCCACCATTCTTAATTTATTTGAATATTCACAAGCTTGGCTTTTTGCCTCCAGAAATTTACACAGTAGTTCAAACACATCTACACACTTCCTAATGCAAACAGTAATTAATCAATAGAAATACAAATAATTATATACATATATTCTTTCTTACCCTCAAGCACATACAGTCGAGCTGTTAATGTGTATCTATTAGTCTGCTCTCAGATACAAAAGGCAAAGGCAATCTGCATTAACACGCTGATGCTCACTGAATTTTGAAATTCTGATGGCCTGCTTTTCTATTTAGGGCATGTCCTATATATAGCCCAAGGCCGGACGCCAGAGGGAGCCTACTACCCAAAGTGTGTTTGCGTTCCGAAAATGTATGCAAAATCTGTCTATGTGTACAAATCAGGAAAACTAAGATTTCATTTATCTACGTTATTCCTGGAGCGATTTTATTCATTTAAGGCTTAAAATACGCTCTGAATTATCCTTTAACTTTCTAATTGTCTTTTACTTTCCTAAGTACATTTTATTATATGCGTAACCTAAACAGCAAAATTATGGAATAACCTGAGGTCTCGATGCATTCCACTAGAGATTTCTCCCTTCCTATAATACTATTCGTGGAAGTCTCTGCACAGACGTGTAGAGCAACATTCCCAGTATTGTATTAGTGACCTCTTCTAGGTGGTACTTTTCTCATAATGCGGTGGTTAAATGTCATCCTCCACTTGTTTGCACAAATTTGGACTGGCCATTTTGACTGCCGAATGCTATTGTAAACACTGCATGAAAGTACCATCCGATTGGCCTGGATATCATGCAGTTTTCACAAAGTATGGCGCACTGTTTGGTCAGAGTTACTCAGAATGACGTGTTGTGAATCAGACCACTTCACGACACCACTATTGCAAGAGTACATGTACTATTGTATCTGAAGTGTACGATGGAGAGAAATTATCTTAATATGATTTTAAAAAACCTAGTAAAACAGTTTTTTAGAGGATAGATATTTGAAGTTGAAAATAAACATTGATAAGTCACTCCTCGTACAATAAAATGGTATCCCGCAGGGATTAGCTTTAGCTCAAAAATATTTAGTTCTTTTTAGTAGACGTAGGAAAAGAAATTAATGACACCAAAAATACTCTATCACAGTTGTCATATGGTTGCTGTTTGTGAACGCTGCAAATCTCTTATACATAATACAATAAAATAAATAGACAATGTCTCAGAATGGAAGACACGTTTAAAGAAGGTTTGATTTTCAGCAAAGGAAGAACAAGAGAGATAATAATTTATGTACCCATGAGAAAACCGAAGATATGTACAAGTAATGTAGCTATCCATACATGGACCTAACAGTGGGAGAATGCTGAATGTAGAACAACGCAATGGAACTCCAAAAAAAAAAATATCCAAACAGTAAATCAATAAAAAGAAGAAAAAAAAAACTAAAGAGTATATAAAATAAAATATCTCACTTTGCTTGCGTTGTCATGGAACGTGATCTCCAACTTCGCAAACCACGTTGCCCACGTGCGCTTTCGATAATACGGTGGCAATTTTTCCCAGAACTCTTAGGATAAACATGGTAAAGCAAACAGACGAGAGTGGAAAGGTACTGATAGAGTGAGGAAGAACTTTCACAACGTTCTAATTCACCACAATAAGAAAGGCTACCACTCAATACGTCAATGATAGGACTAATGAACCAGAAACAACAGGAAAGAAACGACAGTTTAAGAAGAAAAATAAAAAAGATGAAGAAGAGGACAAACATTAAGTGCTGAAAGAGTCGACATTGACAGCATCGTGCGGGTTATATATTGACATGAAGATTGAGGCCCATCCTAAACGGGCTGTCGTCCCGATCACACACCAAAGGCAGTGTGCCGTTAAGTTCTACCATCTGGATGTCCCTATCTGCGATACTCAGGATTCGATGCACCTTAAAATCTATGTATCCAGATAAAGTCCTAGCCCATGTAAATTTATTCTGAAATAGCAAAGACTCCTTCCACGAACTAAATAATAATAGTAATAATGCTTGTAACACCACAGAAGACAGTAAGCTACATTAAAAAACCTTCAGGTAATAGATAAAACACCAGGTACATTATAAAGCAAAACAATAACGAACACAAAAGCTAAACAGGACCAAACACAACTCACAACTCTCAACAATACTTTGAACAACACTGTCAATTATACAACAACGAATAATGAGATAAATAGCGCTCTTCAAATAAAATCAACTGCAAAAAACATTATTTTGTACATAAAACATAGAAAAGGAATACAAAACACGCTACACTGAATTCCAAAATCACGTACTTACCAATTGTCTAAGTGAAACGCTCAGTAACGTAACCGTCAAAGAATCCCGTCACATTTTCGGAAAATTACAAAAAAGGAACGTATTTACATAGAAACTTAATTAAAAACCAACGAAAAAGAACGGGCAGGCCTTTTAATTTCTTTTTTTCGTGCTTCATTTGCCATAAGTCATAATACGTGTGACTACAAAGATTCTATGAAGTTGAAATGAAACTGGAAGGAATGAAATGACGATCGGAAAATTAGTGCCGTCATCAGGATGTTTAGCAGAATGAGCACAACATAATTAAATATGAGACAAACATAAAGCACACGTGTTTTCAGGCACTCGTAAGAAATGAAGAAGTAGAACACTTGTCACCGTGGGATTTGGATGAATAGTGATTTAGTTTTGATGGGACGAAAGAGTATGAAAAAATGGTTTAAGAAATATAAATGATTTATTAAATGGACTATTTGTTCTATATTTTTTTTTTTAAAGCGAAATTTATTTGCTTCCTTTTCAATTTACAAATCGAGTTTATTTTATAAAGTGAAATACATGGAAAGTACATGGACAAGTTTTCAATTTAAAATCATGAGCATTTTACACAAAGGAAACATAATAAAAGGGTTACATAGCAACATCAAAACTCCTCTGTTCTCGCAAGTACTTTTGTACACATGCAAACCCAAGTGATAGAATTTATGTGTTTGTGACAAGGGCTTTGGTATGTATAAATCCCGAGAAACAAATGTGAGAAGGAAAAGAAACAGTATGTGTAGTATTGGTGCACGTATGTCTAACCATATACATACATATTCTAAGAAACCTATATTCAGTACATTCCTTTAGATACTAATATGGCTTCTTAGTATGACATACTTTGGGAGAAGAGCGATAAATAAAAATCGCAGGCGTGCACGCACACGGTGAAAGGAAAGGTAGGACTGTATTCCGAAGATAAGCCGGTACAAGCTGGTTTTTGGAAACAATGAAGCTTTGGACAGTTTGGCTGACAGGACAAAGGACACTTGATAATTTTGTCTGGGCAAGGTATTGAATGCCCCCAGGTTGAAAGTATAGTGGCCAATTGTGTGCTGCGTTACGCATTTCTCCTTGGCAAGTTGAGCACACAGCCTTGAGCCATTAAGGCGGCTAGGCACACCGGCATTTCGAGAAAGGTACAAGGGGTAGTTTGTAATCATGTTCCCTAAAGCATATCCAATTTGAAATTCCAAAACATGTTCAATTTACAACATACAACAAAATACATTCGTAAACTGTAAATACAAGGTGAGGAAAGTAAAATACTAAAGTTGGGCATTTCTGTACATTCATGTAAAATTGACTGTGTCCATTAATAATTTCAAGGTGAAATGGAGGGGGGAAACCCCAAAGTTGAAAACATATTTATATTCGTGCAAAAATTTGCACGATAAATGTTTTTTTTTTTTTTTAAGTGAACTTTATTTTCATTTCTTTGCAATTTTACAAAACCGTGTTATAGTATCGTAGCATACTTGTGCTTGGTTAGTAAGGGAGAGAACACTTTTTGATGTAAATATTTTCTGTGAGTACATAGTTGCGGCATATAAAATTTGCATAACGACTGTTTTTATAGGCGGGAAGTAAAAGGAAACAGCAGTTAAGCATAAATCACTAAGGGAGATAACTAGAAATATTAGCGCCCTTTAGAGTTAAGTGAATGTAGAGCACGGCAATCGCACGGGAAAAGTGAGCGAAGTATAAACAGTTACAGAGAGAAGCTCACTGAGTTGTTTATGAAGGTATTAACCGTGATAGGTGAGTGAACTGAACAATGGAACAATTCGTATTGACTGAAAAACAAGGACCGAATCACGGGATAGGAATAGAAGGACAGAGAGAAATCAGTCCCACCAGAAAAGTTGACCGGGCAAGACGTGCCTTGCTGGGCTCGCAAGAAAAATGAAGACCTGCGGTTTGCAGGAGGCTCTACAGATGTAGCTAGATTTAGAATTGTAGCGCTAGGAATTCTGGAGAATAGTTTAGATTGTGATATTTAACAAGTGTGATAAACAGATAGGAATAGAATAGGGGTGCTTAGTAAGAGAGGTGATAGGTGCTGGACTTCTGTTAAATCGGTAAGAAGACAATTTTTTTTCTGAATATTTTATAGTACAAGGGGATTGACATAAGTCTTGGGCCTGACCATGAAGGACATGTCACAGAGAGCTGAAATTTTGTATAGTGTTTATTCCTTTTCAATATAGCCACCGTCTGAATTGACACACTTCTGCCATCTCTGCTTGACCTTGAAAAGACCTTGGGAGTAGAACACCCTATTTTTCAAACTAAACCAGTCATCACATGCCAGTATAACCTCTTCAACGCTGTCAAAATCATTTCCTTTTAGCTGTTTTTTTAAGATTTGGGAATAGAAAAAAGTCTGATGGAGCCAAATCTGGAAAATATGGTAGGTGTGGAAGAATTTCAATATTCAAATCGTTGGCTGCTAGCTGCACAAGCCGTGCTTTGTGAGAGGGCGCGTTGTCTTGAAGCAAAGGAAGATTTTGAGTGCACGTTATCCCTCGTTTCCTGGTCACAACCTTTCTTAGTTTGGTGAGAAAATCTTTATAGTACTGTTCATTAACTATGTTGCCACGAGGCAGATAATCTTTCAAAAGGACACCTTTGCCGTCCCAAAAAACAGTCAGCATCACTTTTCCTGCAGATTTCTGCGCTCTCGGCTTGATAGGAGTTGGGGAGCCCAGGGTTTTCCATTGCATGCTGGCAATTTTGGATTCGGGGTCATAATGGTGTACCCAAGTCTCATCTATTGTCACCATCGTCTCCAAAAAAATTTTTGTCTGACACTATTTGAGCAACTGTTGACAGCAATTTACCCTCGTTTGCTTCTGTTCACGTGTCAACAGTTGCGGAACACAGCGTGCACTCACTTTTCTCATGTTCAGTCTGTTGTGTAAAATTCTATAAACTGTTCTTTCATTTAGTTTTACTCCACTAGCTATCTCCCCAATTGTCATTTTTCGATCCTGGTCAATGATTTGCTTCACTCTTGTTGCATTTTCATCGTTGCACTCTGAGGCTGGTCTACCAGATCTTGGCAGATCAGCAACATTTGAACGGCCGCACCTAAACTGTTGACACCAGTTTTTTACCGAAGTATATGAAAAACAAGAATCACAAAACACTGCTTCCATCTCCCTGTGTATTTCTGTAGGTGTTTTTCCCTGAAACATCAGAAATTGTATCACAGCTCTGGCCTCCTTCTTTTCCATTGTTTTGTCAAATCTTTGGAGCAGCAGATCCGGTCAATAGGGTACATTGCGCCGTGCACCGTAGCGAGAAAACCCATTGAAGAAACAAACGCATACTTCACACATTCAGTGCAAATATGATAAACTGTAAATGTGCCAAGTTTCATCTTCCTCCTGTGACTCCTTCATGGTCAGGCCCAAGACTTATGTCAATCCCCTTGTATTTCAGGCAACCATTTTTTAGGGGTTGACGACTCCCACATACAAAAGGGATGTCCAACTGGGAGAGAAGAACTTGACAGTTCAACAGAGGTATATTCTACTTTGATTTACAGGAGATGCGCTCTCTCATACATGTTGCTTGACAAATAAACAGCTGATGATAAGATAGACGAGGTATCGTCTCAGGCATGATATGTTCCACAGAGGTATAAACTATATTGTCTTACAGGAGATGCGCTCTAAATTATTTGCTGATTGCCAGGCAACCCATTGTGTAAATAAACGAGATGTCATCACTGGCATGACTAGATAAGAAGAGACCACAGCAGCGGTACTTTGATGAAAGCTGATATTATTTATATACTCATGAACTATGTTTTGTTATCGATATCATTTTCAGAGTTAGGTTTGACAGGTCTAGGAAATTACAAGAGATGACCTCGTAAAAATGGAAAACAAAGATGGAGTTGTTGAACCCTGCTCAATTGAATGTTGAATCATTAGCATTGTAAATAAACATTTGGTTGGTATTGAAACTTACCCACGTACGTTGAGTTGGATTATTACAAAGGTGTGGGAGAGCAGGAATATTAGCACATATTTATTAATCAGAACTACAGGCAAGACCACTAATACGAGGTAGTCGCTAGTCACCAACTAGGAGAGAAGAACGAATCCTGGGAAATAAAGTGACGAACCATATACTTCATCCAAGAATTATAACCTCTGGCGGAAAGAGAGGCCAGTAAGAGAGATAGTTTCACTTGGAAGATAGAACGAAGTAGACTGAAAAGTTGAGGAGGAATTAACTAGGCCTGCCACAGTCACCTAGTAGTTAGTCAATTTATAGAAGACCCGGCACTGTTACATCATAGCAATTTGGTGCCCTTTGGATCAGTTCGCAGAGCACCACCACTGTAACACACTAGACAACAGAAAAACAACAGACGTGAGTGGCTTACCAAGGGCTCGAACCCCAGACCTTCCGTGCGACAACCCCGCCTAGCTATGCAAGCGAATCACACTATCCTCCCGGCAACATAGGCATCACCAAAAAATGATGCTTCGATGACCGGTCACTAGTGCGAACCGCAAGACACAACACCGGAAGTATATATATATATATATATATATATATATATATATATATATATATATATATATATATATATATATATATATATATATGTATATAAATATATGTATTTCTATTGATTAATTCACTTGTGCGTTGGGAAGTGTGTAGATGTGTTAGAACCATTGTGAAATTTCTGGAGGCAAAACACTGCCAAGATATATATTCAAATAATTGAGAATGGTGGTAAAAGTGTGTCTGTAGGTTTAGAAAAGCATTTAAAGAATTATTTCTTGATGGAATGGACACATACCAGGAACGTAAGGAAGAATGATAGCGATTGTTTTACTGGATTGTTCTATTACTTAGTATTTTATACAAGACTTAATCATTGTAAGGAGGCGGATCATGGACAACTGGCTTTAACTAAGGATTTAGAGGGAAATTGTAGTTACAGTGGACTGGATTTGGTTTTTGCTTCTATACTATGTCCTGTGCATCAGCTAGCACACTGTCCGAAACTGTCTATCATCCCCAACCTTTGTGATAGTGGGATGGTGAAGGAAAATATAGGGGTTACCTCTAATTCGTTTCAGGTTATATCCTGTAAACCCAACTACACATAATAAGTCATCCACTACTGAGGGAACTCCTGATGCAAGTGCCTTTTGAGTTCAGAGGGCCAATCAGCTAGTACCTACTGCCTGGAGGAAGATCATTAACTTTACTCCCAGGACCAAAGTGGAACCAGCTTCATTCTACAGATGAGTGAAAAACAAGTTCACTGTAGATTATACCAGTCACTCCAAGATTATAGACAGTAATCAAATGATGACCCATGTTGGGGCATAGTTATAGCCAATGATAACTTAAAATAAAAGGACAGTGTAAGAACATTAATATAAAGATATAGCCTATATATTCTACAAGAGTGATGTCAATCCAGTGATAACCTCCTACAAATTCAGAGACCTTTGAAAAATTTTGTTGAACAATTTTCAAGTGCATATTTATTTAATTTTGTAATTGAAGTTTGTTTTTTTCGTTAAAGATGTTCAAGAAGAAAATAAGAACTGTAAAAGAAATTGTAAATATTTACCAGCAGACTTACTTAATGATTTAAGTTGAGTTCAAGTTCTTGTTGGTAGATAATTTAGTTAATACCCCTGGCAGAGTCAACAATAATAATAATAATATAATCATAGGAGGATCTTGAGAGGTAGCCCATAGGAATCTAGGAACATATAATATCATCATACCTAGAAACTTATACAGCTTGATCCTACCTTTGATGACGATACACCCTTATTCTTTTCAGAAAAGGGGGTATTTCTTATAAGACCAGTCTGGCACTATCCTGGTATCACCTGATACAACTTTTTGTCCAGGATATCTTATAATTTAAAAAATAATCAACCCTATCGTGACACACGGAACAATAAAATTATGCATAATTTTTATTTTTTATTTAGTTTTTTTTTTTTAGATCGACAGAACTTGTATCATCATCTCCCGTCAACTCCCCACAAGTCAAGGGCCTTCAAAAAACTGATGCCAAGTCTTCATTTCCCGGCATTTACATATCTTACTAGTCGTTTTCATATCTCTCTCCAGTTCTCCTCTCCATGTAACATTTGAGCTTTCTCTGCTTCTTTCATCGTGGGGATTATAGAACAAACTAACAGTATACGTGTGTTGATTTATTCTCTTGCTGTAATGTCAATTCGAACTTGAATTAACTTGTGATTTCTAAGATTTCCCCTGGTTTTTACATTACACTTTCATCATATTCACTGGTTTTCTAACATCTACATGTCCCTTAATTGCAATCTTCTTTTGTCCCAGCGCTCTTTCATCCTTCATTCCGTAGCCAATCTTCTTTTATACCTCACCTTCCGGTCTGTTAACGGATCCCACTCTTGCGTGCCACACGGCACGCGCATACAATACTGTCTCGAAACGAGGTTACCAGGACGCATGCTACGTATAAAAGATGCATTGATGATAGCCGGGACTAAATGAGACCTAACCTTATATTCATTATCAAGCCCAGGGCATTGCCTGCCAGGGACAGCCATTGAAATGGGGGACAATTTTTCACAGATTGGCCCTAATACACAGCGGTGTATCTCTCACGTTAGATAACCATTTGACAATGTGTACTAGATAAAATAGAGAAACGAAGATGGCTGTATACCGCTCCACCCATGTCCCAGTCTTGACGTATGGATGCGAGTCGTGGGCAATGACTACAACCCACACAATCCATATCCAAACCTCAGAAACGAGGTATCTGAGGAAGGTGGTTAAAGTAACAAGGAGAGACATGGTCCGCTACCAGACGATACGTCAAGGCCTAAAAACCCATCCCCTGCAGACCCAAGTAGAACAGTCCCAACTGAGATGGTTTGGCCATGTCTGCAGAATGGGAGAATATCGGCTACCACTACAAGCATGGGAAACTAAGAGCCAGGGATCCAGACCTCCGGGACGACCCAGAGTCCGGTGGACAACATTAGACAATCTTTGAAGGACCGAGGACTAGAATGGAACCAGGCCAGGAGATAGACAGCCGATAGGATAGTATGGCGCTCTCTCTTCCAAACCTCTACACCTCATGGTAGAAGAGGAACGACTAAGTAAGTAAATAAGTACGTAAAATAGAGAAGTGACAATGCTGATGAAGACGAGGGTACAGATTTGGTAATAAATACTAGTTTTTTTTTTTTAAATCGTTCGTTCCTTCCTCCTAGTTTTTGGTTTTTAAGCTTGCATTAGTCAATACCAGTGTACTAAACTTCCTTCCTCATTCTGATTCTTTGGTTCTGGAGCGTGTATTACATGTATTGACCTAGTGTTATAAATTCTTGCTTTCTCCTTTGTCATGGATTGCCTCCCCTTGCTCTGCAGTGATGGTCCAACAATGGCCAAAACCTAGAGCATCTAATTTGGATCTTCAAAGGTATCTACCTTTGCACAAGATTACTCTTGGCAGAGATGCAAATAGAAAGATGATGATACTTCTACCTTAAGGGTATTTTTACAAGACATTAAGAAGTCAAGAATAATGCTGAATGTGTCTTAGCAAAGTTAACTTAGTATTTGCCCGCCGTCTTTTGAAAAGGGATATATTGTATGATTTATTTATTGGCCCCTTAAGCCCCCAACTGATTTACAGTAAAATTCTTCTTATTCACTCTATATATACCAGTGTGGCCAAGCTAAGGTTGGCTGGGGGTCAGATTATGGTAAAGGGTAACACCAGGGGGCCAGACCTATAAAATCCTTAAAAAATAACGTTCTGAGATTTAGTTTTACATATATAATGAACCACGTACAGAAAGCAACGGCAAACTACTGTACAGCACATCTGCCAAGACATGTATACCAGTCTTCGGACTGAAATTACTGTTTAAAAAAATATAATGAATTTGTTGTTTTAATTTGTTTTGTAATATGACATGTAATTATTTATTTCAAACATACATTTGTGTGTTATTTCATTGTGAAGAGTGTGGCTTCAATCAACAATAAGAGGCCGGCCAAAACAGGTTGGCGGGCCGGTCAAAACTGGTTGGCGGGCCGGATCTGGCCCGCGGGCCGTAGTTTGGCCACCTCTGATATATACGATTTGCTATATATATTTATTTGTACATATATAAATGAAATCCTGATACATACGTGTGCACTTCTCCCAGTAATAATTAAATAAGCTATGAATTTGTACAACGTATAACAAATTTAATTATTAATTATTCTTTAACAATTGAAAATAAATGAAGGATTGGTGAGTTAACTCTTGTTTCTTTTCTGAAACTTCGCTGGAATTGGACTAAGCTTGAAACAACTAAAAGTGTTCATTTGGTTCTGGCCTGATAAGATGTGACGTAGCTGTCAGATTGATGAAGTGTTATTGTTGCTGCTGACTGCTCCATCAATTTACTATTTCTGTGGCGCGTTCCCGTCCAACAACGTGAGTGCAAGGGGTAATCACTCCTGGTTAATGCGAATATCTTCACAGGCCGTTGGAGGTAGGCGTCTATTGATGACAGCAAGCTCTGAATCACAGAATCCGTCCTCCAAACTGGCATCGTAGACTAGTACCACAAATATTAGAGGAAAACAAAGGCCTCTGCTAAGTTTATGTTCTCTGATACTAACCAGGCGCCTTCCAGCTGTCTCTTCCAACGACTCTTTTTCTCAGCAATTTTATCCCCTCTGAGTATACATTATAGCTCAGTGGATATGATACAAATTCACCATTACTTTCAGTTAGTCTGAGCGAAAAGTATGTACAGCGTAGAATGCAATGGCTTGTGTCTGTATGAACATGTCTAAGTATACATGTAAATTTTTAAGAATGTATGACTGGACACCCACTAGCGATTTTCATATGTTAATAAGTTCAAAATATAAAATATGTGGCACAACTCAACCCAATAGTTGGGAAATCTAGATTTCTTGTTCAGTTGAACAGTCTTGGCAACTTGATAAAGATGCCTCGAACACGCGTCTTGGGTATTATTTCTATTTAGAATTCCTATGTGATTTGTTAGCTATCTTGTAGGATTCCGGTTTTCGCATTAATAATGTTGAGTTTTTCTACTGATGTTGCAGAAGATGCTCCAAAACGTTTTGTCCGGTCCTATAAGTTCAGAATCCTTATTCTATTCTTTCCTGGCTTTGTCTGGGCTGTCTACTCTGATAGTTCTGGAATGCAGTGTCGTATATCTTGAACGTGCTACGTTATATTGCAGTTTTCCTATCCACGCGTCCACCTTGTTTTCTGACCGGCAATCACAACGAATGTATATTTCTTGCTCTCATTTGATCCAATCCAAGAGCAAGAATGAAGTGGGTCGGGGCGTTAGTTATTACCTTCACCCTCGTGTTTTAAAATATCATTTTAAAATTTGAACACATTACCTCATATCCATTTACGGCATGCCTACTTCCGTCACTCTCAGGTAACCTTTACAATCAGATTTGTAACCTCATCCCTGCAAGATAATGCATTGCCCATAATGTCTCCTCAGACGAGTTTCTCTGTAATCATTATTACAGAAACGTCTGGACGGAAGTGCTTATGCAATTATCACCCGTACTTGAATTCGTTCACCAGATCGATAATCGCTGACATTCGCTGACCACAGACTTTTTTCACAGACAACAATTTGGTCTCCCTTGTAATCTGACGCAGTATTGTCTCGTTGAGCGATCAACACCACATGTGTTTAATCTCTGTGTCTGCCTGGGCGTAAAAGTCAACCCATTTTACGTCTGGGTTCATTCGCTCAGCGATAAAATTAATCTGCTTGTCAGGGGTCAATTAGCCATGAAATAACACGACTACAGTATGGAAAATGTCAACAAATCTAAGACGTGGCGGGGACACAGATTTATCTGCGTAAAATGAAGAAATAAATGGATAATGTAGGAGATAAAGAAGAGGCGTAAAAGGACGCGATACAATGTCATCACATCCATTTTTTAAATATATAAATTAGTTAACAGTCGGACTACCGCAGCTGAGGTTCAACGATGTATGTAAAAGGGACATGAAGGCTTTGGAGATAAATAAAGCAACCGTGGAGGATGAAGCTGCCGATCGCACCAAGTGGCGGTGCTCCCTTCGACGCCACCAAGGATTGGGCGAAAAGAAGCTCTCATAACAAGCAGAAGAGGAAAGAACACGCCGAAAGGAGTACCAGGCAAAAATCAGCTGAGGGCTATCACCTCTGACGAGCATCTCAATAATGTTATGGCTGAAGAAGGCTTTTATATAAATTCTTTTTAAAATGTGTATGGAATCTTACTTACTTACTTAGTCGTTCCCCTTCTACCGTGAGGTGTAGAGGTTTGGAAGAGAGAGCGCCAGACCATTCTATCAGCTGTCTTCTTCCTGGCCTGGTTCCATTCTAGTCCTCGGTCCTTCAAAGATTGTCTAATGTTGTCCTCCCAGCGGACTCTGGGTCGTCCTGGAGGTCTGGATCCCTGGCTCTTTGTTTCCCATGCTTGTCATGGTAGCCGATCTTCTCCCATTCTGCAGACATGGCCAAACCATCTTAGTTGGGACTGTTCTATTTGGGTCTGCAGCGGATGGGATTTTAGGCCTTGACGGATCGTCTGGTTGCGGACCATGTCTCTTCTTGTTACTTCAACCACTTTCCTCAGATACCTCATTTCTGAGGTTTGGATCTGGCTTTTGTGGGTGTAGTCATTGCCCACGACTCGCATCCATATGTCAAGACTGGGACATAGGTGGTGCGGTATACAGCCATCTTCGTTTTCTTACCAACCTCTTTCTTGCTGAGGAATCCACGATTTATGGCCTGAAAAAGTCTCCCAGCCGCTGCTTTTCGAGTGGCCAACTCTTCTTTGATGCCTCCCTTTCGGTCTATAATAGCTCCGAGATATTTAAAGTGGTCGACCTGCTCCAGGACCCGTTCTCCCAACTTAATCTGATGTTTTCTTTCTTCTCGTGATATCACCATGGATTTTGTTTTAGAGCTGCTTATGCTGTATGGAATCAGTTTTACAAATTAACGGTACTCAGGAAACACAGAACGTTTCGGGGTTCACCCTTCGTCAGCCACAGTTACAGTAATCCCTATATTTATTTACGTTCCACTATATTACATTTTACTTTCAGAAACATGTATTAATCAATAGTAGTGTGTTAAACTTCATTCCTCCTTCCTGTTTTTTAGTCCAGGTGCACGTATAACTCAACAATAGTATTTTAAATTCTTCCTTCCTAGATTACGGTTCAGGAGCGACGGACACGTCAAGATAATGTTATATATACAGTATATATATATATATATATATATATATATATATATATATATATATATATATATATATATATATATATATATATATATATATATATATATATATATATATATATATATATATATATATATATATAAAACACAATTATTAATAATAAGAAAAGTATGGTTCATTACAGATGGGTCGGGAGAACATATTCAGACCTTGCACAAGGCAAGACAAACTTAATTTTGAGAATCAGCAAAAACGTGTCTAGTGCATTAAATGTAAGTATTCACAATATAAAACGGTAGTCTCATAGCAAAAAATGGCGTAGTGAAGTGATTCACAATATACCAAGTTAAAAACGCTGTTTCTTGGGTCCCTGCGGAGGCAACGATTGAATAGGTTACTGCTCCCTCAGGCATATTTTATCAGGAGACCAGTATGTGTATGAAACTGGCAACATCGTCATGTAAAACAAATCACTACCAAATACACTGTTGCGAGCCCCTACAATTATTTGGTGCATATTCATTTGTATTAATAAATATAACAGAGAATGTACCAGTGTGGTTCAAGGTTGACCTGCACTTGTTTATTTTTACATAGAAAAATACAAACAAACAAAAATCACAACATAACGTATTCTTATACACACGTTATCTACGAATGCGAATACACTTTCAGCACCATTCTGGCAGCTTCCAGATACCAGCTGTAAAGAAAGGCTTAGTGTGACTCCGCAGCCAATGCAGAACCGAGGTCATCGTCGCCCTGAAATAGCTGCGCACCTAGATCCAAAATCATTCACTCGAACATAGTAAAATAATTTGGAACTATATCAGGTCTTTGAAAGAGTGTGCGCCAGCTTTTCCAGTACAGTAATGAAAGCGTTTCGATGGTGACGCGCAGCATGTGGGCGGGCGTTGTCGTGCAAGATAATGAGTTGTATTCTCAGTTTTCCAGGTCGGTTCTTTCGAATTGCTTCGTACACGTTAACATCATCTTAGACACCCAACTACCATGCGAATTCTAATTATAGACACACTAACACGCATTACCATTTGCCTATTTCGCAAACGAGTTATTAAACAGGTCGAATTCCAGTGGCGTATTTAGCATATTTCTCACACCTTTTTCATAGAATGACAGAAGATGGCAGATGCAAAATAGAAATCAAGAAGAGAATAAGACTTGCCAAAGCTACATTCAAATATGAGACAAATACTAATTGTGGTGGGACGCTCCCTCCACATTTTTGGTTCTATTTATAATTATTTCAGGTAAATAGCTCCCCACGTCCACACTCGAAATCCATATCCATTATGTTAGTTTGTACTTGACTGCTCTTTCTGTTGTTATATATTATTGCTCGTTGCTCTATTACGTCGAGGGGGAAATCTCCTAACGATTATGTGCGTTCTCACAAAATCCAACAACATAAATACGGGCTCTGTAACTGGCCCAAACAACGACAAGGAATAAAGGCCGTTTCCCTTCATAAACAAACTCATTTTTCTTTAATACACATATTTGATTCCATTGTAGCATAGATATCAGTTCGCATATATTGATCCATATTTTCCATAAATCATCATGACAGGATTAACCCTGTTTCAAGAGTATCCATTCATTATATCATCCTCATACTTTTAAAAAAGGGAACACTTCGTAATGGGTTCCCATTGGAACGCAAGTTGAGACACAGCCAAAACACAGCAGCCACACAGTTCAAGGGTTTTCGTAAACTTTCTTACTACACAACACATTCATACGTCATTTCTCTGGTGGACCTCACTTTCAATATTCCCAATAGTGCCGCATTTATCAGCACTGACTCCAACTCAATAAATCTAACATGTGGTGTGCATGGGTAGACACCACACTAATTAACTCACAAATTTAGACAGCGAATCTTCAAATGCTTCATTGAAACATGGAAAATGAGCAAGCATTTAGAAGACAGAATTGAAATCTTTGAGAAGTGGTTATATAGAAGAATGTGGCACGTCTTATGGAAAGTGAAGAAATCAAATAAAGAAGTCATAGAAAACATGGAAATGAAAAGATAATTAATGAAGGAGATCAAAATTCAGACAGAAGCCCCAAAAATTTACACATAATAATAACGTAGTTAAGTAAACATATTGTAAGATCAAATCAAAGACATTGGATGAAATATCTTAATCATAAATTTTAAAGACGTTTATGATTATAAGCAGATTCATTGTAAAGGAAAAAAGATCATGAGAAAAAAATTTTCATTACGAAAAAAGATACATACAGTTTCAATGAAGGAGAAAGTCAAAAATTAGACAGCTAAAATAAAGTTTAACCATATCAAAAGACAGATAAATTCTGGGCAGTATTAAAATATCAGAATAGAAAGAAACAACGTAAATCACTGAAGCGGCCACAGCGGTCGGCCATTGAGACAGCTAAAATATTTTAACCATATCAAAAGACAACACCACGTCACTGAAGTCCATAACTGAAGGAACATTTGAAGGCAAACGAGCAGGAGAAATACATCTCTATAATTGGGAAGATAATATCAAGAAATGGATAGGAAATGATCTATCAGAATGCACCATCAAGACATGAGACAGAAGACGTTGATGATTCACTGCAGCCGACCTTCGATGTGTAAATGGCAGCAGATTAGGATTTAGTACTTGATGAATAAAGACTCTTCTTTGAAGAATACCATTCACTTTTTCCCCGCCACTCTTTTACTCTTACAATATGGATGTATCGAGCTTTGGTGAATTAGTTATTAGTCTCGTGTTGATGTAAGATAATTGGAATGATGATGTCAATAGCTCGATAATTACTTCAGAAAGTCCTCTTACGTAAAGTTTTGGCTCTTAAAAGATAAGGGAAGTTCATGACAGACGATTATAAAGTGCTCCAAGAGAAAGCAACTGACAAAAGACTTAAGGAATGAAGGAATGTCCAGCTGAAGGTTAGTATCTCCGGCACTGTCCTTTGTAGATCCATTCAGAGAGACCAGATAAATGATAGATCATTCCGAAAATAAATAGGTAAAAAGTAGTTGATAGCGTGCTCCCATATGGCGGGTAAGTCCAGGAATAGAGTACTAGAAAAATAATGATGGATGCTGTCAGTGGATATGTGACGTCAACGCCAGTAATAATTTTCTTAAAATACTTTTATTTCATTATTTACAAATACAAAATAAAAATATTTATTCAAATAAAATCTTGTTCAACAATTGGGTAAACACAAAAATTTCAATAAACAGTGAAATAAAATTAAATTTAAATCCTTTTGAGTACACTTAACAAGTAACAGGGTTTTATTAATTGTTAGAAGAAATTATTATCTTTGCATCACAGAACAGGCTATTTATTAAATTTGTCTCTAGTTTGCCCAAAAATAAAAACAAGCAATTTGATACGGGGTATTTAGGTAATGTTGACCCACTGTACGTTGGTACGCGTTAACACATTGAGGTGCCACCAAAATAAGGTGCTTTCCACTTAAAGCCATTGTATTGACCGCGATTTAATGGGGTTGACTAGTGATAGACATGACGTAGTATGTTGGTAGGCTGGGGCATGGCAACGCTCTTCCTATACCCTTCTAGAGACTGATTTTGTTGGAGACAGTCGTGATATACATCGCTCTCGATGTTTATGAATTGTGCAGTATTTCTCCTGAAATGTAAGGCATAGGGTCAGCCTTTATTAAATATGGAATCAATGTTAAGTCATCCCATTTGGGTGTATCAACTTCGGTTCAAGAAATAATGCAGGGAGCATTTTGAATGATAATTATTAAATGTAAAATATTGTCAAAACCTAAACGATCACTATCGGATGTCCGCCAGACGGCATCGAGTATAAACACGTTGACACTTTGACGACAGAGGAGTGAATATAGGAGACTGCAGGAATAATATAATTGATTGATGCTATGAATTGTTAATAATCTGTTCTCGTCATTAAACCGTGTAATGTGTCTGACCATTGACAAGGCGATGGTCCTCCATTTTTAAGTTATTTACCAATCTACGTCATCACTAAGGACCCACCAAAAAGCAAACGTCATAAACCAATCTACAAATCGAGTGGTTAATACATTAAGACCTTGGCCTCTATGTTCAATAATAGTGCACAAAAGTGTGCTTATTAAAAATCTTACAATATCTCTCAGTTAAGTTCAGCGCCCATTTATGCGCAAATAACATTGTGACAATAAGCATATTGCAACAATTACCCTCTACCACCTGTAAGAAAAAAAAAAACGCAGTTTCTTTTTTTTTCTTCAAAAATCTATTGGTAATTTATAATAAAAATACCAGCATAATACTATCCTAAGTCTCAATACGTCTAAGTCAGTTAATTGTCTCATAAAATTATCAGTCAGTCGTCGATGAGATGAAACGGTGATAAACAAGTCATGTGAATAAAATCCACGTAGGAAGAAATAATCATAATAACAAAAATTACGGAAAAAAAAAACAACACCGCCCTCTATTACCTCTAAACTAATCAATAATACTAGACCCAAAACTCACCTAATATAATTACATCTAATAGGATTATCTACCCATAGGATAAAGATTACAATAATATGTACCTCACCAATGAAGAGTCAGTCCCATATATGTTTATTCATGATATAAACCCAAACGATTGCAAGTATAAGCATAAATTGGTCCTCAAATTACCTATTTCAATGCCCCTAGGAACCTCTAGATAATATACACGCAAAAAAAATTTTTTTTTTTTTTGCTTTTGAATATCATTGCAGTACAGTATTATATACACTATATGTGCACGTTACCCCCTAAACATTAAAGTGTGTTCTGGGTAAAACCAATTAAATTCAATGTCCCAATTACATCAACACTACTGTTGACCATGCATTAACTGTCATTAAAAACTTGTGTACTGTCTTCCTGAGGGCACCTCGACAGTACGTCTGCCACCACATTGTCAGACCCCCGAATTGCTTGAATCGTATAATTATACGGCTGCATCAGAATCGAATAACGGGCTGCTCGGGCGCATTTGTGGTTTTTTTGTCTTTAAATACGCCAAAGCCTTCTGATCTGACTGTATTACGAAACATACACCCAACAAATACTTCTCTAATTTGGTTACTGCCCATACCACGGCGAGAAGTTCTTTTTCCAACACCGAATAATTCATTTCCGCCTTGTTTAATTTTCTCGAAATGTACGTGATCGGATGCAGATGTCCATCAAATTGTTGAAGCAACACAGCACCAACGCCTTTGGACGAAGCGTCTGTTCGAAGAGTATAAAGATTATTAAGCCTGGGTAGTTTTAAAATCGGTGGGGATGAAAACAAATCTTTAATTTTAAGAAAAGCAGCATTGCATTCTGGAGTCCACCTAATTACATTAGGAGCCCCTTTCCTAAGTAGAGTGGACAGATCTGATGTAATTGAAGATAAATTAGGAATAAATTTACCATAATATTGCACTAGTCCTAACACACTACGGACTTGTTTTTTTGTTCTAGGAATGGAAAGATTTAGAATCTTGGAAACATTCTGCTCCAAAGGTTGAAGATTCCCATGACCAATCCTATGACCTAGAAACGTAATCTCAGAGAATCCAATATACACCTTAGATGGTCTAGCAGATAACCCAGCAGATCTAAGAGTAGATAAAAGTGAATGTAGACCAACAAAGTGTTCATCCCACGTATTGCTAAATAGACAAATATCATCTATATAAGTAATAACATCTTGCCTATGAGAGAACAGCATTCTCATCATTCTAGTGAAGGACGCAGGTGCGTTCATTAGTCCGAAACACATGACATTGAAATGGAACAACCCCCGAGGAGTAGAAAAAGCTGTGAACTGTTTACATCTATCCGCCAACGGAACTTGCCAATAACCCTTGGCTAAATCAAATTTACTAAAGTATATTGCCTTTGACAATTTTGGTAAGAAATCCTCCAATAATGGTAATGGTAATGTTCGGCATCAAATTTTGTTACTTTATTTAATTTTCTGAAATCAATGCAGAGTCGTATCTCATTATCTTTTTTTTCGAATTACCACCATAGGAAAAGCAAAATTACTTTGAGACGGACTGATTATCCCTAACCTAATCATGTCATCTATTTCTTTGTTCACTTTGTCCTGAAAATGTAAAGGTATAGGGTATGGACGTACTCTAATGGGCGTTTCATCATTTAAATGTATATCATGTATGATTACATTTGTTTTACCTGGAATATCTGAAAGTACATCATTAAAGGAATGTAATAAGTCAGACACCTGTGTTTTTCTATCCAACGATAAATCTTGACATATCGTCACATCTTTCCAAGTTTCTGTAGAATGTACTGGTATGTTAGGAAAATTCATAGATACTTCAGGAAACGCTGATTCTTCCTGAATCACTGATAATGAAGACCACCCAATTGGACGCGAGACTATGTCCTCGACAGCATGAAATACTGCCTGAAGATGTTCAGGTCTTGCGTGGAATTCTTTCAACATGTTAATGTGAAATATTTTCCTTTTCCCATTGACATCAAGTACGTAATCTACATCCGAAATTCTGGACAGAATTTTGAAAGGACCACACCAAGTTATAAGTAGTCTATTCTGCTTACTAGGTAAGAGAACAAATGCTTCGTCACCTGGTACAAGATGCCGAAGATGTCTTGAATGATTTTGCAACACCCGAGCTTTCTCTTTAGCTCTCTCTGATGCAGATGTCGCTAACTGACATGCATCCATGATTCTTTGTCTGAGATTGACAACATACTCGTATGACGATACTGTCTCTTGAGACAAATCAGAATCGATTAACAAATCTTTAATCAAAGATAATGGACCTCTGGGTTGAGCCCCAAACACAAGTTGAAATGGACTGAAACCAGTATGCTCATTCGGTATTTCGCGATATGCGAAAAGTACCGCAGGTAAAACTCGGTCCCACTCTTTAGGAAAATCAATAGTAATCTTACCCAACATTTGTTTTATCGACCTATTGAGACGCTCCACCATACCATTCGAGGCGGCGTGATAGACACTGCTAAGTGATCTATCTATGTGAAACATTTTCATCACCTCAGTCATAGTACCGGAAACAAATTGAGAGCCCCTATCTGACAACAGTTTTCTCGGAAAACCGATTCTGGAAAATATTTGAAACAAAGCTTCAGCCACATCTTGAGTAGCAATATTTTTTAGAGGTATAGCTTCCGGCCAACGCGTACACATATCTATGCAGGTTAAAACATATCTATGTCCTCTCGATGACATTATAGGAAGTGGGCCAATAATGTCCACGGCCATCTTCTCAAACGGACGCACCGGAATATCGGCTGCTTGAATGGGAGCTACATGATGTGCCCCTCTAGACTTAACCTCCTGACATATAAAACAAGAACGGCAATACATCGAAATGTCTTTTGATATACCAGGCCAGAAAAATGATGCAAGCACTCTAGCCCTTGTTTCGAGTAACCCAAATGACCTGAACAACGTGAATCATGAGCATGACTTAAAATATAAGCCCTCATTGTTTTAGGTACCATTATTTGAGTCACAGTATCAAAGGACTTCCCATCTCGGAATTGTCTCACTAATATGTTATTGACGATAGCATACCATTGCTTGTGACAATTAATATCATTTGTAGTATTAATTTGTACGAAATTAAAAAATTTCTTTAGTGAATCATCATTTTTCTGCAATGTAGCAAAAGCTTCTTTGCTAATGTTGCTATGCCCCAATTCATCATTACCCAATGGTACAACATTTTGTTGAGCATGTTCCTGTGCTCGAGTAACCACAACATTAGCCCTGTGTACGTGTTCTCGTTCCCAATCATTTATTTGCTCACGAGTACACTCTTTAAAACCGTGAATGTGACCAAGAACCAAATCGCAAACTGGATTCGGCAACAAACATACTTTTATTTGTCCCGTAAAAAATGGCGTTGCGATATGAACCACAGCAGTTTGAAATTTCTCAATTCTACCACCAAACGTAATGCACTTAACCCATGTGCCTGTACAAGAAGAAGGATCAACCAAACATTGTCGCACGCCTACCGTCGTGCAACCTGAATCCTTTAATAAAGTTACTGGCATGCCATTAAGTAAGCCCTTGTGAAACTCTAAAGACCCGGTTCCTTCATGAGCTGACATAGCAGGTAACGCCGGCAATGGGTGTCCACATCTCAGTCTGGATACCACATCAGGCTGAAATAGATTCTTGCATTCCAAACATGTTTCAGCATTATTAAAATCAAATGACGCACATGCATTTGCTTGATTAACAGTATTATTGTTATCTGCGACATTGTTTTCCGACATTTGAACGGAATTACCATGGTAAGCAGATCGATTATAACTATTTGACCGAAATGCCCTGTCATTTTGTTGTCTATTGTTATACAAATGTCTATTATTATTCTGCGAGTAATGTGCTTTATTGTAACTGTAAAAGTTAGGAGTGTTTCGTTGCCAATTCATTCTGTCTCTGTTTCCCAAATCAACCTGTTGACCAGTTCCAAAATGATTGTTATTCCATCTTCTGCCAGCTGGTGAATCATTTCTATTTCCACCTTCGAAATGAGAAAAATTTCTTTGATAATTATTATTTCGATCTGAACTGGCACTTCTATGACGAAACCTATCTCTGTCACCACTATTCGATCTAAATTTTCCTTGTCTGTTATTTACAGTAGCAACACCCGCTGACTGTAACGATTCATGTAATTTAGTGTTTCTGACATTCAAGTTCGGATGAGCAACTGAAAACTGACGCCCTAGGGTCTCAACTTCCGATAACGATTTAGGATTCCGCTCCTGTAAAAACGCCAAAAACTTATCACTTACTGAGGATAATACCTTATCCCGTAATATTAAATCTGCCAGATCTTCAAATTTCCGTTGCACCTTTTCAAGTTCGATCCAACGATTAAAAGTTAAACGAATATCCGAAATGAATTGTGAGAACTCTTTTCCTGTTTCCGGCAACAACTCTTTAAAACGCCTTCTATAACCTTCAGCTGTAAGCTGATATTTTTTTTAATAGCGTAGCTCTAGCTTCCTCATAGTTTTGACTATCGCCTTCTAACGAAGCGACTGCACTTAACGCCTCTCCTGATAAAAAATTCATCAGTTTGCTACACCACATACTTTTATCAATTTTATATTCTGTGCATACCAATTGAAATCTTGACAAGAAGAACGTTATATCGTCGACCCCATGTTTAAACCAGGGGCAAATGGATTTTAATGTCACCTTTTTGACCATCATTCTGAGTGTGTGATTGACTAGTAGCATTTCCATTTTGCAACTTCTGTCTTTCAATTTCTAACTGCAACATTCTCTCTTCATGTGCTCGTTTTTCTCCCTCAAGTGTAAATTCATATTGTCTCCTTTTCTCATTCTCTTCCATCTCCAAGAGTTTCATTCTCTCTTCGTCTTGCCTCCTTTTCTCTTCGTCTTGCCTCCTTTTCTCTTCGTCTTGCCACCTTTTCTCATTATCTTCCATTTCCAACCGTTTCATACGTTCCTGGTTGGCTAATTCTCTATCTTTTAATTCTAACTGACGTTTCTCTCTTTCCTGCGCCTCTTTATATTCTGTTTGAGCAAACTCTTGTAATTTATCTCCTGATAACCCAAGAATTTTACCCTGTTTGATGAAGTACTCCGCCGTCGACATTTCAGAATCTGAATTCTAATATTTATCTCATCAAATAAACTGTAGTATTCCAATTATTATGCTATATTCGAAACCTTATCGATACTCATTATTGGAGATTAATAATCTTTTATTTAATAAAATATGCAGGTATAAATCAATCAACTAAGAAATTATACAAGATAATATTACTACTGAAAACATAGAATGATCAATGAAGAGAATCAATTACATAGAAATATACACATTAGCAATGACAATCACCGCACATAAACAATTAAAGAAAAGATAATATCGTAAAGAACCACAGAGTGACCCCAAGAATCTATACCATTCCAGTAGCCTCAAAGAAACTTGCTATAAGTTTTTTTGCAATTCATCCACCCAAAATCAACCTAGGAAAACACCCCCAGGACACCTACGATGAAGAAGTATATTACGAGTAAAAGTGACAAAAGAAAGGTGCTCGCTAATATAATTAGTATACTGATACCACAATACAATGTCTACTTATCTGCGGGAATCCCAATCCTCCTCGTAAAACATTCGATCCAATATGGGTTATGATTTTCATACAACTGGATCCAAACAGCCACAGTAATTTCCTCTGGTTGGAAGTACTCGTTACCGAATGACGTCATTCACTTTAACCTCCGCAGGTACACAGCAGGACTTGAAAATGGAAATTGACAACTGTTGCAATCATTTCCTAGTACAACTATGATACTTCTCTGTTGACTTGCGTCTGTACATCCCAAGCACGTTGACCTTCCCAGTCAAGGTTACGAATTTCAAATAACGATCGATTTCTTGAGCATGCAACAGGTGTCAGTGTTCCAAAATACGTGGCAATCAATTGAGCTCAAATATCCAAATCTTCTAGAACGGGAAATATGGCCACCATGTTAAGATCCCGTACCGCTTTGATGTCTGCTTTCAACAACCGTTAGAGTCATGTTAAAATGTCCACCAATAGCGGTTAAGTTCTTCCCAATTTTGTTTATATCACTGATGAAAGTACAGTGATAAGACGCGAATGCCAAAACGTGAGTGTGTAGCAACACTTAATCGTCCCTGTTTTTCTCACTGGTTCAAAAGGGAAGAACAACCTGCAACAGCCAACCTCTACTTTAACGGACCATAAAAGCTGAGGTGTTTTTTTTTAAACTCAAACAGAGGTTTATTTTCCAATGATGATTAAATGGTAAAATGTGGTTCTACGTCCGGTCATCAGGTCATCGAATTTGTTCATAATACATGCAATATATAGTCAACTACTATTTCAATGCTGGATTTCTGTGATCCAGAATAACTTCAAACACTGCGGTGACAATGGAAGATTTTGACTCCGGTTTTTACGGTGTATTACTTCCACGTCCACGTAAGGTTGAATATTATACTTCATTCCTTAATACCAGTCCTAGCATAGGCTTCCTTTCGAAGCTATAATATACAACCGGACTGTACAATAATGTGTCTGACCATTGACAAGGCGATGGTCCTCCATTTTTAAGTTATTTACCAATCTACGTCATCACTAAGGACCCACCAAAAAGCAAACGTCATAAACCAATCTACAAATCGAGTGGTTAATACATTCAGACCTTGGCCTCTATGTTCAATAATAGTGCACAAAAGTGTGCTTATTAAAAATCTTACAATATCTCTCAGTTAAGTTCAGCGCCCATTTATGCGCAAATAACATTGTGACAATAAGCATATTGCAACAGAGACCTAATACCACAAACTCAGGACTTTCACAGATAGGCCAGCTAACCATCGCCTTAACAGTTGCAACGCTTCTACAAAACATGGTGTAACAGAATTGGCGGCCCGTGTTGGGGACGAGAAAAACATTTTTTAAGAAGAAATTGCAGTAACAGATTTGTTCCAGAGTGAATATTCGTCGTGTTAAGAACTTTTCAATTTTCCATACGTTTGAAAAGACTAAAATAAGTATGGTAACCAAGGCGCATGCGTACTAAGGATGTAAATGACGTCACAACCTTCTCAAGTTCATTGAAGCAGCCGTTTGGAAATTCTTCAATCAACAAGGCAGCGGGCTTTAAATTATTCAAGATAACTCAAACGAATGAACCACTACTATCAAGGAATAATCAATATTTCAGGCCATCTACATAGTTCTCTGGCGCATGCTTGCACTGTCGGAGATTGGTTTTTCTTCACAAAGATAAGTACATGTTGATGCCCTATGCAAAGTTAGCCCATTTTAGTTTGCAGGCATGTTTATCTTATAATATACGTTACATGTTTTCATATAATATTATATGTATGTTAAGTTCGCGGGCGGATGGAGGGAATTTGATCTCTTCTCAGATACCTCTGCGGACGGTGAGAAGATTTCAAATCGGTCTATAGGGACCGATTGACTAAATTCGATTCATGAAAGCTCCACTAAAGACTGTGGCATAATCTGTTCACGTCGAACTCAGTCAACACTTTCTGTTAGTTGTGAAGTCGTGTACATAAACATTGTTTCATTAATGTTTTTTTCGTTTCATTTTATTTAATTTCGTCAATGGTTCGTCAAATGTCAGTCAAATCTAACCTTACTATCGTTTAGTTTTACACATAAATTCGTTGTCATTTGTAGAGAGTTCATGTTTCGTACAGTTTTTTCGATTTTTTGTGCTTTGACCTAATTTCAGTTCAGTCACAAAATTTGTAACTTCCGCAACTATATTTGGTTATTAATACCGTTTTGGTGTTTGTAAATTGACATTTGTGGCGTAATTTTGTAATTGTACTTCTTTGGTTTATTGTATATGTTTTATTTTTGTAATGATTTTAATAGGATAAAATAACTATATAATTATAAACATATAACAATTATAAATAATTAATTGAAAATACTTTATGCCTGAGACATTTTATTGATGTTCACACTAGTAGTTCAAGTAGCAACTATTTTTTTTTTGCCTGAGTGAGACATAATATTATAAAATATTGAATAAAATTAGAATTTTAGCTTACAAATAATTTGTAAGTCACGTTATAAGTAGCTGTTTGACGAAGTGAGCCGCAGTACTACATTAGCCATTGTGGCATCGATAATTGAGTATATAAATATTGGAGATTGATATAATTGACTAATTAAGTATATTATTATTTACCATGGCAACTTTGGAATCTTTAATGAATGTGGGAAAGCAATTTGGTTATAAAGGAGAAGCTCTTAGAGATTTTGCAGTGGCGCAACTAGCAAAACATGAAGCTAAGGAAGCTGTTAGAAAACAAGAGGAAGCTGAATTAAAACGAGAATTAGAAGAACAAAAAGTGATAGCAAAACAAGAAGAGATTGAGAGAGAGGCTAAAGAAGAAAGAATGAAGGCTGAATTGAAACAAGAAGAGATTGAACGAGAAGCAGAGGAATATAAAAGGAGAAAGCAACAGGAGGCAAGAGATGAAATGCAACGTATTGACGAAGAAAAGAGAATGCAACAAGAAGAAAGACTTTAACAACAAGAAAAAGAATTGACACTTCTTCGTCTTGAAGAATTAAAATTGAAAGCGCAAATTGCTACAAATAGCAATAGTGATAATTCACATAATACGTCTTCATGGAACCAAACTAGAGGCTACTACAATTTTAAATTACCACCGTTCAAACAAAATTTCGACAACTTATCATCGTATCTATTACGCTTTGAAGAAGTATGTAAGACAAATAAACTTGATAAATCCGCATGGACTTTAAAACTCAGTGAATTTTTGGATGGTGAACCATTAAATGCAATAGAGAATATAGATCCAGCACTTCTAAATGATTATGATGCTACAAAAGCGTTGCTGTTAAGAAGATTTCACTTAGATGAGGAAGGTTATAGAATGAAGTTTAAAACTCTTCCACCTGATTCAAACAAAGATTTCGCAGGGTTTATTGCTAACATACGCATTACGTATAATAGATGGGTTGAACTCGCTGGGGTGGATTAATCTTACGATAAACTGGTTAATTTATTGCTTAGGGATAAAGTTCTATCCTCCGTTAGCACACCATTTTTGCAGGAACGCAAACCACCCACTATAGCTCCATTAGAAGAAATGGCAGTCAACTATTGTACTGCACATCCACGTGTTGGTATATCTAATTCTCATTTGAGAGAAGCATTACCAGTAGCTTCCGCTGCAACATGGCGTGATAATAATAGGTCACGTGCTCAAAGCCTTGATAGGAATTTTATGCAGCGATGAAATAACGACAATAATTATTATAAAAATAATAATTTTAACAAGAATAACAATTCTTTTAGAGGTAGACCACAATCCAGAAATTAATCACCTCATTGTAGGAACAGCAACAACTGTCAACAAAATTCAACCTGGAATAAACCATACAATGTCACGTCATATAACAGCAATAACAATAACTGGAATAATGGTCATAATGTTTACAGATCCATAAATAATAGTTACAACGGTAGAAGTCAAAATTATTCAGTTGATCGTCATCGACAACGTTCCAATTCGCGAGGAACACAAAGATTTGTACACAATGCAGGGGCGGCGCTGTCTAGCAATGCACCCCCAAGTAGTCATGATAATAATACTCAGATACATGCTTCATCTTCATGTTCTGCTGTTGATTATAATGTGGCAAATAGTTGCCTACAATGTACCACTATTTTTCAGAATGCCAACCATACGTCGATGATGTGTACTTAGCCTATTCCAGCAGTTAGTCTCACTGTGAACGACGGGACAGGCACATTGATCTTCAACAGAGGATTGGCCGATGGAACCATAGTGTCAGTTTTGAGAAATTCCAGGTCCACCACTGTTGGAATCCGTCAATCTTTAGTACATCCTCATTACTCCACTAATGAATGTGTTAGATGCATAACTTTCGGTGGTACAATTGAGTACTACCCACTGCTATAATAGACATAAATACCCCATTTTTCAGGTAAAGTTAAAGTATGTCTCCTTCAGAATCCGATTGCTGATTTAACAGTTGGACGCATCCATGGCAGCAAGGATTGCACACCTGAAGAGATTTTGGAATGGAAAAAACAAAACTTGTCTATAGCCAATGCAGTGACAACACGAGCTCAGGCTCAGGAGTTGAATAAAGAAAATAGTACAGTTCCTGACTCAGATCTTCGGGTTGACACCGATGTTCAGTCTGTTATAGACAGAGTGTCATTTGCTGCTAAGCAAAAAGCAGATAATTCTTTAAATTTTTTTTTTGCTTTGGTGAACAAATATGATAATATTGCTTTTAATAACAAAAGTAAACATTGGTTCACAATAAAGAATGACATTTTACTTAGGAATTGTATGGACCAGACTAGAGTAAAACAACAGGTCTTAGTACCAGTAGCATTAATGCCATATATACTACGACATGCTCATGACTCCCAATGCGCGGGTCATATGGGCTACACTCGCACACGTTCTCGGTTGTTGTCGTCATTTTTCCGGCCAGGGATCTCACGAGACGTAGCGTCGTATGTACGTTCCTGCGTCACTTGCAAGGAAGTCAAGTCTCGTGGAGCGTTTTATAATGCTCCCATACAAGCATGTGACATATCAGTCTGTCCTTTTGATAAAATGGCAATAGACATAATTGGTCCTTTTTTGCCTTCTGCAAGAGGTCATAGATATATTTTAACATGTGTCGACTTATGTGCACGATGGCCAGAAGCCATACCCCTTAAGAACACAACTACACCAGACACAGCTGATGCTCTTCTACTAATCTTTTCTAGACTAGGATTTCCTAAAAGTTACTATCAGATCATGGTCCTCAATTCGTCTCTGACCCCATGACTGAGGGAATGAAGACTCTTAACATAGGAAGGAGTCTTAGTAGTTGTTACAAGGTGGTTTGCTCTGAACAATGTTCCATGTGATATGAATAAAACAATTATAAAGTTCTGGCCATTGTTTCTTCTTTGATATGTTAGGTTTTTTTATTCAGTGATAGTGAGTGCATCGTGCCTTCGATGGAAGATTAAGCGAATGCGGGGGTGGAAGATTCCGAACAATACTTGAACCTTGGAATACGATTGATTTGATAAGTCATTTCATTGAGTCCATACATTTAATTCACAGTTGTACACACAGGATGATCATTTCAAATAAGAGTAGAGCATAAGTCCATATAAGTCATGCATAATTTAATCAATAACGTAGACTGCTGGTTTACGTGTCAATGTCCGTTTAAGGATATAATGCAGTATTGTCGTCAGAACATCACAGCTATATGCACGCGCAGCTAGACATGGCTACCTGCCGACAGTGAGACTGCGAGTCTGAATATATTCATACGAATTTGACGATTATTCTTCTCCTTCTGAGAATTCTAGTTAAATACTAACCTCCATAAATTTCCCTCTCATATAGAGTTCTAGGACTGACCCTGGTCCATCAAAAATACACATATATATGGCTATATCATGCCATTGAATTGGAAGGTTAGAAAAAACACAGCTATTCAGCTTGGCGGTCAAGTAACAAAGGGTAGCGTTTCTTAGTTACCGACTGTGACCCAAACAACGCTATACACGTCATAATCGATCGTGTATGGAGCGTTCAACAATTGAAACATCTATCGCAATATATTAAATGCCTTAACCTTTACAATTGCACGTCCGCTAACCTTTAGCAGACGGCGTTAATATCATATACCGTAACAATTCCTGCACACCGGGGGAAAAAAAATCGATAGATTTTTTTTCAAGATCTATCCGACTTAACAATTTTTCAAAAAAAATTTAACACAATCGTGACATATGGCCGACGATGTTCTGAGTAGAACCGTGTCGCGGTCATGTCAACTAACTATTTGTCATAGTCATCTAACATTAATCATATTATATATCAATATTATACATATTATTATATCAACTAAATAAAATGTCCAATGTTAACAGTGAATGATAGAATTAAATTAAAGTAAGGTCTGTCGTATTAGTATGTCATATAGGAATTAATTTGACTAATTAAAATTAAATTAATTAATTAAATTAAGAGATAAATTATTAAGATTCTAATGTAACGCGATGTTATGAGAGAAGAAAAGACAAAATAAGTGAGAAGAAATAGAAAGAAATTCGAATATAAGTTTAACTTAATTGTGTGTGTTAAGTGTTAGTGAATAATAACTATCTAATTTACCTAACTAAATAATGTATAGGTACATTAAAAAAAAAATATTAATCTAATACTTGTGTGAGATTTATTTTCTCTTTTCATAATTTCTTCTTTTTATATTTCGTTCTCTTTTTTTGTTCCTTCATTTCATTTTTTTTCTCACATTTCATTTTATTGATAATAATTCAATTAAGAAGTTAAGTTAACTAATTAATTAGTATAGGATATGATGATCCATCCGTAGTCTTGATCCTGATGAATTCTTTTAGGCAAAAATGTTCAAACGTTTACGTTGGAAAGAAATGTCATTTATCCCAGCATCCAAGAATTAAGTGCACATAGGATAATAAGTTCGACTTGTCGTCAGATATTGTTCCATGATTGTTCAACGAATATTCATTTATCGTGTATGGACGTTAGACGAAGTTTCAATGACAATATGTATACCTTGATTGTCTTTTAGTTCAATTCTGTGATGCATATAGTGTTTATAAAGTTTAAATTGAAGGCAAGGTTAGTTCCTTTATAGTTGATATGTTTTAGGAATGTTAATGTTGATTATTCGTCGTCAATAGGATTACGTGATAACGCATCAGCCACAATGTTTTCAGTGCCAGGAATATGTTCAATGGAGAATTCAAATGGCTGTAGGATGATTGCATATCTGGCGAGTTTCTGGCTTTTATGATTAGATCGACGCAAGGATGCTACAGCACGTTGGTCCGTCTGTATGGTGAAGGGAGCACCAAGCAGGAACTTTTCGAGTTTAGTTATTGCCCATATCACAGATAAAAGTTCCTTGTCAACTGTTGAATACTTTGTTTCTGCAGGCTTTAGCTTTCTTGATATATATAAGGTAGGATGTAGAATGCCATCATGGTTCTGGAGCAGGCATGCACCAATGCCGTAGTTACTAGCATCTGTTCGTAAGAAAAATCTTTTGGAAGCATCGGGAAGTCTTAAAATTGGTTCATGCGAGAACAAATTTATAATTTTGTTGAAAGTTTCATTGCATGTACCAGTCCATGTCACCTTCACCGGCATGTCTTTTTTTTTAACAATGAAGACAATACAGCCGTGATGGATGACAAGTTTGGTATGAATCTACTGTAATATTGAACAAGTCCTAACAAACTCCTGACCTGTTTCTTCGTCTGAGGAACTGCTATGTTTAGAATTTTGGAGACTGTACTAGGTAACGTTCGGATATATCCCGATCCAATGATATGTCCCCAAAAGGTTATCTCATTACACGCGATTTGCACCTTTGTAGGTTTAGCAGTTAGATGATAATTCCTTAGAGTGTCGAAAACATATCTAAGTCCCGAAACATGTTCCTCAAACGACGAACTAAACAAACATATGTCGTCAATATATGTAATAACGTCTGGTCTACCTGATAAAATTTGTCGCATCAGGCGAATGAAGGTAGCTGGCGCATTAACAAGCCCAAAAGGCATCACATTCCACTGGTATAGACCTTGTGGAGTGGAAAATGCGGTGTAGTACTTAGCCTTTTCGGTCAGTGGTATCTGCCAATAACCTTTAGTTAAGTCTATCTTACTAAATATAGTTGCGTTGGATAGACGTGGCAGTAAGTCGTCTATAAGTGGATGTGGTTCGCTGTCAACTATAGTCTTAGCATTTAATTTTCTATAATCAACACATAGTCTGATGTTATTGTCCTTCTTCCGGACAATCACTAATGGAGAAGAGAATGGCGAATTACTAGTCTCAATGATTCCCAGAGACAACATCTGTTCAAGTTCCTTAGTAGTTTTAGCAAGGAAATGTAAAGGAACAGAATAGGGATGTACACGAATAGGTGTATCATCATTGAGAGTAATGTCATGACTGATAGCCGATGTGCGACCCGGGACGTCGGTCAATACATCTGGATAAGATTGTAATAGATTAGCAATCTGTAGACGCTGTTGCGGTGTAACCGTTGAAGAGATGGTTACATCCCGCCAAGATTCAGTAGGTTGAACTACTGGTACCGGTAACGGTAACTGTACCTCAGGAAAAGAAGATTCTTCTTCCTGGATGACAGATAAGTTAGAATAATAACAAGTAGATACTGTGTTGTCATCTAGTTCATGAAAAATTGACTGTAAGTGTTCAGGACGTGTATGAAATTGCTTGAGCATGTTAATATGAAATATCTTTTTGTGTCCCTTGATATCTAAAACGTATAAGAATAAATGACCAATAAGGAAAAGAAATGATGACTGACTAGAGCTGAGTCATCAAGAAATAAGACAAAAGGGTGAGCGTACACCATTATCTGCGTGGCGCAGAATCAGGTACTAATTGTAACTTTAGATAACGGTGATGAAAATAAACACCATTATCACGCTTGATTACCCAACGAGCGTCTCGATTGTTACGAAATGTAACCATCGCCTGTCTATTCTGCCCATTGCATGATGGCAGAAGACGAACAAACTTAACGTTTGCTGTATAATCAAAAAAATTTCTAAGTGCCTGCCAGGTAGTATCCTGCGGCAGATTTCGCACTAACACTGTGCGAGAATACGCACTTTTCCCAATATATGTAGTATCATTGTCACGAAATAGTGGACAATGATGATATGTATTTTTTGTCAAAGAATTAACCTTCCTTTTCAACACCGACATTGTCTTTCTGTTGGATGTCGTATCATCCTGACTGGACTGAGGATGATACCTATCATCACCAAAGGTATTAAGTTTCCTACATGTCGTAGACATGTCCTTGCTGGGCAAAGTAAAAACTTTTTCATCATAATTATTTGTGTTAACTTTATGTTTCCTTTTAAGTCCAGCATTATTATTTAACCTATTATTCTTCCTCATAATGTTTTTGTCAACGTTGACAACGTCAACAGTTTTATTAGGATCAGTTATATCCTTAGTATGTTGTCCAATAGATCTATCATCTTCATCAATTTCCAGGATAGTACTGAGAGTGGAGTTGGAAACTGCTGTGCCACATGTATTTATGTTGTTGGCACGAAGTGTAGCCATATCAACAACAGCGTTGGCGTTGCTAAAAGAATGCACATTTTTTTCCTCCCAATCATTAATTTCTTTAGGAGTGCAATCTTTACTGCCGTGTATACGACCAACCATCAGATCAGCTATAGGCTTTTTTAGCATACATACTTTTACGTTCCCTGTGAAAAAAGGTGTGTTAACATGAATAATAGCTGTGGGGTAAAACTCAATAGTTCCCCCAAAAGTCATGCAACGGACATATTCCCCCGTTGCACAGCTAGGATGTACCAGCGACTGTCGTACACCAATCGTTGTGGATCCTGAATCCCTCAGCACTGAGACGACGGATCCATTAACTAATCCCCTGTTAAAAATTAGTAGGCCTGTTCCATCGTTGACTGCAAGACCTACCTCTGGTGTAATATGTCCGCAGTTAAGCACTGTTTCTTTCGCCTTCTGAAAAATAAGATTGCATTGTTGGCAACTATTTGCCACATTATAATTAATAGCAAAACATGCAGCAGAAGACTGTGTTGTATTATTGTCAAGTGGGACCTGAGCTATAGGGGTAGTATTATTTGTAACTGCCGCCCCTGTATTATGGTTGTAATGAGATGATCCCCGAGAATGAGATCGATTCCGAGTATAATTGTTAGAATTATCTCGTCGTCCTCTATAGTAACTATTATCTCGATGTCTCGAGCCATGATTATTACCATTCCAATTACTATTATTATTGGGAGTATGTGATCGATTATAATTAGTGTTATGTTGACCATTGTGGTAGTTTGTTTGAGGTGAATAATTTCTATCTCGTGATCTACCTCTGTTGAACTCATTTTTATTGTTGAAATCATTATTATGTCCCTTCTGAAAGTTAACATTGTGATTTCTTTGGAACCTGCTTCTGTCTACACTGTGATGTCTTTGTTTGTTATTATGATTGTAGGCCATATTAGACGCCACAGGTAGAGGTTCTCTTAATAAGGAGTTAGAAATGGTTGCATTCGGATGTGCCGAACAGTAGTTTAAAGAAATTTTTTCTAACTCGTCCATAGTACCTGGTTTACGCTCCTGCAAATATGCAAAAAATGGCTGGCTAACCGAAGATAATACCTTATCCCGTAGTAGTAAATCAACTAATTTGTCGTATGATTTGTTGACTTCTGCCAGTTCAACCCATCTATTAAATGTATTGCGTATGTTCGCAATGAATCCTGCAAAATCTTTTGGAGATTCAGGTAAAATTCCCTTAAATTTCAACCTACAGTGTTCCTCGTCCAGGTGAAACCTTCGTAAAAAGCAAGGACTTAATAGCACCGTAGTTATTTGCTATTGATGGGTCAGCATTTTGAGAAGCCGTCAGTGGTTCTCCAACCAAGAATTCATTTAATTTGAGTACCCATGACTCTTCAGGCAAATGGTTAGTTTTGCAAGTCTGTTCAAAACGTGACAGGAACGATGAAAGGTCGTCCACGTTCAAGTTGAGAGTGGGTAATTTAAAGTTGTAGAAATGTTTAGTTTGGCTGGATGATGATCCATTTTGTGCGTTATTATTCTGGTTTGCATCAGCACTTTGTGCTTGTAATCTTGCTGTCTCCAATTTAATACGCGCCAATTCCATTTCTTGTTGTAAAATAATTTCCTCTCGTTTCAATTTATTCTCTTCTTCCTGTCTGGCGATTGCTCTTTGCTCTTCTCTTTCACGTTGAGCAATCTCTCTCAATCTATTTTCCTTGTCAATTTGCTTCATCTCACGTTCTGCTTCCTCTTTCTTTAATGCAGCCTTTTGTTCCTCTTCCTCTTTCTTTAATGCAGCCTTTTGTTCCTCTTCCTCTTTCTTTAATGCAGCTTTTTTCTCTGCTTCTTTTCTTTCATGTTTTTCCAGTTCTGCCTCAGCAAACTGACGAAGTTCTTGAGATTTATAACCATATTCCCGACCAATTTTAACGAAATGGTCTATAGTAAGCATTTTGACTTTTATCTGTAAGTAATTATTGATAATTACTGATTAAAATAGTCAATAGTAGCTTCAGAGTAATTATTATACTTACTCAACTTAGAAATATTCAATATAAATAATCACAATAGTACTGAACTCTAATGTCTAAGTTCAACTAATAGACAATATTTTGTAACAATATTGTATCTAAATAATACTATATCATAAATAGTTATGATATCTGTTAACTATTATGTAATTACTTCACACAATTAATCTTAATATCCAATAATGTTGGGTATGATTCCTAGTAATTATATTGTTCAATGTACTAAGTCACTCTCTTAGTACCAGAAAAGTATATTAAATAATATACAATGGGTCTATTACCTCAAAGGTAAACTATAAGATTATTTTATTTGGTCAATATATATATTATATTATTATGCCCTAGGCATCTCTTATAAATTGTAGTGCTACTTTCTTGGACTATCACTGCATAATTATGCAATGTCCCATATTAACCTTAAATATCAGAAAAAATTAATTAAATTAAATTACAAGTGTATTATTGCATATAATATCATATTATTAATGTAGTATTTAACATATATCATGAGGACAAACAAAACAATGATGCAACTAAAGGGTACAAACAATGTTAAGACGCAAACAAGACATTTTCACAATTAAAAATGAATTTATGAACTAAATAAAACAAGCGGAAGTGTTACAAGCCAAATGAAGGGTCAAGGTCTGACCCGAGGTCAACTTAATATTCAAAGTACACAAAAAAAAAATGACTGCAAAAAATGATGACATCACAGGACTCATAACGGACGACCATTTAACAATCATCAAATAAATGATAGTAAGAGGAGACTGGACGAAATAGTTAACGAACATGATACAGAACTGAATAAAATTGTTAACTGAGTACGAATAAAATACACCAGTTATCTACGGAACGGTACAGCTAACACAAATCGTCAAACGACAGCAGATTTGGACAGACAGTCCAATGGCAAACCTCAATGGGGCTTCCAAAAGTGCAATCGTTTAACTGCCTTAAGAAACGACCGAAATCAATTCAGGCATCGTGAGAGCCACAGAATCTAATTTCGGTTCATCCTCCCTACCTCCCACGAATTAACAACACATTAAGACAACAAAAAGTACATTAAACATAGGTAAAAACATGCCGATGTAGGCAGAGGGCATGGACTCAGTTAGCACTGTTTGCAATAACAACAGTTAAACACCTAGACTTATCTTTTCCGTTGCTTAGATCAGTGCTAGAGGTCGTCAACAGCTAGGCCTGTGCCTTTGACTGTCTGCTCCTGATGGGCAGGCAACGGTAGTCCATCTTGTGCATCTTGATCAATTTGAAGCGAACTAGAGAGGCGTTGAAAAGATGTCTTCTTCACTGCGACAATGCAACAGTGACGTCATGTTGCTATTCATGATCACGTGCGTCACGTCAGCTTCGTAATGGTCATGTGATCGAAACTTGATCGTAAATATTTCATTCGAAAGTCATGAAAAAATTTTTTGGTTTTTTGGTTGTTTTTCGTCCCCACATACCGGGCACCACTGTTACAAGGTGGTTTGCTCTGAACAATGTTCCATGTGATATGAATAAAACAATTATAAATTTCTGGCCATTGTTTCTTCTTTGATATGTTAGGTTTTTTTATTCAGTGATAGTGAGTGCATCGTGCCTTCGATGGAAGATTAAGCGAATGCGGGGGTGGAAGATTCCGAACAATACTTGAACCTTGGAATACGATTGATTTGATAAGTCATTTCATTGAGTCCATACATTTAATTCACAGTTGTACACACAGGATGATCATTTCAAATAAGAGTAGAGCATAAGTCCATATAAGTCATGCATAATTTAATCAATAACGTAGACTGCTGGTTTACGTGTCAATGTCCGTTTAAGGATATAATGCAGTATTGTCGTCAGAACATCACAGCTATATGCACGCGCAGCTAGACATGGCTACCTGCCGACAGTGAGACTGCGAGTCTGAATATATTCATACGAATTTGACGATTATTCTTCTCCTTCTGAGAATTCTAGTTAAATACTAACCTCCATAAATTTCCCTCTCATATAGAGTTCTAGGACTGACCCTGGTCCATCAAAAATACACATATATATGGCTATATCATGCCATTGAATTGGAAGGTTAGAAAAAACGCAGCTATTCAGCTTGGCGGTCAAGTAACAAAGGGTAGCGTTTCTTAGTTACCGACTGTGACCCAAACAACGCTATACACGTCATAATCGATCGTGTATGGAGCGTTCAACAATTGAAACATCTATCGCAATATATTAAATGCCTTAACCTTTACAATTGCACGTCCGCTAACCTTTAGCAGACGGCGTTAATATCATATACCGTAACAGTAGTGTCTATCACCCCATGAGCAATGGTTCAGTTGAAAGGCTCAACCGCACCATTAAACAATTACTACATAAGGTTACCGTAAAATATCCTCAAGACTTTGACAGAGTCCTCCCAGCTATTCTGTTCGCTTACCGAGAGGTGCCGCATGAACAAACCGGCTTCTCTCCGTTCGAATTGGTGTTTGGTGCTCCACCAAGAGGTCCAATGGGACTAATAAAAGATCTTCTGCTCGACACTGAGATGATTCAGGACACGCAGTCATCATATGAATACGACATTAACTTGCGTAAAAAAATTATAGACGCTTGCCAGATGGCAACAGCTTCTTCGGAGACTGCAAAATATAAAGCAAGACTATTCCAAAATAAAAATAGACGATTACGCCAGTTGTTTCCTGGTGACGAAGCTTTCGTGCTACTCCCACGGAAGGATAATAAACTATTAATCGCATGGAATGGTCCATTTGAAATATTGGACAGAATTTCTGACGTTGACTACGTACTAGACATTAAGGGTCATAAGAAAATTTATCATATTAACATGCTTAAAGAATTCTATACTCGCCCTGAACACTTACAATCTATCTTTCATGATCTAGAAGACAAATCAGTTGGTTCTTGCCAATATTCTAATGTATCAGTTATTCAGGAGGAAGAATCATCTTTTCCTGAAATCCACATGTCTCTTCGTGTACTTACTTTACAAGCTACAGAATCGTGGCGAGATGTGACTATCTCTACTTCAGTTTCATCTCAACAAAGTCAACAAATTTCTGAACTCTTAGAATCTTATTCTGATGTTTTAACCGACATACCAGGTCGTACATCAGTCATTTCTCAGGACATCATTCTTAAGGACAACACACCTATAAAACTTTGTCCTTATTCAGTTCCAATACATTACCAAGAAAAGACAGGTCAGGAACTTAATCAGATGTTAAATTGAGGCATTATTGAGAATAGAAATTCTCCATTTTCTTCTCCACTAGTCATAGTTAGAAAAAAAGATAATAACATTATATTGTGTGTAGATTATAGAAAATTAAACGCTCAGGCAGTCGCTGACAGTGAACAACATCCACTGCTTGACGACCTACTTACTCGGCTAGCAACAGCTACATTTTTTACTAAAATTGACTTGACTAAGGGATATTGGCAACTTCCCTTATCACAACATGCCAAATACCTCACTGCGTTCTCCACTCCACATGGGCTATATCAGTGGAACGTGATGCCTTTTGGGCTTATGAACGCACCAGCAACGGTTATTCGCATGATGCGAAAAATGTTATCACATAGAACAGATATTATTACTTACATAGACGATATCTGTTTATTCAGTTCATCATTTGAAGAACATTTTACAGGATTCAGTTCTTTATTAAGAATTTTGCGGTCAAATAATTTGACTGCAAAACCGACTACGGTCCAAATCGCAGTTCAGGAAATTACTTTCCTTGGACATATTATTGGGGCTGGTCGCATTCAGACTATGCAACAAAATGTTGATAAGATTTTAAAGTAGTCTATACCCAAGACAAAAAAGCAAGTTAGGAGTTTATTGGGTCTAATTCAATATTATAGTAGGTTTATCCCGAATTTATCGTCCATCACCGCAGTATTGTCTTCCCTGTTAAGAAAAGGCATGCTACGAATGTCAAGTGGACTGACGACTGCGACAAAACGTTTGCTCATATTCTTAATATTTTTTCACGGCCACCTATCTTACGGTTGCCTGATATTAATAAAATATACATTCTATGCACAGACGCTAGCAACGTGGGCTTAGGTGTGAGCCTTTTACAAGAACATGATGGCATTCTTCATCCTACGTTATTTATCTCGAGAAAACTAACAGACACAGAAAGAAAGTATTCAGTGATCGACAGGGAATTATTAGCCGTCGTATGGGCTATATAGAAGTTGGAAAAATTTCTTCTAGGTGCACCATTTATTGTGCAAACAGATCAAAAATCTGTAGCGGCACTCAGACGAGCCAATCATAAAAACCCCAAACTGGCAAGGTTTTCAATCATTCTTCAGCCGTTTCAATTCGAGATAGAGTCGATTCCGGGTTCGGAAAATGTCATCGCTGACTCTTTATCCAGACATCCATCATCTTCATCCGATGAACAATGACAACTTATTTCATATAAACGACATAACAGTTATGTACTATATACATATTCAATAATCAAGAATTGTAGATTGGCAACACTGATCAAATTTATCAGAACATTCAGCATAATTTACGCCTTTTTAATATTACATTGTTGGATTACAGCGGTGCCATGCTGAGAAACACTTGCGAACGACAATTGACTTTTAATATTCCGGGGATTCGCAACAATCTTTCTAATATTGCACCGGATTGTTTCGATTTAAATTGCGGAGTTCGTTTGAATATGGACTTTGGTTTGTGTCCATTCTCCTATCAACCATTACAGTTTGAGTTACAAACACTATCCATTTGAACGCACACATATGTGGATGAATACTAACATTGTTCATATTATCTTGGTCTCCTTCAACGAAATGAACACTTCCAACCAGCATGATAGCGACTATATAGGCCATTTATACTAACAATGACCTTATATTTATCGTGCTTCACACGCTGAATTTTTTTTCAAGACCATTAAACGTTTTAATACTATGAAAAAAAAACTATTAAAATTTTAGGATAATTAGATTTTAATTAGTACTTTAACCAGTACACATGATTTTATTATTCCTTACTATGTATAATGTTGTATTATTATTTTATCTAAGTTAACTTAGCGGTAAATCAGATAAATTTTTTCACATGTAATTTTATTGATAACATTAGTTAATTAACTTTATTCCCTTATTCTTTACTACTTCTTTTTCATTATTTTTTCTTTTTTCTATGTTCTAATGTATTCCTTCTGTATTCTTTATCTTAATTATGACATTCAATTAGTTTAATTAAATAGATTCATGTTTATAATACTACCCACACGTTACATCTACACACTGGTACATAGATTACTTAAATAATTTTTAGTTCTTATTATTTTGCTTAATTAACTAACTCTTATATTATTTAAGACATTAGATGATAGTTTCTTCTTCTGTCTTGACGATTGACATTTCTTTCCTTTAACTTATGTATTACTTCTATGACTTATGTGACATTATAATATATTGACGACGACCACAGACATTGTTTTACTCAAAACATCGTTGGCCGTATGTCCATAATTCGGGTTTTATTGATATTTAATTGCGATGGAAAGATTATGTTAAAATTTGTAAAAAAAAACTGTATAACAGATTTTTAAACCCGGGCTGTCATGGGAGTTGATACGGGGTATTTAGGTAACTTTTACTATACGAGCGGCCTTTTAGAAAGGCCGATGATCGATCCCCGTTAATAGCAAAAATGTATAGATGAATGCATGTTTAAAACCACTGAACAATTTAGTTACGTGCATTATATAGGGGTTTCATTTCTTCACATTTTGATATATAACACTTTATGTGTTATCTTTATAAATAAATTATTTATTGCAAAATCTGTAACGGTAGTCATGAAATTAGCTCGTATACTAAGAGCTGTAAGTTGGTACGCGTTAACACATTGAGGTGCCACCAATGTAAGGTGCTTTGCACTTAAAGCCATTGTATTGACCGCGATATTATGGGGTTGACTAGTGATAGACATGACGTAGTATGTTGGTAGGCTGGGGCATGGCAACGCTCTTCCTATACCCTTCTAGAGACTGATTTTGTTGGAGACAGTCGTGTTATACATCGCTCTCGATGTTCATGAATTGTGCAGTATTTCTCCTGAATTGTGAGGCATAGGGTCAGCCTTTATTAAATATGGATGCAATGTTAAGTCATCCCAATTGGGTGTATCAACTTCGGTTCAAGAAATAATGCAGGGAGTATTTTGAATGATAATTATTAAATGTAAAATATTGTCAAAACCTCAACGACCACTATCGGATGTCCGCCAGACGGCATCGCGTATAAACACGTTGACACTTTGACGACAGAGGAGTGAATATAGGAGACTGCAGGAATAATATAATTGATTGATGCTATGAATTGTTAATAATCTGTTCTCGTCATTAAACAATGTAATGTGTGATGAACTCTCACACGGAATGCGTTGTCACCTTTATGAATTGAGGTTGGTGTTCACTACACTCATCCTTCGCGCATGACATCAGCACTTTGCTCAATTGGCGGAATTAGAACATTAAGGCGAAAGCATTAAGTCCGAATAATGAACAAGAGACCTAATACCACAACCTCAGGATTTTCACAGATAGGCCAGCTAACCATCGCCTTAACAGTTGCAACGCCTCTAAGAAACATGATGTAACACAATTGAATTACCAAAACCAATGTGTTAAGTGTGTGATAAATTTAACCGTGATACAACGTTAAAATATCTCCAAAGATAAAATGTAGGGATAAAAATAATGCGTGAGCTACTAGAAGACATGATCGCCCATGCCGCGGTTCACTACCCGCCATGGAAACTAACTTGTTAGACGCACAGACAAAACGTTTACCCTTGGAGAGGGGAGGGAATGGAGATCAAAAAGAAAAAATATGACTGAACACGTGCTTGAAACTAGCAAGGCTAAAAAGACGCAATTGGTGGGGAAAGGAAAAAAATTCACGTCCCCAAGTTGACACAATGTAAAGAAATGGACAAAAGGGACCTTAGCTATTATACGCAACAGTCATTTCTTGGACGCTTTTACGATACTTAGTCCTTTTATTTGAATTCAGCGGCAAACGCATTACAGAAGATGCTCGAACATATTTCAAAAAAACAACTAACCTTGAAAAAGTAACTTTTTCTTAATAATAATGTTAGGAATATAAAACCTAGCTAGTCTGATAGCCCATCTTGAGCAGAGAAATAATATGCTTTCATTTATACAGACGGATAGATAATAATGAAGATATTGACAAAAGACTGTGTTGTTCATAACAGACGAGCGACTGCACTGTTTAAAAAAAATGTCACTAATTTTCAAAAATTGCGGCCTTGAGACTCAAGTGCTAAAATCTAGTTGGAATGAAAGAGAGGGGGAAATAGTGGAAAATTGTGGCTAAAAATAACTCTAGAGACCGATTCGTGTAGAAAGGCATGTAGAACCAAGCGTGTTTTTTATGAAAAAGCAAGTAGAGACAGACGGACCAACAGACAATAATACATACTTGACTGAGGTATGACTGAATTGACTTTTGGTAGGAGGTTTGAAATTTGAAAGGGGGAAAGTCGGTGATTGGCCACAGATAATCATATTATCGGCGCACAGACGCGCATTTTTGCCATTCACATAAATTGTCCAGTAGTAGACACAGTAATTCTTCAGTGGTGTAGTTCCCAGAAGCTAATTGCAATATTTAGAGGGACGCCATACTAGAGCCAGCAGCTCAGCTGAGTTTTGCTAGAATATAACTGTGTTCTCTATTCATAATTCTGGTAAGACTGAAAGCATTTCTTTGTATATTTTAATATTGTTTAATGTTTCGAGTGATTTGATACTGCCATATCAAAATCTATCCCTTACAACAAGTAAGGATTCGCTCTAGATCCCCAGCCCAAGTTCAGGGTCTAGAGACAAACAAAATACATAAACGCCAGCAAGGATTATGAAGGGCGGATCAAGTGTTGAGATCAGTGGAACATATCACCTATCTTATTCAATAGCAGGAAGCTAATGAACATATTTCAGAATATGTAGTCTTGGGGAACTAGTTCTATGTGAAACCAACTTGGTAAGATGTGCTGTATGGTCAGAGAGATCTGACCCCGTCTATGTGGTGTTGTTGTGTAGTGTTGTGTGTAGAAGTGGCTCAGGAGGTAGAGTTCTGACACATGACCCAATACTTTTGTTGCAGAAGTGTGAGTTTCTGTTTGGCACCAAAGTGGTGTCAAATGCTGTGTTGATAAATACAAGTGTGGACCAGTGCAGTCTAGTATTTTGTCAGAGCAGTCTTATATTGCCCCGAAGCACGGAGAGGTGGGGCCACCAGATTCCAGCACCAGAACTATTCAGTCAAGATACGTGAGCGTCTGGCCTGCTGGAACTTCACCAACTTATTTACTAACTAACACACCAACTATATTACCATCACTAGAACCCACAAAAATTTTGGGAAATAAAACTTGTACTACTCCCATCAGTGAATGGACAGTGTTTGGTAGTCATAGACAGGGAGTGATGATATCACCCCAACAGCATATCTAGAAATAAGTTCTCCTGGGACTATCTTAAGATAATTACTATTAACCAGTCATTTGAAATACATATGTACACATTTTCTATTTTATTATGACATATATTCATGCATTTCATTCATAATTTCAAAAATTTTCATATGTTCTGACCAAAATAAAACCTTGGTTCAGAACAAATAAACTTAAAGAAAATTTAATATCAAAAATTTAAACATCTTGAGTTAGTTCAGTGTATTATAAATTTTATTAATATTATTAGACTTATTAAATATCTGTGTGTGTGTGTATGTAATCTACCACAACATATTACATATCAGTACCCTAGATTTTAACGTTGCCACATTCATTAGTAAAAAAGATATGTGTGAGGTCGTAAGTGGTAGCAAGAAGGGCCTTCTGTAAATTCACAGCTACATTTATCTCAGGAGCCTTCACAGCTGACCTCATGCATCACACTAGGTAACATCACAACCATACAGTACCATCAAATCCACTACAAAGTGTCAGTTTGTTGTAAGTTAGGAATGTGACCTTTTATATATATATATATATTTATATTTGTGGTCTAAGGGAGTTTACCAGTTGTAATATTTTCGGGAATAAGTTAGATTTAGTTGGTATCTCCCTTTGGGCTTGCTATTGTCTAGCTATATGCCCATATAAGGTTCTGTTAGTAGATTTTCTTAGAACAGAAACAGTACGTTCCAGTTTGTGAACTAAACTCAAGTCACGCGATGATCCGCGCATGCGCCAAGGTCTTGGCGGGTCCGGGGGACTGCTTCGTTAAGTCAGTCTGGCTCGGCGGTTTGAGCGGAGAAGGTGTCCCGCCATGTTTTCTGGCCGTGTAGAAGGGGATCAGAGTTCTTTTTGTATTAAATATAGTTAAGATTCCCCTTGATTGTGATTCTGGTATAGTTCGGTAAAGCCTAGGAAATGGCCAGTGTTTCTTGTGTGTTTGTTTCCTGGAGTGCAGAGCAGGTAACAATACTTTTGAAGCTATTTGTTGTAGCTACGAACTTTACATTTTGAGGTGACTTACTCCCGGTGCGGGAGGCAGAGATAGAGAAGATTAACATTATTTGTATAAGGACGTATGCAGCCTATTTTTGCCAAACCTGACTAGTTTGGTGAGATGTGATGAAGAAGATTAACATTATTTATATAAGGAAGCCCGCCATGTATGCGGCCTATTTTTGCCAGAGATATACCTGACTAGTTTGGTCAGAGGTGATGCAGAAGATTAACATTATTTATATAAGGAAGCCCGCCATGTATGCGGCCTATTTTTGCCAGAGATAAACCTGACTAGTTTGGTCAGATGTGATGCAGAAGATTAACATTATTTATATAAGGAAGCCCGCCATTTATGCGGCCTATTTTTGCCAGAGATATACTTGACTAGTTTGGTCAGAGGTGATAAAGAAGTCATAGAGATATTATTTACACTGCACTACTTGCAGCTCGTTGAAGAGAAGTCACTGAGATATTATTTACCCTACCCTACTTAGTAGTAGATCAATGTTACTTACATGAAGTGCATTCTTGTACTATTGACAGTGTGTCTTGAATGTGATGATGTCCTTGTTACTGTGGTAATAAACTGTGAATAACCGTACCACAGTCGTTACAATCTTTCCTGATTTATATACGTGGATTGGTGTGTGTGTTATCATGGCTGTACTCTCGAATTTCACATCCTTCTACAGCTAACCATATCGTTCTCCAAATATAATAATTAAAACCTTCAACAGTACTGGCCAGTACCATCGACGTCTACAGTGGTGGTCAGTATGGACTTTGGTTAAGAAACGTACTTCTAAATTGGTCGCCAGCTTTAAGGGTCAGTTACCCATGTCATTCGCGTTACAAGATCTGCAGCGTATGAATATTAACATTGTTTATTTTCCTGAACCACCATTTACATCCCTATTGTAACAGCGGTTAGCAAGCTCTCTGATGTTCTACAGTGCAACTGTTGTTATTACTTGAAAGTACCCTGCGTTGCCCGGAAGTGTATTGTCATTACAACAGTGGAATCCAGCCCGCATTTCCTGGGCGGAAATTGATGTGCAGTCAAGATTTTTTTTCAACGTTCACAGTCAAGATTTTCCACGTGCAAGGTCAACATGCCAAGAAGCTGAGCATTCGATTATCTAAACATTGCATCATTGGGTTGCTATACCTCAGCGGTGGATCATCCTATCGTTGGACTGTGTGTTATTGTACATCAGTGCTGTTATTCTCGAGGCCAGTATTTTTTCGCCAGTTAAGATAAGTGGCTATATGTTTTGTAAACTGTGCTTCTGTATGTGTGGTAGTTAAGCCTTCCTCTCTGCACATACTATTTATATTCCTTATTTTATGTTACATGTTTCTTTGTTTATATGTTATATATGTCTTTATATTTCAGCGGGTGTGGTTGGGCGGTGACTGTCGTAAAATATCCCACTTTACCGAGGGTCTACGACAGCGTTCTTTAGGGACTATTGCGAATTTCCAGCAATGGAAATTGCCAGCGACTTTTTGTTGCTGTCGTTTTTTGTCCACTGTGTTGGTTATTTGTGATATATTTGTTTAGTTGTGACGAGATGTCCTATGTTGTTTTTGTAATATTTTTCTCTGTTCTTTAGTTTTGATTAATTTGTTTGTAGTTGTCTGCCTCCCATTCCTATCGTTTATGTCTTTACACCTTTTCGTTTTTACACTGTGTAGTCGATTGTTTTGTTGGTGATTCGCAGCTGTCATTACAAGCTTTGTAAGATTCTACTTTAGTTTTGCTTTAGTGTTTATTTGATTTCTGCGAACGTTGGCGTTTGTCCTTGATGCTTTGTCTTGTCTTTCCAGTTGTTGTTATTGATTTTCGTTATACACTGTCATTACTATATGCACAATAAGTATAAAGGTCATTTATTGTATTATTGAAAGTTAAATTAATGATACAAGTTCTTGGGCAAAGACTTGTCACCCACTGAGTTGGGTCAAAGTGAGTTATACAGGTTATAGATCTCACATAATTAGACATAATGTCTACATTGGATTACTTTATTGAGCAAGGGAAAGCCCTTGGCAAAACTGGAGATAAATTAGAAGAATTTGCACTTGCGGAATATGCCAAGGCTCAGAAGGCTGAAGAAAGGAGTCAGAAAATGGAAGCTGAAGATAGGAGATTGCAGATGCAGGCAGATGAGAGAAAATTCCAGATGGAGATGGAACAAAAGAAATTAGAAGCTGAACAAAAGAAATTAAAAGCTGAAGAGAGAAAAATTCAGCGGCAAAGAGAAGCAGATGGAAAATAAAAAAATTAGAAAGAGAGGCTGAAAATTAAAAAAAATAGAAAGAGAGACTGAAAATAATAAATTAGAAAGAGAGGCTGAAAATAAAAAATTAGAAAGAGAGGCCGAAGATAAAAAAATACAAATGCAATTGGAAGCTGAAGAAAGAAAGGCAAAAGAAAATGTTACATGACTAAAGAGTCTTAGCAATGGAGCTGGAGAAAATAAAGTTGGTAAATATGGGTTATTCACAAAGTGAATCAAATAATTCTTCTAAGAAGGCAAATACTAAATCATATGATATTAAATTGCCTGTTTTCAACTCTGACTGTGACGATATCTCGTTCTATCTAAATAGATTTGAACTTTCATGCGAATCTCATAAGATAGAGAAATCGCAATATTGTGAACAACTTAGGAAATTATTTAAAGGTGAAGCTTTGAATACTATAGGTATGTTAGAGGGTCCTGACGCAAATAACTATGAAGTGGTCAGAGCGGCCCTGTTAAAAAAATACTAACTGGATGGAGAAGGTTATCGCCTACGCTTCAAGTCTCTATTGCCGGAGACAGGAAAAGATATCTCAGACTTTATATCAGATATTCGCCTGTCTTTTTCACGTTGGGTGGAATTGTCAAAAATCGAACACACAAATGAGGCCATTGTTGACTTACTGCTTAGTGACAAGGTTATGTCATCAGTTAGTAAACTTTTTCTTTCCTTTCTACATGAGCGAAAACCTCCAAACATAAAGATATGGAGCAACGCTGTCGTCAATATGTCACGGTACATCCTAATGTAACGGTTAGCAATTCTAAAGTTGAAGAAGGTTTACCCGTTGCTTCAGCAATGCCATATGATCCTAATTGGCGCCGTAGATCTCAAAGTGCTGATCGAAACTTTGGTAGGAGAGATAATCGTAATTTTGGACAGAACCAATGGGGTCCATCACGTAATGTTTCTTCTTCAGGGAACCAGAGGCAATTTAATGGTCCTCAACATTTTAGCTCCAACAATTATGGAAATTTTGGAAGATGTAACTACAATAGAGGTTATCAACATCATAATAACTTTTCACGGAGACAAAAAAACCTATCTAATAGAAATTTTGATCAAAGGGGAAATAGAAATCGCAACGATGCTAACTGGAGTTCAAACCAGAACAATAATTCAAGTAGAGCAAAGAATAATGCTTTTAATAGTAATAATAGCCGCGATAAATCGCAATATAACGGTAGATCTCCAAATAATGGATCGAACCGCCAGGCTAACTCTGCTCAACAAGAACCTCAGGTTGTGAATGATCAAGATAATAATAATAATAATGGTGTCTCTAATGCTATTGGTTGCTCTGCTTTAGATTTTGAGAGAGCATCTCAGTGCCCAGAGTGCACAACTTTGTTCAAACCTGCAGCTTTAACTACCTTGAGTTGCGGTCATCCTCTACCCCCTCTTCCTGCCGCAGCCGCACATGACGGAAGAGGGTCTTTTACTCTACATAAGGGGTTTGTGAATAATAATCCAGTCTCAGTTCTTTTTTATTCTGGATGCGCAACTGTTGGAATTAGACAGTCTCTAGTCCATCCATCCTGTGCAACTGGTAATATGGTGAAATGTGTGACATTCGGTGGGACAGTTGAGACTTTTCCGACTGCCATAGTCCACATTGCCACACCATTTTTCACTGGTTATATACACGCATGTTTGCTCAGAGCACCTGTCGCCGAACTTACTGTTGGACAGATACATGGTGTAAAGGTTGGTACGCCGGTACAAATTGCTGATTGGGAACGGCAACATAGCCTTACTACTTCTACCGTAGGGACTATGCCAAAATCTTCTCACCTTTTGCATTCTGCTAATTTGGTGAAATATTGCAGTATTGATGATACAACTGTTCATCATACTAATGTTAGTGCTTCTTTTAGCCCAGGTCGACATACTTCAGTACGTCGCAACTAACTTTCATTCCTCTTTAACTACTATTGTAGAAGAAAATCCTTCGATTTTGTCGCGCTCAGATACTAACTTTATCACTACGACTGAATCTATATCCAGTAATGTTTATTGAAAACGAATGTGCTGAGTCAGGATGTAGGTGCTGCACCAGTTATCACTATCGATAACTATGAATTGGCAGTGGTGCACCACTTCACATACCTAGGGTCTACCATCAATGACAAACTCTCACTGGATACAGAAATCGACAGCCGCATTGGCAAAGCTGCAGCTACCTTTGCCCGCCTCACATCGCGTATTTGGGGAAACTCTAAACTCACAATGAAGACCAAAGCTGCAGTATATAATGCCTGCGTCACCAGCACACTCCTATATGGCAGCGAGACCTGGACGACCTATGCTAAGCAAGAAAGAAGGCTCAATACCTTCCATTTGCGGTGTCTACGCCGCATCCTCGGCATCTCGTGGAAAGATAAAGTGACAAATGTCGAGGTGTTGTCACGTGCTGGCCTTCAAAGTATGTATACGCTGCTTAGACAGCGCAGACTTCGCTGGCTTGGCCATGTTCGCCGCATGGAAGATGGTCGCATCCCAAAAGATATCTTCTACGGACAATTAGCAGATGGCAAGAGAACAGTTGGGCGACCACAGCTGAGGTTCAAAGATGTGTGCAAGAGAGATATGAGGGCACTGGACATGGATCCAGCAACATGGGAGGATGAAGCTGCTGATCGCACTAAGTGGCGATGCTATTTGCGGCACCACCTCAGATTGGGCGAAGAGAGGCTCACACAAGAAGCAGAGGTGAGGAGAAAACGTCGAAAGGAGCACCAGGAAAATAAGCAGCTGAGGGCTGCCACCTCAGGGGCGCATTCCCATAGTCAGTTATGACTAAAGGGGCTATTATTATTATTAATATTTAGTGCAACTTCTTTGCTGCAATGACTAGTGTTTGTGCTGCTACATGTGCGAATTAATAGTTTGTACATACCTATACTTTGTGACTTTCCTTACCTTTCTTATTGGGCCGGTTAGCTCAGTATCTTCGTCCTTTTCGACTTTTTGTCGCACTTACAACTTTTCTTTTAAACTTCGACGTAGGTCCAAGTTTACATCTGTCGGTTTTTTGCATCTTTATTGTATGCTTCTTGCTTTCTTTCTTGACCAGTACACAGGCTATGACTTCTTTTCCGCCTGTGAGATATAGGCATTGGTCAACTGCATTTACTTTGTCTTGCGAAAAATCTCAATGGTTAACCATCATGACTCTCTTAGGCATCATTACCATCTTCTAGATTTGCCTTTTGACGTGGGTGTCATGTGTATACTCACGACTTTCCTCTACATAAATTACATGCTACCATTTTTCTCAGATACTTTTATGACCCGGTTTAATTCAGGATTTCGAATTAGTCTGTACTACTTTCTCTGTTACCGTCTCTGGTGTAACGGAAGAAGGTTTGATTATATACATACAGGGGCCGTAAGTCTACACGGCCACATTTAATAGATAAAAAAATGTAGGATTGACTATTGTGTATTTTATAATCCTACGGTTATCAAACAGAGATTCTCATTTGTATTGTTTCACTGCGTAAACTTTTTGATGTGACTTGGCGCTGTTATATGGAGAGTCTCATCCGTTTGCCCGTTATTTCAAGATTAGACGTCCCTGTTTACCATTGGACTTTGGACGCTTCTTTAGACGTGTGTGATACCCTCTGGAGTACAGAATGTTCTCGGACTTTGAAGTAATCTCCAGATTATTAACATGGTTATACTTTAGTATACGACATGATGTTAAAAGATATTAGATTATGATATGATATAACCTTTTGATGATAATATATTGGTGTCACTATACTGCTGTAGATTACTATGTTATAAGTTTAATATGGTAATGACACCTCTATTTTTGTAATTTATCTTTGCGAGACATGTTGATATTGTTGTGTTTGTTGGGATATATGAAGTGATTTGTATGAAATTGTTTTTAGCATTGAAATGTTGCGTTTGTACCCATCACTTTATTGTTCGATTGTGGTAGCGCCTCTTGGATATAATGTGTGTATTCTGAGAAAATATTTTCTCTAACGTTGTGAGATAATTTTTTGTTCTCACCAGACGCTCCATTGGGCGTCAGTATAGCCTGACATTATGGCGTTGTATATTTTGATGCCCTTCACCAGCGCATCATGTATGCGTTATGAGCTTGTTGTATCATGCTGATTATTTGGGGGGGGGGGGGGGGGTTGGATGTAAATTTAGATTGTCATGTACGTTGTTATATTATTATGGTATGCATTTGATTACCATGTCTTAATTTTAACTTAGGCATTACTTCCTTTCATCTTTTCTCTTTTCCTTTGTATCCCCATCTTGTCTCGGTTCACTTGTCTCTAATCTACTTTTCTTATGTTATCTTAGCGTACTATCTGCATTCCTCTTTGTTATTCTTTTTTACTGTTGTGTTTATGACTTGATATAGAGTATATTTATATGTAGATGTTTGTATGCTATCGCCCTCATTTTCGTTTGTTCGATGTATTTTTTCAAAAAAAAAAAATTTCATTTTTTTATTTTTTTTTCGCCGGGGGGTGCGGTAAACTGTTAAGAGTCAGTTTGTTGTAAGTTAGGAATGTGACCTTTTTTATATTTCTTTTTATATTTGTAGGCTAAGGGAGTTTACCAGTTGTAATATTTTCGGGAATAAGTTAGATTTAGTTGTTATCTCCCTTTGGGCTTGCTATTGTCTAGCTATATTCCCATATAAGGTTCTGTTCGTAGATTTTCTTAGAACAGTCCCAGTACGTTCCAGTTTGTGAACTAAACTCAAGTCACGCGATGATCCGCGCCTTCGCCAAGGTTTTGGCGGGTCTGGGGGACTGCTTCGTTAAGTCAGTCTGGCTCGGCGGTTTGAGCGGAGAAGGTGTCCCACCATGTTTTCTGGCAGTGTAGAAGGGGATCAGAGTTCTTTGTGTATTAAATATATTTAAGATTCCCTTTGATTGTGATTCTGGCATAGTTCGGTAAAGCCTAGGAAATGGCCAGTGTTTCTTGTGTGTTTGTTTCCTGGAGTGCAGAGCAGGTAACAATACTTTTGAAGCTATTTGTTGTAGCTACGAACTTTACATTTTGAGGTGACTTACTCCCGGTGCGGGAGGCAGAGATAGAGAAGATTAACATTATTTATATAAGGAAGTATGCGGCCTATTTTTGCCAGAGATATACCTGTCTAGTTTGGTCACATGTGATGAAGAAGATTAACATTATTTATATAAGGAAGCCCGCCATGTATGCGGCCTATTTTTGCCAGAGATATACCTGACTAGTTTTGTCAGATGTGATGCAGAAGATTAACATTATTTATATAATGAAGCACGCCATGTATGCGGCCTATTTTTGCCAGAGATATACCTGACTAAATTGGTCAGATGTGATGCAGAAGATTAACATTATTTATATAAGGAAGCCCGCCATCTATGCGGCCTATTTTTGCCAGAGATATACTTGACTAGTTTGGTCAGAGGTGATAAAGAAGTCATGGAGATATTATTTACACTGCACTACTTGCAGCTCGTTGGACAGAAGTCACAGAGATATTATTTACCCTACCTTACTTGGTAGTAGATCAATGTTACTTACATGAAGTGCAATCTTGTGCTATTGACAGTGTGTCTTGAATGTGATGATGTCATTGTTACTTTGGTAATAAACTGTGAATAACCGTACCACAGTCGTTACAACCTTTCCTGATTTATATACGTGGATTGGTGTGTGTGTTATCATGGCTGTACTCTAGAATTTCACATCCTTCTACAGCTAACCATATCGTTCTCCAAATATAATAATTAAAAACTTCAACAGTACTGGCCAGTATCATCGACGTCTACAGTGATGGCCAGTATAGACTATGGTCACGAAACGTACTTCTACACAATGTCGCTTGAGTTTTATACTATACGAATTTAATATTGTCCTCAAACTTGAATTGGTCCAGAGGGACTTAACTTTCGTATCTGGATCTTGTTAACTCTTCAAACTTGATGTTAGTAGTTGGTAATTTCACTGTTAACTTTGGATGATATGAGGTTACTATTCGTTTTTTTAGCACCAGAACTACGAGGTACATTCTCAGATGTGAGGAATTAATTGCGCTGTGAATTGTCTCCCTCGTATAAACATATTTAGAAATAAGATGAGTCTTGTAACCACCAGAGACTATAAATATGATTCAAAGAAAGGTGAGCCTGGTTCGCTGTTAGCCCGAGAAAACAATTTAACTGTCTTCTCCCAGTGACCTCCATTTCGGCAGTGATAGTAGGGATTAACTCTATACGTTCATCATCATCTTCTTTAAGTATTATGTCTAATGGCGTAGGCGATACTATCTCTCCACAATTTCTTTCTGCAGTAGTATTTATCAATTATGTTTTTTTAGCTCTTTTCATGCCATTGCGAGGAAATGCACGTCGTCTCATTTTATCTGTGTTCTGTCTTTTTCTCTACCTTGTGCATTCCATTCATTTCTTCCTTGCCTGTATTTTCTCTCATATTGGTACGCAATTATTCAGATTTCGTGGTGTTTTTTGCCTGATCTACCATGGGTAGAGATAACATTAACTACCTCAGCTGGGAGCAGACAGATAACGTTGCGTAAACGTACTCGCTCACCAAGCTTGGTGTCGCGAGTATGGATAAATAGAGAATGTCTGAGTGTAGACAGACTATGAATGATGTAATGTAAAATAGAGAGAATAGAGTCACTAATGAAATGAGGGGTAGAGATATGACTTCTGGAGAGTAGTGAGATATGTTCTTGTCTCAAAATGGTTACGTCTCCACCATACTGCGACTGACTTTAAGATGTCAATCTCTCACCAGTCCTCCTATGCTAATAGACTAATCTACTACAGTAAGGACACACAGCAAAAATAAAGTGACAGTTAGAATAAAAGAGATTCTGACCACAGATGATATATATTATGTTTATTAAAGTAAAACCACAACGTCAAAAGAAATAAGCAAGGCCTTCGTTAACTCTGAAGGCTAGAAAATCACAATCACATAAAACAAACTAAGACACCAATTCGCTCAATCACATCCAAGCAAATGGCCTCACTCCACACCACCAACCGTACACTTTCTCACACCAAGGTCTTATCTAACTAGAAGGGTTAGGCCCCCAGTTCTCAATAAAGAAAACGGCCGGTCCTTTAAGGTAGACAATGCTTGGCATGTAATCCTCTTCTCCGCTAGGAAAAACTCACACAGTTCACCCTAAGCGTGTTATACTAAATCAATGGTACCTATACCTTGTAGCGGTATGGCAGCTTGTGTACCCTGACAATCCCCAGAGATATGCCAGTGGGAGTTTTACTCCTGGTAGGTTCAACCATGCTGGACTGATCTGCGTGGGTAGGGGTCAGACAAAAGCTGGTACCCTGGTCCTCCAGGTTGGGGGTTTTAGCACAGGGCCGACACCCCTGTCTGTGTAAAAAACCAAACACGTTACGGAAACAGCAATAAATGAAAATACTTTGATGCGGGACGGACATCCGGAGTCTCAGGCTCGTATGACTGACAGTGGTGAAAGCCGAAAGGAAGCCACTGGCATGAAAACGGATGCCCAGACCGCAAAACACGAAACCAGAATTGGTTTTTGGAATGTCAGAACTATGAATGAGGCAGGAAAGCTGAGACAGATCACAGCAGAGATGAGGAATTACAAACTACATATCCTGGGAATAAGCGAGAGCAGATGGACAGGGATGGGGAGAATAAAAACAGCTACAGGGGAAACAGTACTTTATTCTGGTAGAGAGGACGGTCAACACAACGAAGGTGTAGCCATTATCCTTAAGAAAGGAATGGAAAGGTCTCTACTGGAATGGAAACCCATTAACAACAGACTAATAAGAGCAAGACTGAGAGGGAGATTCACCAACACCACAATTATACAATGCTATGCACCAACAAATGACAGCGATGAAGAGATCAAGGACGAGTTCTATCAACAGGTACAAAAGGAAATGGAAACTGTACCCAGGTACGATCTTATTATAGTAATGGGAGACCTAAATGCGAAAGTTGGAACACACAATAATTATAATGAAAGAGTAATGGGGAAATGCGGCAGTGGAACAGTAAATGAGAATGGGGACAAATTAATAAGCTTCTGCAGTATTAACAACCTGGTCATTGGATGAACACATTTTCAACACAAAGAAGTGCACAAGTTAACATGGGAATCACCAAACGGACGAAACAAAAACCAGATAGATCACATAATGATCAATGGCAGATGGAGACATGCACTACAAGACGTGAAAGTAAGAAGAGGCGCAGATGTGGGAAGTGATCATCACCTAGTAGTAGCAAGACTGAAGGTGAAACTCAGAGCTGCTGGAGCAGTTGCAGTCAAACAGAAAAGATATAACATCACGAAACTTAAGGACCCCCTCACCAGAAAAGCGTTCGTAGTTGACGTAAAGAGACGATATCTGATTACCAAAAGCCAGGAAAGAGCAGAGACCGACGATGTGGACCAGAAATTCAACACCATCTCAACAATATACAAAGAAAGCAGCAAGTCATGCTTGGGATTCCAGGAAAGAAAGAGCCAAGACTGGATAACACCAGAAACGCTAAACACCATAGCGAAGAGAAAGGAAATGAAAAGAAAGAAAACAGAAGCTAAGTCTCCCAGGTTAAAGGCAACATATAGTGAACAGTAAAGTCAGCTGGACAAGGAAGTAAAACGTCAAACCCGTGCTAACAAAAGGACATTTCTGGATGACCTTGCAAGACAGGCAGAAGAGGCAGCACTGAGAAATGAACAAAGCACAGTTTATAAAATAACTAAAGCTATCAGTGGAAAACGAGGTGCAAACAACATAACGTTAGTAAGAGACAAGCAAGGAAATCTCATCACCACAGCACAGAAGCAGGAAACAAGATGGGCAGAGCACTTCAGAGAAACACTGAATAAGGAACCACCAGAGACTCAGCTGAATGTTCCTGAGGCTGAAAGTGACTTAGACGTAAATACAGACATTCCACGAAAAGAAGAAATTATCACAGCTATCAAAGGGCTAAAAAATGGAAAAGCGCCTGGTCACGACAATCTGAATGCTGAGCTATTCAAGACATACCCTGAACTAGCAGCAGAACTATTAGAACCACTATTTGCACAAGTCTGGGAAACTGAGACAACACCAACAGAGTGGAGTAAAGGAATAATTGTCAAATTGCCCAAGAAGGGCGACCTTGCAGACTGCAACAACTGGAGAGGAATTACCATCCTCTCAGTTCCCAGCAAAATACTAGGCAGGATAATCATCCAGAGAATTTCAAAAGCAGTTGACCATAAACTGAGGAAAGAACAAGCGGGCTTCAGAAAGAACAGAAGATGTGCAGATCATATATTTGCCCTCAGGAACATTATAGAGCAGTGCTCAGAATGGCAGAGACAGCTGTACATAAACTTTGTTGATTTTGAAAAGGCTTTCGACAGCATACACAGGGACAGCCTATGGAAAATTCTGAGGGCTTATGGAATTCCCAGCCGCATTGTTTCCATTATAAAAAGCCTCTATTCTAACTTTACGTGCAGTGTTGGATCGAGTAATGTAACTTTCGAAGTGAAAACAGGAGTACGACAGGGATGCCCCTTATCAACAACATTATTTTTGACAGTCATAGATTGGGTGATGCGCCAGACAACAGAGGGCAGTCCAAGAGGAATTAGATGGTCAACGTTTTCTACACTGGAAGATTTGGAATATGCAGATGACATTGCACTACTCGCGCATTCACACCAACACATTCAAGACAAAACCGATAGACTGAATAAGTATGGCCAGCAGGTTGGCCTGAACATCAATTTGAAGAAGACAGAGGTCATGACACTAAATGTGAGCAATCCTGAGCCAATAACAGTAAGGAACCAGAAGTTAGAACAGACAGACACATTTACTTACCTAGGAAGCATAGTAACACCTGACGGCGGAACAAGCAAGGACATTAACAACAGAATGAATAAAGCGAGAACAGCCTTTGCTGTTCTCAACAACATTTGGAAGTCTTCCCAGTACAGCACAAACACCAAATTAAGACTGTATGAGAGCTGTGTACTTTCTGTGCTTCTCTATGGTGCGGAATGTTGGAGAGTAACAGAGAAGGAAATGTCGAAACTGTCCTCCTTCCACACAATCTGCCTAAGGAAAATTCTCCGAATCTTTTGGCCAAACACCATCAGCAACCAAGAGCTACTTATTCGGAGTTACCAGGAGGACATGCACACCATCATAGCTGGCAGACGCTGGAGTTGGGTTGGCCATGTCCTCAGAAGGGACCCTGATACCATCGCAAGAACAGCTATGCTATGGACCCCCGAGGGAAAGCGAAAGAGAGGCCGACCAAAAACAACTTGGCGGAGAACTGTGGAAGCTGAGATGCAAAGAATGAACCACAGTTGGGGCACTGTACGAAGGATGGCCGCCGACCGAGCAAAGTGGAATCAATTTGTTGCTGCCCTACAAGACGCCACCAGGCGTGATGGCCACTGACTGCTTTGACGGTTGGCGGTTATGGATCAAAGAAGAAGAAGAAGAAGAAGTGTTATACTAAGGCTATGGAAATAAGCTCCCACTGGAGCAAATGCAAAATAAATTATGGGAAATAACATTTTATGTTGTGGGTGGCCACCACAAATAAGGCGAATCAAATTCATCCAATGCAGAGACGAATGCGCTCAATGACCGAGATATATACTCCAAGACGAATCAGTGATTACAGCTGGCAAACTGGTTTTCCATAACAACCCGAGGGGTATACACCTCTGATAAGGGATGATGAAGACTGGAACAACAGGTGCCACAAACTGGAAATCATTGGTTTCTTCTTGGCTGTTACGTCGGTATAATCCACAGTGACCGGACGTAAAAGGGGATGGGGATGTCAATGTTTCCCCAAAGAGTGGAAGGCAAAGGCAACAACCAGAATGCACTGGAAATATTTATATATTGCAACAGGCGGTAAGCAAGTACTCCACAAGGACCGCCCAGTACGCTGAACAAATGACCGAATGATTGGTCTGCCGTGGGATATATGTGGCGATATGTATCAGGAGTAGATATAACTTTATGATGTGACAAGTAGCAACCTATTTCCAGATGTATTTCTTGACGATGCACGGTGTCCACTTGAAGTGTAAGAGAGCACGATGCACAGGCCGTGACCATTCGCTGCGGAAAATACAAACAATCAAATTTTACATTAACAAAGATACAGCCTAATGTTTACAAACATACTTCGCGTTGCATTCTCTCGCTGGACAACAACACACGCCTTCCTTCAACCCTCTCTGATTAGCCTAAACATGCGTACGGGTAAACTCAGCCATGCGTGAATCTCTCTCCCCGGCGTGCGCTGGTCTAACTGACCATGCTTCACACAGCCACGCGATGGCTCATACTTTAGGTGTCCCATGGTTCGCCATCAAAACAAAAATTGATAAATAAAAGTGCCCATGATAACTTATCCCATTGGGACTATCCTGGAAGGGTTATAAACTTAGTGTTGCAAAGATACACACTAGAAAAAAAGAAAAGCAAACCTCTTACAGAATCAATTATACACATGTCCAAAATGGAACACTTTGGTCCATTAAAATTTATAATCAGCTCCCTCTTCTGTTCTTCAAAAAATCCCACTCATACCGTTAACTCTTAGTGGAGTTTAATTGGTATCGTGCTTAGTAAAAATATATATATACATGTTGTCACGTGCTGGCCTTCAAAGTATGTATACACTGCTTAGACAGCGCAGACTTCGCTGGCTTGGCCATGTACGCCGCATGGAAGATGGTTGCATTCCAAAAGATATCTTCTATGGACAATTAGCAGATGGCAAGAGAAGAGTTTGGCGACCACAGCTGAGGTTCAAAGATGTGTGCAAGAGAGATATGAGGGCACTGGACATGGATCCAGCAACATGGGAGGATGAAGCTGCCGATCGCACTAAGTGGCGATGCTATTTACGGCGCGACCGCAGATTGGGTGAAAAGAGACTCACACAAGCAGAGGAGGGGAGAAAACGTCGAAAGGAGCACCAGGAAAATAAGCAGCTGAGGGCTACCACCTCAGGGCTGCATTCCCATAGTCAGTTATGACTGAAGGGACTATTATTATTATTGTTATTACTATATTTGTATATATATATACATATATATTAAAGATACAATTAAAGTAACAAGGGGTCTTGACTCTATATGATTAAGCAAGAACCCCAATAAATTAACTTAAAAAAAGATGGTGTGCTTACCAAGCAAGGAATCAATTTTCACACAAGAACTCTTATAAGCTGTCACTGAATAAAGCTAGGCTAGGTAGCAAGAATTCCATAGAGACAAATGGTAATTGGGGTTAGAGACGTCTGGCTTAAATAGTAAGATAGAGCCTGCTGGTGGTCGACAAGCGTTTCTCAGCCCGCTCGAGATGAAACTAAACAGACGTAAGACTTCGAGAGAGAGTCCCCGGCCCCCTCGAGAAACTGGGCGGGGGGGGGAGACGTCGTCATTAGCAACGCGTTACCCGCTCTACGAGCTACCTGCGGTCGGGCTGAAAAACCTATGGACGGCATGAAATAAAAGGCAGAGAATTTCCCGTGTCCCCTCTAACTCAAAGGGACAGGGTAATTGCCGTTTTCCCCAGAATCGCTAAATAAAAGACCTTAGAAAAAATGCCGCCATTTCCCCGTGTAAGGGGTGGACTTAGCCTGTCTCTAGCGCGATTGACGGCTAACAACTGAATTAGAGCTATTAAGAGCGGTTTGACAGAAAAGTGGGCGTAAACAAGAGATAGAGAGAAAACTGGAAGGGGCAGACATTTCCAATCAAATCATGACACTTGGCCACCCATATGAGTGGCTGGAACGTTATGCAACACTACCAGTGGTGGACTCATGTTTGTTAGCATTGATGATAAGTACAAATTAAACTGAGAACCCACTATGAAATTGTAGAATATTTTTAAAAAGCATGTAGTGCGATTTCATTCAGGTACCTTTTTTCTATGTTGTACAGAATTTTGCGTCCATATTTTTTTTTCCTGAGAGACGATATATACTAAAGTAAAAAATTCTAATCTGTTTCGTCTATATAAAATATATTAAACTAGACGACGTTTGATTGGCGACATTTCACGCGTGTAGGAAGCTAATAGCGTGGGCGCGAAAGGTCCATTATGATGTAGCCCATTTTCATACCATGACACTGTGTTCCATTGAGTCAAGACGAGACTTTCAGACAAGCCAGGACCGAAGAAAAACAGGATTCTAATACAGGATCTTCTGAAATTAACCAGAAAGAAAACTCGACTTTATAATACTGGAAACACAATGTTCACGGAACCTATACATAATACAATAGTGGGATTAGAAATAATATTAATACTCTGACTACCTGTAAGACCAGTGGCCCGACATCATTCGGAAATCTTCCTGTGCTAGACGTCTGTAAATTATAACCCGATACGGGTTGAATTGTACATCATTGTTTTATATTTTTTATTTGACATGGTTAAACTTGCTGTTGGTTGTACAAGGCCATACGATGCTGGCAACCTCAGCATATGAAAATGAACCACCACCACAGGAAGCTCTGGTTACTGCTTCATGTATGTTCTCTTACAGAGAGCCAAAAGCAGAGGTAACCTCAAGCTCCAAGTGGAGTAGGTAGTTTGTGATGATGACATCATGGTGTGCATATTTATTACATTAACATTTTAATAAGGTTATATGTCTATTTACCAACGGGCTGATCACCCGTTTGCCAGTCACTTCGATTACGGAAACAACAGCAAATGGATTGATTTGCCGTTGCCCTAAAGACGCCAATAGGCGTGATGGGAAACAATGGCAAAGAAAACCTATCTGCTGTTGCCCTAAGACGCCACTAGGCGTAATGGCCACTGACTGCTTTGACGGTCGGTGGCTAAGGACGGAAGAAGAAGAAGAAGAAGAATATGTCTATTTAAACATGTTTAAATCAGATAAAGGTTGTTTGCCGCTGTCCAACCACATTTGTTCATCAAATTAACTAAGAGTAACGATGTTTTTTCATCGAATCCACTGGGTTTATGATTGATGCTCAGGAAGGGTAAAATTACTGAGAAAAAAGGAAAGGGTCCGCACAACTGACAGCGTGACTAGTATCAAGAAACCAGTACTTAGCAGAGACATTTGTTTCTTCTAAAGTTTGTGGTAAAATTTGGAGATACCAATGTGTGGCTTGATACGAGTCTATGGATCAAGAGCTTGTGGTCTACGCTAGGTGCCTGCCTTTGACGAGTCGTGAAGTTGCTTGCCTTGACTTGCGAATGGTTACCCCTGCAACTAAGCCTGGGACGTGCCCTCACCACAGAAGTTTATAACTGATGGAGCAGTCCGTAAACCAGTTACAAAATCTGGCCAGTTAAGTTATTTTAACCAGGCCATAGCAAAAATAATTTTCACCAACACATCTAACCAACAGAACCATTTGTCTGGGAAAATAACCCAAATTTTTCAATTCATCAGCTTCACGTATTTATTTACTCGAGTTAAACAATAATTGATTATTAAATGTGTTATACATATTTACAAATTAATAGTTTATTTAATTATTACAGAGATAAATGCACACGTATGAATCTGTTAACCTAAATATATAATACAACAGAGCTACTTAATTAATATTTTGGTGAATAATTCATTTCGGGGCTCAGAAACGAGCTATTATATCTTCATCTTCATAGAAGGGGAGGGCAGATACAAAGTGCACGACAGCTATGATAAAATCAGCATTGTGCTAGATTTATGAAAAATCATAAGAAGACTTCCTATAATAAAAGCACCATCCTTCTATTTACAACTCTGCCAAGAGTAAGCTTGATCGAGGGTAGATATATTTAAAGACCCTCATTGTATACTCTAATTGTGGCTATATTGTTTTGGTCGTCTTCTATCTCTTGTTCTTACAATATTTCCCGTTATCACGATATAATCCAACTTCTCATAACAAAAGATAGTCGATTGCTTCCTTCTAACATAAAGAATATGTTTCGTATGAGCAATGTCCTCTTTCTGGACATCCTCATTGTTTTTTCTAACTATAAGTGTTATGTTTAATATTCTTCTGTAAAAGCACATCTATGTGGCCAATAGTGTTTTCCTGCTTGTTTACTACTGTCCAAGATTAACTTCCGTATGTCAGGATTAGTTCTATGTCGCACTGAAGAACTCTCTTTCGTATTTTAACAAAGAATTCGTCCACTGAGTACTGCTTTATTGCATCTCTACCTATGGCCAAAATTGACCTAAGGTCATAAATCGAGATAAAATAGTTTAATCTAGCATCCTTTTCAATACATTAACAATCAACAGTTTGGGTCAACATGAAAAACTTTACTTTAATATGGTATCTCCTTCTTTTCAACTACTAACCCAAACCTTTGAATACGTTTTTTCTCAAAATAAACTGATGTGGCGAACAAATAAAGCAGGACTAAGGTGACGAATAGTTGCACAAAATACTCTTCAGTTTATTAGTGATGCTTGTCTAATGCAGTCACTGTTGAACTTTACATATTTCTTGTGTATTCTCCCGGGTGGGCTGTATAAAGAAACGATGTCTGTACAATGAAGTCTAGACTGAATTCTAGTGGCGCTATATACCATGTGCAATCAGTGAGTCAAGAACCACTGACCGCCAGAGCCCTAAGATTTAAAAAAATAAATAAATAAATAAAAAGCGTCTAACTATTCTGGTTGTGATAATAGGTTGAAAAGTACTTAGCAGTACTTAGTAATATAAATTATGTGTTTGGGATTGTCACTGGTAACAGAGATAGCTGACGCTGGGAAAAACTAATTCCTTCCAGATCAGCATTAATAAATAGGTCATAGACATTAAGAAATATAGTCTGTACTGAATAAGTCTAGACTGAATTCTAGTGGCGCTATATACCATGTGCAATCAGTGAGTCAAGAACCACTGACCGCCCAGGACTTTTTTTTGTGGGCAGAGCCCTAAGAGTTAAAGAATACCAGATATTGTTTGACAACAATGTGATTCGTGAAAGAGGTTCAAAACAGTATTTCCAGGGTTTCGTTTCATATTTTTGAAGCAATGTTAAATTCGATATTGAGATTTTAAGTTCTCAGGCATAAATCAACATGACTGGTAGACAACCAGCACCATGTCTCATGAAACATCTGATTACACTGACTAACAAAAAAAAACTTTTTTTTTCTTTCTCTAACATTTCTATGTTTTTCTGGTCAATTTTAATGCGCTGTTTTTAAATCTGCAAACCGTTTTTCTCTATCAGGTCGGGATCTCTAGAAATACGCAATTGAAGTTTTTTAACAACGCATACAGTATTACAACATCATTCGTACAAGAAGTATAACAGTTATGTAGGCTTGAATTTCTTTGCAGTCGACTTTCGTCGGTGAATGGCATGTGGTACATCGCGATGAAGCATCCAACAATAATCGGCAAGCATGGTCACACTCCACCGTCCTTGATAACGTGACTCCATTACGGCGATATCTTGATGGAATCATTCTCCATGTTCATCGGTGACTTCGCCAAGGTTGTCAGGGAAAAAGTCAAGATGCGAATCGAGCAAATGGATTTTGAGGGACATGTTACAGCCCATAATTATGTATGCATCTATTCACTGCTTAACAATATGCAACATAGTTGACAGATTTGTGATTTTCCAGAAAGTTATCGACGATCGATTTGAATGCCATCCATGCGCGAAGTTCCCTACCATGTAACAAGTTCTCGAATTGTTTGTCTGCAATAACTTTCCTAATATGAGGTCCTACAAAGATACCTTCCTTTATCTTTGCATCGCTAACTTGCGGAAACTTTTCTCGAAGATAAGTGAAAGCTTTGCTCGTTTTATCTAACGCTTTTACAAAATTCTTCATGAGCCCCAACTTTATATGTAACAGTGGTAAAATGAAGGTGTCTTTGTTAATTAATGGCTCGCGTATTACATTTTTATGCCCGAGCTGCATACGATCCCGGATAGGCCACACCTTTCTTGCATAATGTTCCTGTCTGTTGCGGCTGTCCCATTCACATCGGAAGCAACAAAATTTAGTATACCCAGTCTGCATGCCCGTGAGAATTGCAATGACCTTTAGGTCTCCACAAATCCGCCATTGGTAGTCATTGTACTTTATTTTTTCCAAACGTATAGCCATATTGTCATAAGTTTCTTTCATATGAACAGAGTAGGCGACTGGAATTGTTGAAAAAAAAATTTATGTTATGCAATAACACGGTTTTTAGACTAATCTTGGAAGAATCGATGAAAAATCGCCATTCGTTGACTATGTGCTCATGACCGTTTACATCTTTGCAATAGCAAATGTCATCATCCATCTCAAAGTATTGAACAAGTTCTCTGTGTCTATGACGAAATTTAGATATCGGAGTATTGGGCGCTAAAAGATTCCATTCTTTGAGTCGCGAACCGAGTAATTCCGCTTGTCCTTTGGTAAGAGCGAGATCACGTATTAGATCTGAAAGTTCTGAATGGTTAATTAAGTAACACCATCATTCACCGGTATGTAATCTGAGTCAGAATTAGTTTCTAAAGCAGGTAAACTATCACTTTCTGATGGTTCATTTACGTCCAACGGATACTGTTCTGGTGGTACTTGGATCGGACACGTGATTGGATCATGAGGCACTGGTTTCGAAACCGATTCAATATTTGGATAAACCACAGACTTTCTAGTTTTAAAAGTGAAACCATGGATATTTGTCAAGAAGATGTAACAATCAGTAGTGTGATTTGTATGTTCACGCCATATTACTGGCACGCCAAAAGGCATCGACTTATGCTTCGGCGATTTTCGCAACCAACCTGCCAATGTATCGAACAAAAAGCATTTGGCTTCCAAGATTTATTTGCATCATCAACTTTCGAATCGAAATAAAGTTCATATGCTATCTTTAGTAATGGTGTAAAGTTTTTCTGGTCAACACGATCGGTAAAATATCCGCACACGTAACAGAACAGATCAGCCGAATTTCTACAACTTCTAGAAGCCATATTTTGCTCAGAATTATTTCAAAATACAGTAACTATTTGAAAAATCGCGTAACATATGTCATGCATCTTTTAGCAGTATAAAAAGTAGAATTATGTTGCTTTTTATTAATTTTTAATAAGTTATATAGTAAAAATGAAACGGAGCAAATAACGGTTTCCCAAAAATATATTTATTCACAAATATCTTAAGAACCCGACGTGATAGAGATAAACGGATTTCAGATTTGAAATCAGCGCAAGAAACTGACCTAAGAACACTTATTCTTATATAAGAAAGAAAAATGTTGTTTGTCAGTGTTATAGCATGTGAAGAATAGGAAGTTTCAATACATTCTTATTGTCATGTCTTCTCTTCTTCTCTAATCCTTAGCCGCAGACTGTCATAGCAGTAGTCAGTGGCCATCACACCTGCAGGCGTTTTATATCGCAGCAGCTAACTGCTTCCACTTTGTTCGGTCGGCGGCCGACCTTCGTGCACTGCCCCAGCTCTGGTTTGTGATGGTATTGCCCCCCCCCCCCTGATTTGCAGTAGCGGTCCAACAGTGGTCAAAACTCAACAGTATCTATTATAGGCTTCAATGGAGTCTATCTTTACACAAGATTACTCTTGGCAGAAATGTCGATAGAAGAGTAGTAACGCTTCTATCACATGGGAGTCTTCACAAGATATTCAGATAAGCGAAAACGATTACAAATAACAAAATTTAATAATCACTTTAGGTTTTAACAGTTGGAAAATAATTTGAATAGTTATGAATCAAAAAAAGTTACTCATCACGTTGGGGATGATAGTGCGGGGTTATAAAAAGTTCAAGTGGCAGCATATAGGTTAACTTAGCTGCCAATGATGATTCTAATCCTCCTCCTGATGTGTAGCTTTTCTGTACACTGCTGTCACTCGTCTCTGGTCAAGGTTTGATAATTGTAAAGTGAAAATGTTTATAGGGACATTTACACTGCTTTGAAAATGTAAGTCTTATGCTTAGAATGTTTATCATTTATTTTCATCTTTCTCTCCCTGCTCCATAGGGAACTTGGAACTACTTTACGCTTTTAGTTCTCTTTACGAAACTATCAATAAAGCAATCACCAGCCCGTGCAGTGGTGGTTCTTGAATCATCATTCTATACGCTGAGGTTACCAGCCTCAAATGACTTTGACATCCAATAGGGAGTTTCACACAATAAAATTCACATGGTACTATATACATATATATGTTAGTTCACATGTTAATAATAAAATATGAAATGTAAATCACAACTTACACCAATCCTGTCTACAGACTTGTCGCACAGATGATTAAAAGAGACGAATCTTTCTCTTACACGTGTCTGGGATTTCTTTTCATTTTACAATATATTGCCACTTCTGATTCTGTGTTTCTTCAGTTTCCTAGTCCCGGTGTTCCTGTGCTTTTGTAAGTCTTATCTGGTTCTCCAATAAAAGGTCCGGTTAACAAAAGGAATTATGAATCTAGTTCTTCACTCTGGCTAAGGTCTGATGTTGTCTTGGTGAGCGTGCAATCACAGAGAAATAAAACTGTGAAATTGATCAGCCTATATTCCTGTAACGTGGAAATGTAAATAGTGATACAGTAATCTGACAGCCTTTGCTTTCCCATTTAATGCCTACCATTTGCTAAAGCCAAACCACGCGATTTATGACTGTCTGACTCACATTTTAATCCACGCTTCTTTGTGTCTATTTGACCATCCCAAACGAGCTTGCGAGCTTGTTTATAAACTCCGCAAACTGTCATTTATTCAGGGGAGCGAATCACGTTTGTTTACCTGAGTTTCTCACGCGAGCTGATTTGTCATTATTATGATAACTGGCAGATAGCATGTGCAAAACACGTAGAAGGTAACAGTTTTGAAGTTTCTCTACGAGGGGAGAAAATCCTGTGATGTCCATACATTCAGGGAAAGGTATCTCTTTGATCTCGAGAAACAGGAAAATTCGCAGACCGGAGCCCGCTACATAGGCTAATCTTTGTTTTCGTTAGCAGCGGCCGACAGAACTGAACGAGGAACCCTTGATCGGGTGAATTAGCTTCCTGAATTTCTGCTATACACGAGAAGTGCGAAAAGTAACAGCCTTCTGAGATCAAAATACGATGATCCTATATAAACCGCGTCTCTCTCTAACCATTATCAGTTGTCGCTCAGATTCTTTTGGATAATCTAGCCCGTTATTCTAGAGCCATTGTGAAAGCGTGTTATTAGCATTTCGTGGAGTTTGTTTCATTTCTGATTGTGGTAATAAAAATTAGCATTTACGTGATTTGATGTGTTAAGTTTACCATTATAAATCAATGGGATTTTCTAGGTGTTACGACCAGCGAATTAAATAACGCATAGCTATTTTTATTCAAGATGTTTCAGTTGTAATGTAGATTTAATTACCCGCTATCACCCAGAAATAGATGGTTTAGTTGATTAAAAAATACACTAGGCGACTGATAATTGACGGATTACAATTCACTTCTAATTCATTAAGTGTAATTATATAAGTGACTAGTGTAATATCATGTGGCGAAACAAATAGCTAGTAATGACAAGCGATATTTGTATAAGTGTGATATAGGTTAAAGATTAAATAATAACCGACCAGACAAAATAGGCTAGACATAACGTGCGCCTTTTAAATTAATCAGGGATGACGGAGAGGATGAGAGATGTCTCGTCCTCTTCCGTGTGTATATATATATATATATATATATATATATATATATATATATATATATATATATATATATATATATATATATATATATATATATATATATATATATATATATATATGTAGATATTATTAGCAGTAAGTGTGTCATAATGTTCCTTGTCACAGTAGAGATATTCGCCGAAATATATTTAGTTGGTTACGCTGTAGAGTGGCAACAGCATAGAATAGAAAATCCGTTTGGCGAGTCGGGCCAGAACGGAAGAGGATGTAGATTTTTTGGCGCGATTCATTCTACGAGATGTCAGCCGTCCTGTTCGGACGTTTGCTCCTTTTGTCAGCGGTTTTGCTGGGATTATATGAAGGCCATTCTTGTTCATTGCTTGCCAATTGTTTCAGGTGTTCAGGATTATTGGTATATTACTAGAATGTGGATGTAATTTCTAGTGGTTTTTTTCCTGGATAGTATTTACGTAGAATCTTGCAAGTATGTTTTGCTTTGCGTCAGTTTTGGTCTTAGCCTGTGAGCGATAGTCGTTGTGTGGTCGCTGGGTAGAGTATGTCGGTGACTGTTTTGCTATTATGTTGAGCTGGTTATTTGGCAAGTAGTTTGGCATTTTCATTACATAGTGTATTGCATTTCTTTTTTATTGTTAGTCGTGAGTGGCTCATATGTGTGCACCGTACCTATTAAATGGTTATTACCTGATTTAGGTGTTATTTGATTATTCATGTCAGCTACTGTGTACTGTGGTCATACCTGTGAGACAGCGAGCTAAGAGTCTAGTGTGAGTGTGCCTTAAACCCATAGTACAAGTAGAGAGTTTGTTCAGACAGCACAAGTAGCCCGGTGTGCTCTGTGTGTGTGCTGTGTACCATTAGACACATATAACCTATTCTGACATCTGGGGTGACTCGTCGTTTTTTCTATGCCATAGGGCCAGTGATTTTCTAATATTTGGCTGATATTTGATAGCGGACAATTCTTTTGGCCATGGGGCCTGTATGTTATAGTGTTTATTCCCAGCTAGCAGGCTGAATTAATATGATATTATTGTTATAAAGGCCTTAGAACCTGTGTTGGCTGTAGTCAGGCCATTAAGTATTCTACACATAGAGTGTTACGAGTGGGCAGCCGTATCGGCGCATTACTAGTTATTGTCAACTCACGGGAGTGAGTTGTTTTTGTATGTCCAGTGGAAGTCTAGTGTGTGTGTCAGTCTGTTAAGGCATGGTTTACGGTCGTGTGACCTGACCACGATTACGGGCTCTGACCTACTTTCAGCATCACAGTTGTAATGGCTATTTTTCTGTATGTTTTTAGTCTTTCGTCGTTGAAATAGTGTATAGTTGAGTTTCAAGTGTTAGCTCTGGTATTGTTGCAGGTCTGTGTACGATTGTTGAAATGTTAGGTTGATGTTACAGTGTGCGTCAGACGGGTCAGTTTGACGTATCTCTGAGCCCTTTTGGTGGTTGGCGACAGTGATCCAGCTGGAGCAGCGGAGCTTGGGGTGTGGGTACCATCTAGCCAGTTTGACCCAGACGGCGGGTGGAGAGTCCGATGGGAGATAGCTTGTTCAACCTCGGTATAGGGTGGTAGGATATGATTGTTAGGAGGTTGTAGTTGATAGGAGCTTGTTAGTGTGGTTGGTACCCATGGTCATCGTGTTGGACTTCTAACCTTGTAATTGCTACTCAGATGTGCCCACCCAGGGGTGAAAGTCAACGCCTCTGACGTGACCTTCCTACTCAGACGTGCCCAACCATGAGTGAAGGTCGACACCAGTGACTTTGCCTTACTACGCAGAAGTGCCTGACCAGGGGCGAATTCTTTTGTGCAGCGTGTCCTGCCGACTTGCCGTGGTCCAGTGGATGTTACCTTACAGACTGCTGTGATCCTTGGAGGAACTAACGTTCTTATAGACTTGTTGTGTGGTACACATTTGACAGTGCCAAGGAACTTACACGTGTATCTGACGGGTAGACTGTTGTTAGTAGCTGTGCAGCTGAACTTTTAAGAAGTAGACATTTCCGTATATATTATGAACAGTACTGTGTGAGCACCGTAGAGGATAGTGCGGTCATTGCGTGAGAGAGTATTATACCGTGACAAGGAACTCTGTAGCGAGTTTGTGACACTCAGACTGACAGTGAAGTTATTCCTGGACTGAGATTCTTTTGGGATTATTGTTGCGTGCATATTTTGACGCACATATTACAAAAATACGATATGGCTATTTAATATGGAAAATATATACTTGCATTCATTTGTGTATGAAAATGCTTCCTCTGGTAAAGCTAGATAATTCATGATTGATTTACACTTTTGATTATATGAGTGATCTTTCTTGATATTGACTTGGCGCATGGATATTGTATTCATGTCCGTTCTTATTTGTTCGGGCCAGAAAAGAGATTAATTTTGCTTGTTATGTTTATGGCCTGAATTCATGTGTACTACTTGTCTAGTGAAAGAAGATTCAGTCGTATATTGTATACCTTTGTATGTTCAGGTCGGACTATATTCTTTCTGCCGGAATCTAGCGCAGGTTTTCGTAGTCCTACTGGGTTGTGAAGAGTTCCGATAATGTCGCCAAGATGGCTGAGTGCTTTTTCCAGGGCTGGCACTGTTTAAGGTTTAACAGTGATTCATAGATGTTTTTCCAGGAGAAGTTTATGTCTCTGCAAGAGTCTATTTGTCAGAGATCCTCCTCATATGTGTGATTCGGACTCCAGTTATGCCAGACCCTATTTTTGATGATCTCGAGTCGATTAGACCTAGATGGAACATTGTGCTTCGTATCGCTAGGGTCGTGTTTTGTATCGACGAAGATGACAGGCTTTCCTACAGCAGTTATGTCTACATGAAGTAACGTGATTACTGTAGAGCTGTATGGAAGAACTTTATGAAATTATTTATATGCACATTCTAAATTAACTTTGGCTTATATCTACCTTCCTACGAGTGAGTGAGCGACAACTCAGGAAGGCGGCCATGTTATATTTCTGTCATCATATTTTTTGATCACTGTCAAGAGAACAGATTATGTATTCTACTATCGGGCAGTGGTATCGAGATCTTGTTATGAGGTGAAAACCCACTATCGTGGTTTATGATTATTATACAAACATTGGACATATTTCAGCTTAAGAACTTAGCCATGAAATGAAGGTTGGGCCAATGACTTTTGTATGTTTACCGATCCTCATTGACGCGTTCAGTCAGTAGAGGATACGGCGATTAGTTACCAGAACAGTGAATGTTACCTTGGTTTGAATGATATTTCACTACTACATGAATGTATCATCCACGATTCAAATAACCAATGAATGTACGTCAACATGTTCCCATGACTGTATCCGTGCTGTCCAGTGTGCGTGCCTTCATTAAACTATTGAAATGTCAGCGGCAGTTCAAGTCGTCATTGCATTACATGAGAGTGTGTGAGAGGTATTATCAAGTGGTCTGTTACACCGAACTACTTCACCATTCGCGTTACTTGACACTCCCACTCAATGTCAATATGACAGGTTCATTCGATGATGCAGAGGTAACTGAAGAAGACTTTCTTCAGTGATGATCAGTGCATGACTCTAAACATAACATCCGCATCCAAACATTCATACAGTAGTGGCCAAGACATCTACAACGCAGTTACTCTACAGTGGTGAACCAGATTCCTGGGGTTATGATAACCAGACCATCCCTGACGCCACATACGACACGCATGAACAGCAGTGTACAAGTTACAGCGGGGCAGTCGATGTCAGCTTGACCTGTATTACCGATCGGATGCTGTATCTAGGTCAGCGCTTGTTGAAATTTTTTCGCTGTACAGACGGTATTATACAGGACAGTTGTATCAAGAGTATAAAATATCGGGAGCAGTACTGTTGACATTTCTTATCGTACAGAAGAAAGAAGTGATTGTTGATCCTGTACAGAAGAATCATAGTGTTGTTGAACATAAAGTGCATATTTCATCGTTGGATCTTCATATGCTCAAAAGAATTGAACATTGTAATAAGTTAATTCAATAATTTAATAACTTATTAAAAGTGAAAAATTATGTTGAATAAAAGATAAGCCTTCTCTGCAACACATCCTTTCTGCGACACTCTATTAACATCACATTGCCATATTATTTAATCATATTATGTATGCATTTATGCTATTAAGGTTTACATGTATTTATGTTTATATGTTATTTGTTGTGTGTTAAGTTAGTTTGTATTCTGCGGGCCTGGATGGGAGGTGACTAGAACAAGAAATACCAAGTGACATTGGTCTTGCTCTAGCGTTCTATAGGGAGCTAATTTCTTAATTGAAATTTGCATGCAACATTGTTTGCAAATATTTGTTAGCTGTGACGATACTGTCTTTCTTGTTGTTTTTGTAATATTTCTATGTTCTTTAGTTTTGTTTGATTTGTTTGTATAATTGTAGGTCTCATCTTTCCTTTCATTTCAGTTCTTTACACCCTTATGTTTATACACTGTGGCGTTATTTGTATTGTTTATTCATTGCAGTTATCATTATTATTTACTTCAGTTTTCTATTTAATTTAATTTGACTCCTGCAATTGTTTTCATATTGTCTTTTCTTGTTTGTCCTTGTTAATGTCTTTGGTTGACAGATAATATATAAGGTATATTTGAATATATTTATATTATAGTACAGACCAGTACTTATGATCATTGATTACACTAGGAAAGTGTACAAGACCTTTGTAAGGTTTGTTCCCCACAGTGATTGGGATAGAAAATATTATTTTCCACAGGTACTCAAGTGATCATTGATTACATTAAGGAAGTATACAAGACCTTTCTAAGGCTTGTCTCCCACAGTGTTTGGGATATACAGATATTGTTTTCCACAGGTACTCAAGTTATCATTGGTTATATTATAAACAAAATAACCATACAAGTTTTTCACTAAGATTAAGTCTATAGTATAGACTTGTCTTCCATGAAAGTGAAATAAGGTAATTTATTTACTTTTTCAGGTTTCTGATTTAATAAGACGGATGTCTACATTAGATTACTTTATTACACAAGGGAAATCCCTTGATAAGACTGGTAAAGAGTTAGAAGAATGGACAACTGCTCAATTTGCTATTGCATTAAAATCAGAAGAGAAAAAACAAAAAGATGAGAATAAATGGAAAGCAGAAGTTGAACAAAAGAAGATAGATGCTGAGAATTTCAGATTGCAGATGCAAGCTGAGGAGAAAAAAGCTGCTGCTGAGGAGAAAAAAGCTGCTGCTGAGGAGAGAAAACTTCAAATAGAAAAAAAAAATTAGAAGCATTAGCTGCAGAAGAGAGAAAAGCTGCTGCTGCTGCTGAAGAGAAAAGACTAGACAGAGAAGCTGAGGCTGAAGAAAGAAAACAAAGATTGGAAATTGAGAAACTGAAAGCTGAGTTGTCACAATTAGACAAAGAAGCTGAACAGTGGCAGAGAGAAGATGAAGATAGACTCTTAGCTTTGGAGTTGAATGTATTAAAGGAAACGATAAATGAGCTTCAAAGTGACAAGAAAGCTCTTATTGATTAGTTATCAGCAGTGAATTCTGAAAATACAACATTAAAGGATAAAATGATAATGTTGACAGAAAATAATAAGAAAGTATATGACTCTTCTCTTAGTCAGAAGAAAGAGTTAGAGAATGAAGTGACCTCATTAAAAGAGATGTTGGGTAATCAGGTAAATAAGGTGAGCTTAATGAAGAACAATCATCTTAATAAAGAACAGTCTCTTATTAGTGAGCTTGAACAAGTAAAAATGGACTATGAGAAATTAAAATTGGAGGCTGAGAAACACAAGAAGATATATAATGATAAACTCACTAATCTATTGAGTCAGAATGTGTTTCTAAGCCGCCAACTAGAAGAAAAGAATTTAATATCTCAGGAGGAGATTAAGGTGTTTAAGAATAAGAAGGATATGGGGATTCAGTCACTGCAACTGGAGTTGACACAGTTGAGAGCGAAGAAAGAAAATGATGAAAAGATTGATAAACTGATGACTACTCATCATAGTGCTATGGAAGCACTGAAACTTGAACTTGTTCAAGAAAAGACTAAGGTTATAGAAACTACGTCTCAGATGACAGAATTGAGAACAGATCTCAAAGATAGTATTGCTAGAGAGAAAACTCTTGTATCTCAGTTACGTGTTACAAAGTTAGATTATAACTGGGAAGTGAGAACTAATGAGAAAACTCAGAAAGCTTTTTCTAGAGAGAAAGCTTTGGCAGAAGTGGAAGTTACAAAACTTCGTAAGAGGGTCGACGGTTTGTTAGATATTGTTTTGAACAATAAGATGTTGTCTAATAATAAGGTGAATAGATTTGAACACAAATCTGATGGTCACTATGTTAGTGCAAAGAGTCAACAACATGCTAGTAGTAACATGAAACAATATGTGAGCAAATCTTTTCGTAAAAAATACGGTTTCCCACGAAATAACGATACTGCCTCTAATGGGAGTTGGCATGAGGCCGACAAAAATAAATCAAGTGTCAGTCTTTTGGATCACGGTGAGGACTTTGATAAATGTCATGACAAGATTCCTCAGAAAAACCGTGCATCAACTTTTCAAGGTTCTGATAGATTGGTAAAAGAGGGTAAAACTGTTAGTACACATCGTACTCAGCCCAAGTAGTACGATCCTTCTGTTAACCACATTGCCACGGGCAAAAATAACAACAATTGTGCTAGAAAAGATAATCATAATTATGAACAGCGCCAAGGGCGTTCATCGCGTGTTAATTTCCCTTTTTCACGTAATGGTTCTTTTTCAAAGAACTGGAGGCAATTTGATGATGCTCAATTTTTTGGTCCCAGTAACTGTAGGAACTTCAATAGAGGTTACAAACCTCATAATAATTATTTTTGTGGACAACAAAATTCTACTGATCATAAGGGTAATAACACAACTTTTCATAACTATGGTAAATGGAGTGTAAACAAAAGCAATGGTCTAAACGGAGATCATAATTTGGATAGATCTCGTTACGACGGTAGATCTCAACATGAGTCCACTTAAGTTTATTGTCTTAAGATTTCCTGATACACTTCCAGACTTATGTCTGTCCTTAATATATCATATATTGATTGTATCACTACTTATCGGTTCATTGATGTTTATTCACCGCTGATCTTTCAATGTTTTTCGTCTTTGATGATCATGATGTTAAGATATCTAAGATGAAATTTATGTATAAACTGATGTAGAAAGTGTGGCATTGCCAGTATTGTAGTATGCGTTGGTGACACCTCTCTGGAAATATTTATACTTAGAGAAATACTTTCTCTAAGTCCATGAAATATATTCCCAATGCTTATCATCTGCGCATTGTTATTGGTGCGTGTGAGCCTATTGTATGTTGCTCCTAGATGTATTTCAAAAAAAAAAAAAATGTACCATTTTTTTTCCCGAGGGGTATGGTAATCTGTTGCGTGCATATTTTGACGCACATATTACAAAAATACGATATGGCTATTTAATATGGAAAATATATACTTGCATTCATTTGTGTATGAAAATGCTTCCTCTGGTAAAGCTAGATAATTCATGATTGATTTACACTTTTGATTATATGAGTGATCTTTCTTGATATTGACTCGGCGCATGGATATTGTATTCATGTCCGTTCTTATTTGTTCGGGCCAGAAAATAGATTAATTTTGCTTGTTATGTTTATGGCCTGAATTCATGTGTACTACTTGTCTAGTGAAAGAAGATTCAGTCGTATATTGTATACCTTTGTATGTTCAGGTCGGACTATATTCTTTCTGCCGGAATCTAGCGCAGGTTTTCGTAGTCCTACTGGGTTGTGAAGAGTTCCGATAATGTCGCCAAGATGGCTGAGTGCTTTTTCCAGGGCTGGCACTGTTTAAGGTTTAACAGTGATTCATAGATGTTTTTCCAGGAGAAGTTTATGTCTCTGCAAGAGTCTATTTGTCAGAGATCCTCCTCATATGTGTGATTCGGACTCCAGTTATGACAGACCCTATTTTTGATGATCTCGAGTCGATTACACCTAGATGGAACATTGTGCTTCGTATCGCTAGGGTCATGTTTTGTATCGACGAAGATGACAGGCTTTCCTACAGCAGTTATGTCTACATGAAGTAACGTGATTACTGTAGAGCTGTATGGAAGAACTTTATGAAATTATTTATATGCACATTCTAAATTAACTTTGGCTTATATCTACCTTCCTACGAGTGAGTGAGCGACAACTCAGGAAGGCGGCCATGTTATATTTCTGTCATCATATTTTTTGATCACTGTCAAGAGAACAGATTATGTATCCTACTATCGGGCAGTGGTATCGAGATCTTGTTATGAGGTGAAAACCCACTATCGTCGTTTATGATTATTATACAAACATTGGACATATTTCAGCTTAAGAACTTAGCCATGAAATGAAGGTTGGGCCTATGACTTTTGTATGTTTACCGATCCTCATTGACGCGTTCAGTCAGTAGAGGATACGGCGATTAGTTACCAGAACAGTGAATGTTACCTTGGGTTGAATGATATTTCACTACTACATGAATGTATCATCCACGATTCAAATAACCAATGAATGTACGTCAACATGTTCCCATGACTGTATCCGTGCTGTCCAGTGTGCGTGCCTTCATTAAACTATTGAAATGTCAGCGGCAGTTCAAGTCGTCATTGCATTACATGAGAGTGTGTGAGAGGTATTATCAAGTGGTCTGTTACACCGAACTACTACACCATTCGCGTTACTTGACACTCCCACTCAATGTCAATATGACAGGTTCATTCGATGATGCAGAGGTCACTGAAGAAGACTTTCTTCAGTGATGATCAGTGCATGACTCTAAACATAACATCCGCATCCAGACATTCATACAGTGGTGGCGAATACACAACAACACGTTTACTCTACAATTATACGTGTTTTATTGTGGAGTCTGGTTTGTTCTGTGAGCATCATTCATCGTCAGTGCTGAGGATTCTTCGTACTCAAGCGCCGTTGGAGCTTCAGATAAGTTATTGTTTGTCTGCTTGTGTATGATGTATTATATTCATATTTTCTTGTTTTTCCGGAGAATTTAATTTTCTAATCTGTCTTCTTACTGATACTAGCTATCTTATACTTCGACCTGTTAAGTAGTTTAGTTCTGTTTCTTTATTTCCTTCTCGGTTTGTTATCGTTTTCTTTCTTTTTTGTTTTGTCTTTTTCTTATTGTACAAGTATGACTTAGTTTGTATGTATGTTGATTGTTAGTTGAATCTGATCTTGCTCTGTTGTCTTAGTAGTGTGAAAATATTTGGATTTTATATTGTTGATACATTATAGTATAATTTTACTGATAGTTTATTTAGTTTATTTTCACTGGAGTGAAGATAGTGCTTGGTGGAAGAGATAGCTTCCAGCACCTCATTGTTGAGTGTGGTTTTCGTGGAGTTTTTGGTATTATAGTGTATTGGTGTGTTCAAGGGAGGAAGGGCGGCGAGTTTAATCCAGTCTTGGCCTCTCTTGTGGAAAAGATTGGATTAGACCGATTCTTTTAGGGTGTGGCGGTGTTTGTTTTGTGGTGGAGTCTGGCAGAGGGGATTTCCTGCGACTGCCCTGCTTAACATTCCAAGCCCTGTTGGTGTTAGTTGTATTTGTGGTGTGTGTATTTATAGTGTCGTGTACATCTAGTAATTCCTTTGTTGTGTTTAAGTGGTGTTTTCTCTTGTCCCATCTTACTATCTTGTAAATACGTTTACAGGTATCCCTTGTTTTCGTTCGTGCTCAGTCACGCATTGTAGATATTAATCTACCTCTTCTCTTCGTGTTCTATCATCTATTTCCTCGTGACTGGAATGTTGTTTTCGTAATGTGATGTAGGCGTTTCTTTCATCAGTGTTGTGCTCATTTTGCCATAGGTAGTACTTGCATAACAGAGATTATAAAGTTTAGTAATAAGTGAAGTGTTATTTGAATATAGCACAAGTGCGGGTGCCAGTAACATATTTTGAAGCAATACCTATTGTAAACTAATTTGATATACTGGTGTCAAGGTATCAGGAAGTTGTTATTATACAACCAGTGACTATTGTATTTTTGTTGAGGATATCATAGAGACTAAGTGGTCAGTTAGACCAAATTTTCACAGTGATGAGACAGTAGCCAAGTGGCAAAGTAAAACGTTATACTAGAAGAGGCAAAAATTGATGTTGTGTACACATTGAGAGGTGAGGTGATATTTACTTACACGCGTATAGATATATATGTGTATATTGAGAAGTGATATCAAGAATTACTATTATTACTGCAGATGGTGGTAAGCAGAAATTTATCTGCTAATTTAAGTAGAATATATACGATTGAGTAATTGTATTGTAAATATTTATACCAGAGTTAATAGTGAGCATTCTAAGTGCACACCATGGATCTACAGGCTTTCATTCAGATTGGGAAAGACTGTGGGTACATTGGCAGAGAACTAAGTGAATATGCCAAGGCTGAATTTTTTCAGTCAAGAATTAGAGAGCTCTGGAGAAGGAAAAGAAAGAGAAGGAAGCAAAGGAAGAAAAAGAAAGAATTGAGAAACATAATGCTCTACGAGATGCTCGAGCTGAGGAGCTAGAGCTAAAAAGGAAAGAATTTGAATTACAAGAAAAGAAAATAGAGCGAGAGTTGGAAGAAAAGAGGATAGAGAGAGAATTACAAGAAAAGAAGATAGAGCGAGAGTTGGAAGAAAAGAGGATAGAGAGAGAATTACAAGAAAAGAAGATGGAAGAAGAAAGTGAGTGGAAACAGAGAGAATTCGAGTTACAAGAAAGGAAGATGAAAGAAGATAAAGAATTACAAGAAAAGATGATGAGAGAAGATAAAGAGTTACAGTTGGAGAAGGAGAGAATGAGAATAGCTCTGGAAGAGAAAATGATGGAGAAGGAAATACAATTGAAGAAGTTAGAAGTGAGTGCGAGTGGTCAGAACTCAACTTCTGGTGGGGCTCATCGTCCTTTTAGGCTGCGTGTACCAAATTTCAATGATAAAGTTGATAGTTTAGATTTCTTCCTGGAAAGATTTGAGGCCGTGTGTGGCCTATAAGGCTGATAGGGATCAGTGGCCATCTCTTTTATCGACACTGCTAGTGGGGCCCGCGATGGAGACTTTTTATAGCCTCCCTGTAGAGGAAAGGGCCGATTATGACAAAGTGAAGGAGGGATTGCTCCGGAAGTTCCGTCTGATTGCTGACGGCTACCGGACGCGTTTTAAAAACGCGATGCCTAGTGCAGACCAAAACTTCAAGGATTTTATCTCGAAGATCAAACTTCTGCTTAATAGATGGATCGAAATGGAGGGGATAACAAAGGACTTTAATGGCTTGCTAGATTTGGTGCTACGGGACAAAGTTTTGTCCTCGTGTTCCAGTGAGTTGTTGGCGTTTTTCCAGGAACGTCAACCAAAGGACATTGAGTCCATGGCCCAACTGGGGCACCATTATGTCCTGGCTCATCCGGGCAAACCTATTCAGAAGTCGGGTCTATCAGAAGACTTAGTTGCCAGTGTCGGCAAAGTTCAGCGCCAGCCTTGGCGAAATCAGTCAGACAAGGCAGACAGGGGTCAAGAGCAGAGATATGAGAGGCCCTCCAGTCTATGAGGTAGCTATGAGAATTTTCGATCTCATACGAATGGTCGGCCGAGGTGGCTAAACCGACAATATGATAGTTATAGCGACAGAGGGGAGCGCCAAACGCGAAAGCAAGTACGCTTTGAGGACTCTTGCGACGAAGACCGGTTTTGGTATAAAACCAAACATCACAAGCAGAGGAGTGGTTCCTCAGAGAGTCGATCTTCTGACTCTGATGCGGGGTCTTCGTCATCGAAGAGCTCCAGTAAAAGTACACGTGAGGATAAGAAGAAGAAAGAGCGCCTGTGTACCAATTGTGGTGGCAAGGGTCATTGTGCTGACGTATGCACTACACCAATAGAACACGCGAACTCCGCGTTTGTGTTAGATACAATCAACAGCGAGGACAGTGCAGGGTGTCGCCCTCTATTCCATACGAACGAGAAGTTGGTGCTTCAATGCGGGCATGCGGCACCATGTCTGTCAGCAGTCCATGAGACTGGCAAGGTGGATCTCCACAAAGGCATGGTGGAGAGGAAACCAGTCTCCGTGTTGAGGGACACGGGGTGCACCACAATTGGGGTGCGTCGATCGTGCATCGACGACTCCTGTCTTACAGGCAAAACCGTAAAGTGTATAACGTTCGGGGGCAAAGTGGAGTCTTACCCCCAGGCATGTATCAATGTGGACACTCCGTTCATAACAGGTAAAGTGAATGCGTTCGTCTTTGAGGATCCGATTGCCGATTTAATCGTCGGCAATGTACAGGGAGTGCACAAGGCCATGGATGACATAAGTAGGAGCAGTAGAAACTTATACGAGGGTCTGAAAGCTAGTGATCGCACAGTTTGGGTGCGTAACGTCCCCCTGAGTGCTAGTTGGCGCACACTCAGGCGAGTGTTTGATGAGATCGGGACGGTTAGATTTGTAGAGGTACTGTTGGTTCGCGACAATACCAAAATGGCGAGGATGACTTTTGCGAATAGTTGGGGTGCGCGTAAGGCAGTTAAACAGAAGCATATGTCCTTGCTTCAGAACCATCTGCTAATAGTCCAGCAATAGCGAGGACTAGATTTCGGGTTCGTGTTCAGTAAGGTGTTCGGTTGACGCGAACCGAACCTGAGTTGCTCTGACCCATGCCCCCAGTTCGATATTGATATGAATATGTGTATTTTGTAGACTTGTACAGGGTTTGAAATGCGGGACAGTGCATAGTTATGCTGTATTATGCTTGCTGTGCTTTGTATTAATGTGGCATGAGGCCATACAGGCGCGCTGTGGGCAGGTATGCTGTAGGCAGGTGCGCTGTGGGCAGGCATGCTGTAGGCAGGTGCGCTGTAGGCAGGCACACTGTAGGCAGGTGTGCTGTGGGCAGGCATACTGTAGGCAGGCATACTGTAGGCAGGCACAATGGAGGCAGGTGCTCTGTAGGCAGGCCTGGCGTGCATTTATCAGAGACCTATGGAATATGATAGTCTTGTAATATTTAAGGGTCATGTGATACTTTGCTATGCCTTGTTCTGTAATTTATACGTCATGCTTTACAATATATGTGTATCGAAAGTTGTTGCCAGCAAAAACCAGATACTCCACGATTGAGAGGGAGTGCCTTGCGATTGTCTGGGCGGTGTCTAAGTTGGCACGATATCTGTTGGGGGCACATTTTTTCCTCCAAACAGACCACAAACCACTGCTATTTTTGCAGTCGGCTAAATCCACCAGTGCTAAATTGACACGCTGGGCATTATTGCTACAGCAAGTCAACTTTACTATTTTTCCAATTCATGGTGTACATAACATTGTAGCAGATGTCTTGTCCAGGTTGTGAAGTTGGTTGGACATTTATAGTCTATGGGACAGTTACATCTGAAGAAAGTACTTATTACAATTTATGTAAGAAATCTGTTATGTTTATTAGAATTGGTATTTCATGATGATGTATTGTGGTATACTATATATTTATTATGCTGCCATAAAGGCAATATCTATGAAGTTGTACTCAATGTGTAGATATATAATATTATCTTATATCTACAGCTACATTATGAGAGATGATTGTTGGTACGACGACTTGTTGTTTGATTGGTGACAATTAGTTATATAGATTTGGTGTAACATGCATTGTGTTTAGACTACTCCAGGATTAGTCAGTGGTTGTTATTTTTCACGACTGCCAGTACCTGGTGTGGATTTGTACATGTTCCTTCTATCTAGTCTAGTGAGTGAGAAGGCATGAATGACAATAGTATTGGACAACACTGGCATTCTTTAGCTACATGAGGAGGTGCTATCTTGGCATTTTGTTCGCCCTTACTCCAGAGGGGGGTTGGGCGTGTCTCCTCCTGTGGAAGAAAACTTCGTTTTCTTTCTTAATTTGGGGGGGGGGGGGGGGGATGTCACAGTAGAGATATTCGCCGAAATATATTTAGTTGGTTACGCTGTAGAGTGGCAACAGCGTAGAATAGAAAATCCGTTTGGCGAGTCGGGCCAGAACGGAAGAGGATGTAGATTTTTTGGCGCGATTCATTCTACGAGATGTCAGACGTCCTATTCGGACGTTTGTTTCCTTTGTCAGCGGTTTTGCTGGGATTACATAAATGCCATTCTTGTTCATTGCTTGCCAATTGTTTCAGGTGTTCAGGATTATTGGTATATTACGAGAATGTGGATGTAATTTCTAGTGGTTTTTTCCTGGATAGTATTTACGTAGAATCTTGCAAGTATGTATTGCTTTGCATCAGTTTTGGTCTTAGCCTGTGAGCGATAGTCGTTGTGTGGTCGCTGGGTAGAGTATGTCGGTGACTGTTTTGCTATTATGTTGAGCTGGTGATTTGGCAAGTAGTTTGGCATTTTCATTACATGGTGTATTGCATTTCATGTGTATTGTTAGTCGTGTATGGCTCATATGTGTGCACAATACCTATTAAATGGTTATTACCTGATTTAGGTGTTATTGGATTATTCATGTCAGCTACTGTGTGTGTATTGTGGTCATACCTTTGAGACAGCGAGCTAAGAGTCTAGTGTGAGTGTGCCTTAAACCCATAGTACCAGTAGAGAGTTTGTTCAGACAGCAAAAGTAGCCCGGTGTGCTCTGTGTGTGTGCTGTGTACCATTAGACACATATAACCTATTCTGACAGTCCTATATCCTTTAGGCAACTTGTTCAACGGCGACTAGGGTTTTTTGCGTGGCCATATCTTGGGCCGTATCTCGATTTTTTACTGAGTGGAAGTAAAGTTGTCTTCTGTTGGTTGATGCATCTCCAAGTTTCAGTTGTGAACAGGACGGGTCACAGAGACGAACGAACATTCTAATAAGTAAACTTTTAACGGGACTTACCAAATACCCAGATTTATTTTCTTGCATTGTATCAGCCCATTGTGGTGAAATAACAATAACTGTTCTCCCGACTTCTGATAGTCGTTTTATCCCAAGAGGATATTTATCCATACGAGTCACGCTATTTCAGAATCGGCACCCATCAGAGTTAGCCGGTAGGATCTATCTAATCAATCGCATACCAACATCAGTAACAATTTGTAGCAACTAGCTGTGTCAAAATACAAGAAGTATTTGTTTTCCATTCCTTGCGGTGAACACTATATCTCGATACTTCTAGCATTAATTAGTCAAGGTGATAATATCGATCCAGGATTACCTCACCAAACTTGGCGTCCACCTTTATAAAGTTACTGTTAAGGCTGGACTGGAGCCAAGTTTGCCACTGAAACCTGACATTACCAATATCGATAACTATATCCATGATAATTATACATGACTGGAAATGACACCAAATTAGGTAAGTAAAGAGAAAACGTGGCCACGTAAAAAAAGAGAGAGAGAGAGAGAGAGATTGAATATTTTCTTGTTAATGCAGCTTGTACCAAACTATCTTATTTGGCTTTAACGATTGTTTACTTTACGGGGTAGCACGTATTAGGAATTTCGCTCACTTTACTGTCTATCTACCGTAACCTATTGCTAACCTTTTGATCTTTGGGGTTATTAACTTGGTTGGGTTCTTATCATCTCACCGAGGGGAGGTCATAGGCATTCTGTTAATTTTCTATACGTAATTTTGATGTATTTTATTCTTTTGATATTCGATGTTGTGAAGTTTAAATGATAATAAACAACAAACTAACTAAACGTTGTGTGTTGGTCAGACCCATACCCAGTAACTATAGTTTTTCACGGTTTGTGTATTGCAGTCACATATTTGTGTGTGTGTGTGAGTGGTTAATCGTATATGTTACATGTATGGAGAATAGGATTGTCTTATAATAAATTACAGTCGTAAAGGTAGGCTGGACTAGAGTATCTTCTCAATCCAGAGACACATTCTACCCTTAAACTATTCACTTGTGAAATCTATTTCCTATACCTTTAACCTCACTTATTTACCACTATCACCTCTGCTCAGACGGGACCATAAATATCTTCTGAGCTATCTTTAAAAATTTACGACAATTCCCTTTAATGATGTTATGAATCTAATCAGAAAGATCCAATCATTTCAAACAGGTCGGATGTGGCACTTTCCAAATATTTCCTACACGGAAAATTTTCCAAAAGGTCACGTCTCCCATATATGGTAATATGATGTCTTGCATACACTCTCACAAACGCATTGGTAGACTCATGTTGTCTAAAATGTAATAAATCTATGATTACTTTTTTAACCAAGGACCGGAAGCAATTATATCACATTTGTCTGCCGACATGTGTCACACAGACAGTAATCTCGTTATCTGTCGTATGAGTGCGCACACTCCGGGTCTTATCTGTGATTTAAGCCGATAGCGCAGACCGATGTAAGTTTTAGTCTGCCGCGCCTATAACCACAAATCTGGGTAGCACTCCTTGCAAATGTGATAGTTGTCACCTAGAGGGTGATTTGATAAAATCAGATATCTGCTACTTAGCAGAAAAAATAAAGAGAGAAATAAAGAAAGAAAAGTGCGATAAGTGACAGCCCCTAATAGAAATCAGTACCACAAATGTACCGATACTGCCGGAGAGAACCAAAGATCGATAGATGTCGCCCCGTTTCGTCACACGGTTCACTCTTTGCATTATCAGACTCCACAGTTCTCGGCCAAGTTGTTTTTGGTCGGCCTCTCTTTCGCTTTCCTTCAGGGTTTCATAGCATAGATGTTCTTGTGATGGCATTGGGGTCTCTTCTGAGGACGTGGCCAACCCCACTACAGCGTCTGCCAGCTGTGATGATGTGCATGTTCTGTTGGTTGCTCCGAGTAAGCAGTTCTTGGTTGGTGAAGGCATTCAGCCAAACAATTCGGAGAATTTTCCTTATGCAGATTGCGAGGAAAGAGGACATTTTCTTCGCTGTTACTCTCCATCATTCAGCACCATAGAGAAGCACAGAAAGTACACAGCTTTCATGTAATTTAAATTTGGTATTCGAGCTGTACAGAGAGGACCTCCTGATGTGCTTTAGACTAGCAAAGGTTATTATCGCTTTATTCATTCTGTTGTCGTGTCTTTGCTTGTTCCACCGTCTAGTGTTACAATGCATCCTAGATATGTAAATGGGTCTGTCATATTGTCAGGTAATCAGATCTTAAAGTCACGAACTGAACTTGAAAGATATTGATTAAAAAAAAATTTTTTTTTCTAGAGTTGGATTGAATGTTATTCTTTTGCTGCTTTTTCTCATCTTTCCAGATCAGCAATAATAAGTAGGTCATAGACATTAGGAAATGTAGGGGAAGTAATCTGTCAGAGTTTACCATCATCAAGATGGAGAAAATGGCGGAGATCCATTAGAGCCAGCCTTAGGTGCAAAAAAGGCACTAGCTATTATATGATCGATAATTTGTACATCAATATATCTCACGTTGATTATACTTACAAGTTTTTATTACTTCCTTATAATTTTCTTCTTCGGCGTTATGCGCTATTACTGCTTTAAGTCCTTCAGAAATGGTAACCGTAGATTTGCTGACAAGTAATGGAATCGTGAACAAACAATGCAATTGGGATCTCTTTACGAATCCTGAATCATTAATGGATACCACATTGGTGTTGTTGGTTTGTTCGAGATTTTCACACACATGCAGGAGTATGATTGAAAAGCCACATCCTGTTTGAAATATTTTAAATTACTAATCCTTCACTCATTTCCAAAATGTTTATACGAAACAAATATCAAAAGACAATTACCTGCTACTATTAAATTACAAAAATGGTATGTCACATTCACATTACAACTTAATGTAAGATTCAGTTTGTTTAACACGTGACTTCATCGCTGGCAGCACTTCTTGCTGCTCCTTGTAACAACAGTGTATTGGCCATTTTATATTTTATTTTCCATTAATTTCTTTATAAAGTAAAAACAGAACTTAAACATATTTGTCCACTGACAGTTTTTGTCCATTGTTTTGATAATTGATTCACGGATATCCAGCGGATACAAGTGATGATATAAATATTTGAAAATAGAAGTGACTTGTCAATAACTCTGCAGGCTCGAAGCAGTTCTGTTTAGCTTAACCGGCTAAAGCTGATCTGAGAGTCCTCACGTCCTGGCTTTTATATATCGCGAAACATGTATAAGTTAAAAAAAAAAAAAAAACATACATACACACGATTGATGAAAGGAGCGACAAAAAAATAAATAAATAAATAAAAATGAAAAAAATATTTTTTTGGTGTCAAGATAACAAAACGTTCAATTGGATTTTCTGACGACATTATGGGCGCGACTAAGAAGGGTAAAAATAATTATCTCTTGTTTTCCTTCCTATTCTGTGGTGTATTTTCTATATTTTCTTGCTTCCATAATTCACAGCTTATTCTGTAGTTTTGTTTAGTTTATATATATATATATATAATGGCTGCAGCGAATAGTAGTTTTAACTATACGGCCAAATGCGAATTGAGGCCTTGAACTATTCGGCCAAATATGAATACGAATACGAATAGTGAATGAATGTTGGGCATACAAAGGTCTACTGACATTTTTTATTAATTATACAGCGTTACACAAAAAATAAGGCAAGTATCTTGAAACTATTAAAAAACGAGTCTCTCTACATTCGCTGCCAAAAGATAATATTTGTTATAAGAAGATGTGTTGGCGGCAGTGCTCAACAGGCGTTTACTTGGGACGCATGTTGGAGGCGCAGCGAGATATCGTTGTGCACATGAACGGAGAATAGGAACACCGTTGGTCTACCACCACGGCATTGGATCAATATCCCGCAGCACACACGGTTCATTCAGAAACATGTTCAGTTCTTCTTCGTCTTCTTTCGTTAGCTTGAACTATATTGTCTATATCTGCAATGTTGTTTCTTGTATAAACTTCACTGTCTTTTGTAGTTCATACAGAGGTCTGTATAGTTTTGCTTCCAGTGTTGTTTCTCTGGGCCAGTGGGTTTGCCTCAATATATCATATTCGGGGCAGTCTTGAAGTACGTGCTCCGCAGTCTGGGGTGCCTGTCCACATGTACACATGGCTGAATTGCCAATCTTGAATTTTGTATACATGTGGCTGCGGAGGCGGTTGTGTCCTGTTCTGAGGCGCAGAATGACTATTTGTTCTGATCTGTTCTTAGCTTGGTAGTCATCCTGCGTTGGTGTTGGTGGCTTTCTGATAGATTTGATCATCTTTTTCTTCTGATGGTATGTAACTGGTACATCCGGTTGCTCGTCTGCAGCACCTTCTTTAGCCAGTTCATCTGCTCTCTCGTTTCCTGGTATTCCACAATGAGACGGTATCCACTGCATGGTGACCCTGCGCTGGTTGCACAGTTCAGAAAGTAGGGCTTGTATGCCTGGCAATTTTCTGGACTGAAGTGCTTGGAGTGCTGATCTTGCATCTGTCAGGAATACTACAGGCTGTGGACCGAGATTGGTGTTCAATAGTTTCTCAGTTGCCACCTTGATTGCCTGGACTTCTGCATCATAGTTGTTACAGAATTTCCCCGTTGGTACTCTGACAGTATCCCTAGTGTTGTTTGGGTATTCTATGTACACTCCTGCTCCTCCATTCTTTACTGCATTCTGTGCTGACCCATCCGTGTATACTCGGACCCAGAGGTCCTGTGGGTATTCATCATCCAGGAAACTGAGAGTGACTGTCCTACGTTGCACGCTGTTCTGTTCATCCCTGTCGAATATTCCTTTCACTTTTGTGTGGATGTGTACTGGTAGCCCATGCTCCTCTCTCCAAGGGGTTTGTTCTGGCACAGACTTTAGGGGGCTGTTAACTTCCGGCAGGTCTGAGGTTTGTCTACATAATCGTTTGGCCTGGTGGATAAAGCTGCTTCTTTTCAGTCGCCCCATTGCTAGGTTTTGGAATCTGTCCTTCATTGGATGGCTCGGCATACAGAGGAACTTTTCTGCCTGTGTTAGCACTTTCGTGTCTCTGCGTTCTCTCAGTGCTTGTATCCTCCCCATTTTCTCCATCTTCACTATAGGCGTTGATTTCATTGCCCCCGTGATGACCCTAAGCGCCTGGTTTTGCACCTTATCTAGCTCTTGTAATGTGGTGTTTGATGCTGGGCACCACGCAGCTGACCCATATTCCAGGTGTGGTCGTATGCCCTGCTGGTAAACTTTACTAAGTATTTTCCCGCTGGCTCCCCATGTGGTTCCACTTAGTTTTCTCAGGATGGCTAACTTCCTCCTGGCCTTTGTTGCTGCTTTGTTGATGTGCTGCTTCCATGTCAGCCTATCATCGAATGTAACTCCGAGATAGGTGGGTTGTTTATCTTCTCTCAGGAGCTCTTCGTTTATCTTGATGACACCAGATTTTTGTTTGGGAGAGAGGGTGAAGAGCGTAGTGCTGCACTTGTCTGTATTGATGCTGACACACCATCTATTTGCCCATGAGGTTAAGGCATCTATAGCTCTTTGTAGCAGTTTGGTGGCCACTGTTGCATGCTCATCTGTGCACCATATTACCAGGTCATCAGCGTACATTGCCACTTTCATTCCATGTGGTAGTTCAGCAACCAGGTATTTGATGTAGACTAGGAAAAGTGTGGGGGACAGAACCCCTCCCTGAGGGACGCCATGACGCAGTAGAATTTTCTTACTCTTGAGGCCATCTAGTTGTACTCGGGCTCTTCTGTTATGCAGGTATGCTTTCACCCATTTGTACATCTTACCATTCACTCTACAATTTCTCAGTTTCTTCAGAAGCCCTTCTTTCCAAACCTTGTCAAATGCTTTCCTTAGATCTATCTATGCTGCTAGTACCAGTTTCTTATCTTGGAACGCATCCTCAATCTCTTGGGAAAGATAAGTTGCCTGATCTTCGGTGGAATAACACTGCCTAAAGCCCGCCTGCTGTGATACAAGAAGGTTTTCACTTTCAAGGTACCACTGTAGCCTGAGGTTGATGATACGTTCCATTGTTTTGCAGAGGCCGCTTGTAAGGCTGATTGGTCTGTAGCTGGAGGCAGTGGAACTGTCTTTTTCTGGTTTTAGGAGTGGTATCATGATTGCTTCCCTCCAGGTCTGTGGAACTCTGCCTGAGTTCCAACAGATATTGAAGATCTGCAGCAGCTTTGTTTTTGCTGCAGTTCCCAAGTTCTTAATCATTTCATTGGACACTCCATCAACTCCTGGCGACTTTCTCATTTTCAATTTGGATATTGCAAGCTCCAGTTCTCTGAATGTGATTGGTGCCTCCATAACTTCAGGTATGGTTCCATCTCGTCCTGCGTATTGTTGTTTCTCACGAGTCTCCTGTTGCTTCTCTGGGCTAACTTCGATGTTGTTGTCTTTAGCAAAGGAGTCTGCAAAGTGATCAGCTGCCTGTTTTCTCATGAGGATGTTTCCATCTTTGTACAGAGCAATCCTTGAGTTTCTCTCTGTACCTTCATCGTTAAGTTGTTTTACCAGCTTCCACAGTTTCCTCGTATCTCTTTCGAAGTTCAAGGACTCTGTTTTCTCCTTCCAGCTTCTTCGCCTGGCCTGCAACTTGGCCCTTTGAAATTTGGCCTTAGCTTGCTGGTAGTTATTGTGGTGTTCTTGGCATGGACTGGTCTCTGCCTGCTTTCGAGATGTTTCCACGTCGTTGTGCAGCTGCTCTAGATCACTATTCCAATATGGTTTGTAGTGCTTACGAGCCCCTCTAGGTATTGTTTCACGAGCAGCCTGTAATATGCATCTGCTGAATTCATCAACTAGCTTATTGATGTTTTTGTCTACAGTCAGATCTCTAGCCAGTATACTAGTACGGTGCTGGTACATTGTCCAGTCTGCCTTCTTGTAGTTCCACCTAGAGAGAGTGCTGCTCTCCTTGACAAGTTCATTTTCCACAATTAGGAAGACTGGCCGGTGGTCGCTGCCTCCAAGTTGTTTCCCTACAACGCGTGTGGTGTTCCACTCCAGGCTGGGTGAGTGGAATGCCAGGTCTTGTGTAGAGGTGGTGTGCCATGATCTCGAGTAGAAGGTTGGTGGGTCGATTGGCTGGTTAATCAGGATAAGCCCATTGTCATCCTGCCAGTTTTCAAGCTCCTCACCTCTCCTGTCCATGTGATCATAGCCCCAGCTCTGTGAGTGGCTGTTGAAGTCTCCGCATACAATCAGTCTTTCTTTTGCTGAGATTGTATCTAGTGCCAGTGGGCGGTCCCTCGGACAGTAGTAGTTGAGCAGGTGGAATTCTGAACTTTCTGTCCTGAGATGAAGCATCTGGTATTCCGCCCCCTCCATATATGTTTCAAGCTGACATGCACTGATGTTATTCCTCACGAGTGTCAGTATTCCACCCTTTTGCCTGTCTATTCGGTCAGATCGGTAGCACTGGTAGCCTCTGATTTTGAAGGCTATGTCCTTGTTGAGGTGGGTTTCTTGCAAGCAACATACATTTACTTGCTCTTCATTCAAGATATTTTCGAGCTCTAATTTTTTGCTGTAGCCGTCTTTTTTACTATTGACGCCTTCAGCATTCCAGTGCATTATTTTAAATGGTCTTTTCTTTGCTTGGCCAGTAGCTCTATTCTCATGCCTCCTGGCTCCACGGGGCAATTGAGAAGGACCCCCAGTAGTAGGGGTTCGGCCCTTCCGAGGCAGAGGGCCCGGCACTGCGCCTGCCTGGGTGTCCGTCACAGGGCGAGTGCCATAACGTTTTGCAGATATAGGCATACTTCCATAGCGCATGTGCGTGGCATCCTGATTGCTGTGGTGCGCCTCTTGGCTGGTTGCCTCCGTCTTCAGCACCTTGACTTGCTAGGGCAGACTGTGGTCTTGCTCGAGTGTAGGAGGGCCTGGCCAGTCTTGGTTTTTCAGCCGCTGATGGCTGTACTTGAGCCCCATCTCCACGTCAAGGAGCTGGCCTCGATGGGGACATGTTCAGTTGATCTTCAATATGGTTTGAAGTACTGGTTTCTGGCTGGTCATTGTATTTTTGCACCAAATCCCATGAGACCCAGAAATCATATGATGCAATCTTACTCTTCTTACTTGGTGGATTTTCAGATTTCACTTTCATAATGTTGTCACTGACAGTGTTGACGTCCTGAGATTGACATACTGTTGTCACTGACAGTTTTGACGTCCTGAGATTGACATACTGTTGTCACTGACAGTGTTGACGTCCTGAGAGTGACATGATGTTGTCACTGACAGTGTTGACGTCCTGAGATTGACATTCTGTTGTCACTGACAGTGTTGACGTCCTGAGATTGACAGACTGTTGTCACTGACAGTGTTGACGTCCTGAGATTGACATACTGTTGTTACTGACAGTGTTGACGTCCTGAGATTGACATACTGTTGTCACTGACAGTGTTGACGTCCTGAGATTGACATACTGTTGTCACTGACAGTGTTGACGTCCTGAGATTGACATAATGTTACAGCTGCTAATATTTTCGCCCTGCCTTTAATTTTCTGTACTTCAGTTAAGAAGTTAAGTTTAAAACGGGGATCTAACCCTGTAGAAACAACAAAAGGTTCATGATCAAACAGACCAGAAAGCCTGTGTTTCAATTCAATTTCTGTGACTGTCTTCTTGATTTCATCATAACATATGTCCTTCTGCAGATGCAACAAGATAGCTTGAATGGCTGGCAAGACCACTGACAAACATGCTTTTGCGCTGCTGATTTCACGAGTCAGTTGCTCAAAGGGCTTCAGTAATGTCAGAACACGAAACACCAGATTCTACTGATTTGTGGTCAAATTCTGGCTTTTGCTGTCACGATCGCCAACTTCTACGCCGAACAATGAGATTACACGTTTCTGGGTTCTTGTGTATTTATTCACCGGCAGAATAAAATTGTTGAAATTTCGAAGCCAAACCGAGCACTATATTTTTCTTAATTTTTTTTCATACAATTTTTTTCTTTATTTTTCGCCTGCGCGGGGCTAGTCCATTTCGCAGGTACGGGTTGCGGGTTAGTCTATTATGCATTTTCGCAGGTAGGGGTGACAGCATGGCTCATTTTTCAGCATGGCACATTTTTTATTCATTTATTTTTTTTTTATGTAAAATTTTTGCCTCGTCTTGGCGAGGCGCGTCCCGTTCAACCTAGTCGGTTATATTAGGGCGCATGTCCAAATATAAAAGACCCTTAGATCTAAGGAACGTCGTTAAGCCGTAGCAAAACATGATA